>JANAVB010037418.1:4407935-4733478 GCA_029216955.1 Iris pallida | reverse complement strand
AGACTTGTACTGTGGATGATGTTCTCTTTGTTCGAGAGAACTTTGACGGTGAACTCCTTCAGAACTGAGATTCGCCGAGTTGGAATGGACATAGATGTACCTAAGCCTCATTATGATGGAAGAGCCCCAGGCTGGTAGATGCGCCTGTGTGCTGACGAGGAAGTGATTCACTCTGACGGGGCGAAGTGATGCGCTAGAAGACAGGTACAGCAGGTTGCAATTATTGGAACACAGACTGCCTTGGTGGTGGAGCCACTGTCTTGCGGTAGCAGCAGTTGATGGCGACCGTGGCACAAGTGTGCCCTGTGAGGGGCGCATTATGCTTGTTGGTCGGCTCTCCTGATCGACGTTTTTGTGAGTGATCACGTTGCGCAGATCGTTGGAGGAGAGTGCTACCTTCGCACCCCCTTCAGGCGTATGGCAAGGCCAAGCGCCGGGGTGGTCAAGTGAGAGCGCCACCTTCGCACCCCCTTTAAGGTGCATGGCAAAGCCAAGCGCCGGGGTGGTCAAGTGAGAGTGCCACCTTTGCACCCCCTTCAAGGCGCATGGCAAAGCCAAGCGCCGGGGTGGTCAAGTGAATGCTGTACCCCCTGATCTCCCGATCAGTAGTGGGGGAACAACATTTAAAGTGACTTGAACGGACCTCAGACGCACAACCAGAGGAGGCGCGGGAGTTCAAGACCACTAGGTTTGCCTTGCTCAACTTGGTTGTGAACGCAATAAATGCGCCCAAGTGAGACAAGGACTTTGAAGGTCGGCTTGTTTCCGGCGCCGCAGCACCCGAGTCGACCTTATACAACTTACCATCAGCAGCGCGCATGATTGTGAGCGCATGCTTCTGGTTTGCCATTGGCATAGCACGTTTGCGGCGCATGGCCCGTGCCGCCTTGGACTTCTTCGTACCAGCCCGTGGGACGCATAGTACTCAGAGTCCAAATTATCCTCGCCATAACAGCGAGTGAAGAGCTTGCAGCCGACCCAGAAGAAGAGAAGAACAACTGCAACTTGTGGCTCGAACGGGCTCCCTGGATAACGGGCTCCCTTTTCTTTATTTATTTTTTGGTGCCCTTTTTCAAAGGAGGCAAGAGGTCTCTATATATAGAGTGGAATGAGGCCTCCCTTCTTCTCCTTTCCGATGTGGGATTAAAAGAAAGATCCCTTCTTTTTCATGCTTCTACACAACCCTTCACTGACAAGGAAAGGAAAATAACAAATTACTCAACATCTCAATCCTGTTCTCCTCACAGCATGGATTTCTAAAGAGAACACATTTCTAAACAACACCACTCCCAAATATTACAAAACTGGAACAATAAAAGAATGCTCAAATAAAAGTGAAATATACATTCAAATCAAACCCACAAAACTCTACACAATTTAAATTTAGCAAATCAGGCCATCATTGAAAGATTGAGCAAATAAAGGAACCACGTTGAATCCAACTCTTCACGCACACTGCTCCAGCTCTCTGAACATGAGCTACTACACTGGTATACGCACACAGCAACCCCAGGTACATCAACTTGGTCACACGCAAGGTATTCAAGTAACTTGGACACGAGCTACGGTCGACTCAAGCCAACTGGCTGCCACTAGTCCTACTCCGGTACGCATCAACATGAACACGAGTCCTCAACACGAGCAAGACACAACCCAACACATGAAACGAGCACAACACTGGTATCATAGCCAGAAAAACTAGCAAAACTGAATAAGGACGATTAGGTGAGTAGATTAGTTACCTGGAAGGAATTCAGATCGAAATCGAGCTCCACTCTACAATTCGAATGTTGTCCCGAATTATAGTGTCAATCCTAACACATGAGCAATCAAACAAACCCAGAACAATCTATCAGAATATCACAATAATATGGAATGATCTGATCAAAAATAATCAAGGATCCCCACCTGACCCACTATGATGATATGACTGGACTAAAATTACTACCGAAATAATTCCTACAGTTCTGAATACAACAACCAGAGGAAAAATAATGGATCAGCACACAGCATGATCTCAGAATCTAATTGCGATCAAAAATTATTTGATGGAACAAATACACAACAGAAGGAAATAATAGATCGGTCTACTTACAAGGGTCAGATCGAGCTCTTCTTCGAACTCAGGGAGGAAATGGCTCGTCCAACTAAATCGATCAGATGAACTCAACTTCCGATCAATCGACGAAAACTCACAGATCTGGAATCTAAAGGAAAATAGACTCAAAAGCTAGATCGAAAAGGAACGGAACATTTGGAACAAGATGGATCGAAGAATCTACCTCTACAGAGAACAGGACACGAACTCAGTGTCGAGTCGGAGTCGCCGGAGATGCACTCGTTCCCTTGTCGAGAGAACGATCCGCCGAGAAGAGATTTTCCCGCCGCTGCGTCGATTTGCTGCACAGACGCCGCTACTGAGAAGATCTCCGCCTCCTATCGCCGCTCATCGTCGTGAAGCCACCGCTCGCCGTCGTCATCGTCAATGGAAAGGATCGCCGAGTCGTCGTCGCCGCGTCGGTGTCGTCGCCGTCAGTAAAAAAGGGCGGAGGACTCTAGGGGTTGGGAACCCGAGGCGCTCGAGTGCTCTCGAGTATTCGAGAGACTGAGCGAAGAAAACTCAGAAGAACGTTGGGAAAAGAAAGAGAATGACTCTCTCTCTCTCCAGAACAATTAATTATAAGGGGAAAAGTTGGCATTTTACAAAAAGACCCTCCCGTCACAGAAGTGGCAAAACACCCCTTCCGCCAATAAGTATTTACACATAAACCCTCTGCTGTTTCAATATTGCAGGAAAATGTTTAAAACAGTTTTAAAACTCACATGGTGGACCCCAGTCATTGTAACAACTTTTCAAATTTGAAAAGTGGTCCCCAATTAATTCCCTCCAAAATATTACCATCCAAAATTATTATTTAAAACCATATTATTATTTAAAACTAGTAATTACTATTATACGATTTTATAAATCAACTTTTATTTATTAAAAAAAAAAACCGGGAGGTGGAGTTACAATTTTGGACTCAGAAATCTGTTGTATTTATAGATAAATTAGTGTTGTTTCGTGAAGTCGCGACCCTTCCGAAACAACATTCATTCACCTGTTCACAGATTCATTCACCCTTTCATTTGTCTGGGCTGCTGCAAAAAATAGGAATTCTCGGGGCCCATGCCACGTTGCCTAAGTGCACAAGTGCGTCTACAATGCGTCTACAATGCGCCACTATCGTCTCTACGCCCGAGCCCGTGCCCGAGCCCGAGCCCGAGCCCGAGCCGAGCCGGAGCCGGTGTTGCCGGTGTCAACACCGGCTACATTTCCATGAAGAGGTTAAAACAACAACCATTGGTCACCCACGCAACCCTTTGGTTGTTGCACACTCCACACGAGTGCACATTCCATTTAAGCACTCCCAAAACCTTTATCTTTTTCCGATGTGGGACTAAATTCCCTTTTCTTTCCTTTTCATCTTTTAAGAACAACAAAGGGAATTAATTAATTCCAACAATCCCCCACTTGTTATAAATGATGGAAAGGAATTCCAGAATACATCACTTAAAGAATGTTAATACAGTTAGGTATCTTTCGATTTGAACCTAACCTTAGTAATGCAACACAAGATTTTATCGAAATCTGGTAGCTGGGCTTTGAACCAGTTATTCCTTGTGATAAAATCGGTGTTACTTTACACACATTCTTTTGTAGTTCTTCGCCTACATCTCTCGTTAGCACTATTAATGGCCATGTGCTGATCCTGTCTCGTAATTTTTATAAGATAAACTCCAGATCTTACTGAGACGGCACCATCTCTAAATTCACATAGGTGAAGTTCTTTCAGTATCTCTGTTGCTTTACAGATACATGTCAACATTACTGAACTTCATTAAGAGTTTTATAAACTCAACCCTCAAATTGCAACAGTCGACATAATGTCGTATACATCCAAATCAACAGTTTGTTGTTACCCATTGAATCTAATTAAGGTTTTCTTAACATTAGATTGGGTTGCCACTGTTGTTGGAACTCTTACTCAAGGAGTTTTAATCCCATACCTCTCGAGGTAGACTTTACTAAATCCCTAGCTAGTGGTTTAGTAAAGGGATCAGCTAAGTTATAGCTGGTACGCACATACGTAAGAGAAATGATTCCATCTTTGATCAATTTCTTACGTAGGTATGTCTTAGACTTATATGTCTAGACTTCCCATTATACACTTCGTTGTAGGCTCTTGCTAGAGTAGCTTGACTATCGCAATGTATTGACACTTTTGATACATTCTCTTTAGCCAGCGGAACTTCTAATAGAAGATCCCTCAACCACTCAGCTTCTTGTCCTGCAGAAGCTAGAGCCACAAACTCTGACTCCATGGTCGAATGGGTAATGCACGTTTGTTTCTTGCTCTTCCAAGAAACTGCCCCTCCGCTAGCGTAAATATCCAACCTGTCGTAGATTTGTTATCCCCACACTTGATATCCAACTAGCGTCGGTATATCCTTCTAATACGGCAGGAAATCTACCATATTTAATCCAAGATTCTTGTTTTCAAAAGATAACCAAAAATTCTTCCGATAGCCTCCAATGCTCATTATTAGGGTTGCTAGTAAATCTACTCATTTTACTAACTGCAAATGCTATATCAGGTCGTGCATTGCATTAAATACATAAGACATCCAATAGCACTTGCGTATTCTAATTGAGCGACGGCTCTTCCAGAATTCTTTTTAGTTTAACACTTGGATCAAATGGAGTGTTCACTTCTTTGAACTTTAGGTGTTTGAACTTGTCTAGCACTTTCTCAACATAGTGCGACTGCGTAAGTTCAAAACCCCCACTGTTTTGTATTACTTTGATCCCCAAAATAGTGTCAACTTTTCCAAGATCTTTCATCTTGAATGTGGAAGTTAGAAACCTCTTCGTTTCTGTAATTCCACTCATCTCGTTGCTAATGACAACATATCATCAACGTAGAGACAAAGAAATATCACATATTTCCATATACTTTAGTGTATAAACACTTATCACAAACATTAACAAAGCCATTAGAAATTATGACTGAGTCAAATTTCTGATGCCACTGCTTTGGTGCTTGTTTTAATCCGTACAAGGATTTAACAAGTTTGCATACCTTTTTTCATTTCCGGGAGCACGAACCCTTCCGGTTGCTCCATGTAAATCTCCTCATCGAGATCTCCATTTAAGAATGCCGTTTTGACATCCATCTGATGAACATTAAGATATAATGAAGCTAACGCAAACAATATTCTAATTGTAGTCGTTCTTGCTACTGGTGCATATGTGTCAAAATAATCAATTCCTTCTTTTGTCGAAATCCTTTGGCTACTAGTCTAGCCTTGTAGGTGTTTAAAGTACCATCACTATGATACTTTTTCCTGAACACCCACTTACATCCAATAGGTCTTGACCCTTTGGGCAGATCGACAATTTCCCAAGTGTGGTTAGACATTATCGAATCCATCTCATCTTGGATAGCATCTTTCCAAAAAGATGAGTCCCGCGAAGCTATTGCTTCCTTAAAGGTTTTAGGATCATCTTCCACCTGAAGAATGATAGGAATCTTTCGAATAATTTCTCTGTATTTCCTTCTACTAAGTAAAAGGAAATAAGTTGAGAATCTATTTCGTCAGGTCCTAGATCCTTAGCCTTTCGAACTCTCTTCTGATCCGAAGCTCGGGTTGTTTTTCAACTAACCGTGAAGAGCTCTCCTCACGAGACTCTTCATTAGCAGGAATTTCAGGATCCTTATTCTTAGTAATAAGGTTCTCGAAAAATTCCACATCTCTGGATTCGACAATAATGTTAGACTCTAAGTTTAAAAGTCTATATGCCTTACTATTGGCAGCATAACCTACAAAAGCACTTTTGATTCCACGAGGACCTAATTTGGTCCTTTTATGATCCATATTTTTGTAATAAGCTATGCACCCCCACACTCTAAAATAACTGATATTAGGCTTACGGCCTTTCCATATCTCATATGGTGAAATACCAGTTTTCTTCAAAGGAATTCGGTTCATTATATGACATGCAGTAAGTAAAGCTTCTCCCCACAAACTAAATGATAATTCAGAATGCATTAGCATTGCATTTATCATTTCTTGATACGTTCTATTTTTTCTTTCTGCTAGTCCGTTCTGTTGAGGTGTCCGTGGTGCAGAACATTCATGAATAATACCGTTTTCTTCACAGAAGGTATTAAATTCAAAAGAAAAATATTCACCACCTCTATCACTTCTAAGTATTTTAATCTTTCTACCAAGTTAATTTTCAACCTCTGATTTATATATTTTAAAAGCATTAAAGACTTCATCTTTATGCTTTAATAAATATACATATGTAAATCTAGAGCAATCATCAATGAAGGTAATAAAGTATTTATTACCTCCTCGAGATAATGTGCCATTAAATTCACATAAATCAGAGTGAACTAAATCTAGTAGATTTGTATTACGCTCTACACTGTGAAAAGATTTTTTTAATCATTTTTGATTTTGCACAAATTTTACACTTATCTAAATCTTCAGAATTGCATGAAATTAATCCAGATTTAATTAACCTTTCATAGTGCTAATACCTATATGCGCTAATCTACTATGCCATAAAGTAGATGACTCAATCATGTAAGCAGAAGTATAAACTTTATTAATATTATTCTCAATGATACAAAGTTTTATCATATCCTCATCGGTATATCCCTTTCCAACAAACACTCCATTACGGGTCAATATTAATTTGTCCGACTCAAAGACAGGCTTTATTCCAGGTTTACCAACAAGACTCCACTGACGAGGTTCCTACTCATATCCGGGACGTGAAGTACGTTAGTCAGAGTTACTTTCTTCCCGGAAGTGAATTGGATTTCCACGTCACCTGTTCCCACGACCGTTGAATGTCCTTCATTTCCCATCTGAACTTCTTGTCCATCATTGACTCCAGAATAGGTCTTGAATGCTGCTTTGTCGTATGAAACATGAACGGTAGCACAAGTATCGTACCACCATCCTGGAGCCTTCTCTTTGACCGTCATGAGTTTGCTCACCGTAGCAATTATGTCCTATGTCTCAGTGAGATTTTGTAACCCCTCTTCTCGGATTTCTAAAATTATTACTTTATTCATTTTATTTTTATAATTCGTCAAAAACTTCACGAAATATATTTTGGGAGTAAATGGTATTAAAGAACTATTTTTAAAAAAAAATTACATATTTGGAAAGTACTAAGTTATTATAATAAAAATATTTTACTAAATTGCATTATTGAGAATTATAAGGGATGATGGATATCATTTTGAATTTCCAACATGGCATTCTTATTTTTAAAAAAAATAATAATTTCGAACCATAAAAGATTTTGTCCGTTTATTTAGAGATTTAGATATGTCTTAAATATATAGATATTAATTCATATTTGTAATTGTTTGTTTAAAATTATTTAGTAAATATTAAATATTTTTTAAATTATTGTGTTGGATTTAAATTCATAGGATGTGAATATTATTGATAATATAGAATAATTGTTTAAATAAATATTATTAATCAATTGTAGATTTAAAGTTCTTTTTTTGGGGTATATTATTTGATTTAAATAAAATAAGGTTTTATCTATTAGAAATCTTCTACCTTATCTGATATTAGAATTTTTCTCATATTAAGGATTTCTATTTTTCTCAGAGCCAATCCCCAAACCAAGCATCACCACCAGCGCCATGACCACCCTCAATCACCACGACCACAAACACAACCGCAACCCCCACCGTTTCAAAGCACCAAAGCCACATCCGCCATCACCATTGTCGACACACCACCAACACTGTCGACAGCCACTATCCCAAAACCATGTCCAACAAGTATTTGTGTCCATACGCGAATCTGTGTCGTGTCCATTCGTGTCAGCCGGGTCCGACCCCGGGTGTCGTTCATCAAATCCGGTACATTACAGCTCTACGACAGTACAGTTTCGTGTCCGACACTATCGAAAAGAAGAGGAAGAAAAACCAAAATCTAACTCTACGTCGACCTGGCTGCGCCGACGACCTAACCACGACTTCGTGCTCCGAAGGCCGCCACAGATCTCCGGCGCCAGCGTTCCTCGAGCCCCGGACGAACCGTGGCCGAGCAGCCAGAAGTTCGGCGAGCGCCGGGCACCTCGGGCCGCTCGCGTCACCACCTTCGCCTGAGCCGAGGACCTCTCCAGCACCTCCGGCCACGCTCATCGCCATAACGAGCACCGTTGACCCGCGACCTCGTCCGGCGGATCATCCCCGAGCGTCGCCCCCAATGCTGCCTCCGTCCGTCGCTTGATCGGACAGATCCGGCACCTCGCCGCCGTTCCGATCATCCTCGAGCGTCAACCTAACTTCGAGCCTCCGCGCGCCGATGCCTCTAGCGACCGGCGTCCACCGAGCCACTGTGGCCGACCGCCTCCGCTGCGAGAAGGGCCCCTCCGCGCGGGACTGGACCGCCGCACAACGCCCCTGTGCGAGATACCCCCTGTAAGCTCGTCGCCCTTTCTCTCTCCCTCTCCCCAGGTAATCCCTCTTCCTCTCTTTCTCTTTCCAATTATACTTTTCCCCTCTGCTAAGACAACACACATATGTCAACCCCTTTTTCTTCTCATCGTTGGTAGGGGTGGCGATTTTGCCCTCATACCCTCTACCCTAGCCGGGTACCCTGCACCCTCAGATGCCCACGGGTACCCTCTACCCTTCGAGGGCATGCCCTACCCTTACCCTCTTGGAATTAGGGTAGGGTAAGGGTTTTATTCTGTTACCCTAGTGCAATTACCCGGGTACCCGCCCTACCCGCCCTATCCTCTGCCCTGTAACCCTACCCTGAACCCTACCTACCCTGAATCACTACCCTATCCACTACCCGTTAACCTTAACCCTTTAAAACCCTCGACCCTACCCTTCTCCCAACCCGCTTTGTAATTTGTATAGTCCCACTGCCATAGTATTACTACTACTTGTAGTTTTTTGTAATTAGTACTTAGGATTAGGAGAACTACATGGTACTTGATCCTAAGGAGTCAGGTCTAGCCCCCTCCTTGGATATGTAGGCAGCCCAGGTTCTGCTATATAACTGGGTTCAGCGTATTTAGTAAAAAAAATATTCTCCCTGTTATTTCTTGTTAAGTTGTTATGATTTTGAATGCTGTCAAAATCTGAAAAAAATGAATGGAAAGAAAAAAGATTCTCCCCTGTTTACTAGCAAAAAAAATTTGATTTTCAAAGTTAAAAAAATGAAATGGCAAGGGTAATGCCCTTACCCTCCCTACCCTGACCCTCAGCTACCCTGTGAGGGTAAAAGACAAGGACGGGTAATGGGTATTAGTTTTTTGGAAGAGGGCTACCCTACCCTACCCTCATGACTCCCCTAGGGTATCAAAAAAAGGTCAATACCCTACCCTACCCTGCCCTCTTCCTGCCCTTACCCTACCCTACCCTACCCATCGCCAGCCCTAATCGTTGGAAAGAGAGAATGTTGTTATGTTATTAATACATTAGTATATTTAATTAATATAAAGATTATTATTTTGTTAAGTATCATCATAGACAACAGCCACTGCTGTATTTACTATTGTTTTGTTTTAAATGTTTTATTTTTAATTTTAATTTATAACAGAGTGATAAAGGGTTTCAATTGATCATTTATTATTCCTACTGTCAACCTGGCAGCAGATTAGTAATTATTTTACGATTTTACAACTATATGTATTATAATGTATATCAGAGTAGTGTAGTAGTATATGTATTATTATGTATAATCAATATTATAATTATTGTTGTAATTAGTTATAATTTATAAAAAAATTTCAAGTATATTAAATAACTTCCAAATATTATAGTACCAAAATATATTGTGGGGCTTGGACCTTACATTTATTTTTTAAATTGGATTTAGCAGCTTAATATATTAACATATTATTTTAAAAATAAAATAAAATATAGTTTCAACCCCAAAAGTGTACTTTACAAAATTTAGGTTTATCCTTAAAATGATTTTCTAGAATAATTATCTTAATATTTTAACTATAAATATATAGTTTTATCATCATAAAGAATCTTTCCATATAAAGAATTTCTCTTCGATCATAAATCTTTCGATCGCGACTAATCATATTCGTATCTTCCTTGCCGAAACCGAACTCCTTCACTTCAAGCCAACCGGACTATTCTGGACCCAACAAGATGGTTGTTTCACCAACTAAGGACCACAGGCGAGTACAGTTTATTGTCTGCATTTCGTTATTGATCTTTACTATATTTCATTGATTGGTCATTGGTCATGTGATTTTATACTCTATTATAAATTGTTGAGTCGAGAATGAGAAGTACCAAGGATGTGTGATCAGACCGTAGACCGTGTTTATTTTCATGCAGTAGATCTCGTAGGCCGTGTTTATTTTCATGCAGTAGATCTCGTAGACCGTGTTTATTTTCATGCAGTAGATCTCGTAGACCGTGCGGTGTAGTACCCCAGATCGATCACATATCAAAGGTACTTCTAGTAGTTGGGGAAAGTATTTGGTGTCTATTTATTTACTATTGGATTTTCCGTATTTTCTATTTATTTTCAAACTCATGATTGATGTCTAACCTTTGTCTTATAGTCATTTTCTTTATTTGAAATTGCATTCAGTGAATTGTGCTCGTTCCATTCCTGACTGGAAACCAAAATTTTAAAGATTAGTCGCGGCTGCCTTTAGCATCGGATTCGGGAGACATGGGTATATGCAGAGGCCAAACCTAGAGGCTAGTGAAATAGTTTAGTATTCATGTAGTTGTTTTATAATTTTGTGAGACATTGTATATTGTATTCAAGTGTAAATCTTGTAATAAGTTGTAGATTTGATTTAATAATGTGAATGAGCGATTAATATTATTATTTTTTGTGATTTTGAGCATTTTGGCCGTGACAGCGTTCTACCGCCGACTCTGCGGCGTAGGCTGGCTTGGACACGTCTCGTATCCAAAAAGCGGGTGCGGGTCGTGACAGATTTACCTCGCTGTTTTGGGTCTTTCGAACCCGACAGTCTCTGGCATAATGTCCTGCTTTGCCACATACAAAACAGTCGTCTTGGGTCCTTTGGCGTTGCCGGAGTTCTTGAACTTTTGTTGGTCCTTTTTAGGACCAAGAAAGTTCTTCTTTCCTGCAGGCTTCTTGCCTTTCGCGCTCACCGCGTTAGCTTTAGAAACTCCGTTGTTCTCGAATTTCTGTCTTTCCTTCGATTCCTCTTCGATTCGAAGGTGTTTTTGAATCTGTTCCAGTGAGAAATCCTCAGAGCTGTGAAGTAGTTTCTTCCGATAACTATTCCAAGATGCTGGCAATTTAGTAATTATAGCACCAACTTGGAATGGTTCCGAAAGTTCTATCTTCACTGCCCTGAGTTTGTTGACTAGAACTTGTAGTTCGTGTACTTGGACCAGTATAGGCTTTGTATCAACCATTTTGTAATCAAATACTTTGATATAAGAAATTTCTTTGTACCTTCTTCTTATGCTCTGAATTTGAATTCCAGAGCCTTCCAGATGTCAATTTTCGAAGGATTTTCTGTGTAGAGATCGTACAGTCTGTCCGACAGGGTGTTCAGAATGTGACCAGGGGACAGCAGTTCGTCCTCTTTGCGCTTTTTGTGTTCTGCCTTGACCGCATCAGAATCTGCTGCGGTGGGTTCTGGAATGGGTGGCAGATCTGGATCGAGGACGTAGTAGATCTTCAGTGCTGTCAGGAGGAAGATCATCTTGTCCTGCCTGTCACGCCCTGATCCCGGAGGATCGAAAACAAGCCACTGGGTGTGATGCCGTACAAGTCTAGATTGTACTTGTACAAGGCAAACCATTACAGTTCCTGGAAATTCTCAGAAAATATCGACTACGCAGCGGAACCAAGCAGATAAATTGAAGTCACACAAGATATTGAAGAATGTATCTCTTTATTGATAATCAAATGGATTACAAGACTTGCAGCGGAATACAGAGTTTACAATTGATTACAAGACTCTTTGAATAGCCAACTGAATGTATACACTTGCCCCTTTAGGCTACAAATGAATATACCGACTTCTTTACAATGACTTGCCAATTAGGCTACAATCTTACTGGTACATCTGAGTTCCACTGTTCCATACATTATATCCCGTATAGCAGAAGACATCATCTTGAAAGAAGAGCTTCTGCACACCCATCCGATTCATCGATGCCAAGCACTGATTCACAGGATTTTCCCCAAGCAAACACCTGTAATATTGCCCACAACGTGGGTCAGTACATCATCAATGTACTGGCGAGCGGTGCTGGCCCAACTCACCTAAGAAGACAATACTAAGTAATCATGTTACAGAACATTATTAACAGTGGTCTTTCTCGTTGCCTTAGGGTCAATTTCATGTTATAGCCAACAAAAAGTAAAGCATGCAAATCTCATAGCCAACATAATTAAAAGCATACTGTTATCACCCTTTGGTGATTCTTACCCACGGTCGTGTAGCCATCCTTGTACATTTATAATACTTACTCTGCCTGCACAAGACATTGTTAGAAACAATATCATGATTCAATATGAATATCACCGTTCAGGTGATTCTTACCAACAGCCGACATCCTTCCCTGTATTTGAGTAATAACTTACTCTGCCTGCATAAGACATCATTAGCACCTGACCTATCTATATGAAGGTCACTGGCGACACGCCATCCTGGACCGTCTTACAGGTATACAACGCCCTTGCCAGTGCAGGTAGCTAGCCCCACTTAAAGTCCTGTATACCGTGCTACTACTTCAGCACTGCCACTACTTCGGCATTGGTTTCCCCTAGGACGAACCGGGTTCCATGGCCCAGGAATACCGTTCGAGAAACCACCTTGTCGACAAGTTGTCCATGACCATGCAACTATATGCAACTTATCTAAGAAAAAAACATATAATGCATGATAAGGAAAAACTAAGCAAAACCATCATTCTCATTCGTATTACCATCTTGCCATCTAGCCATCTTGCCTTGAGCCAATGCTCACATTATCATCTGCCCATCCAGGGTCTTAGTGAAACCAACATTCTACATCGGCACAGGATAATAGAATGTTGTTTTCCAAATCTCTTTTGCCATATCTTTCCAACCAACTCAATGTACTTACCGCCCAATCTTGGGACTTAGCATCTATTTAGCATACATTCATTCGAATGCAATTTAAGCATACTCACTGTCCAGTTCTTGGATCTTAACATCTGTTTTGCCATCTATTCATTGAGCCAAAGCTCGATATACTCACTGCCCAAGTATTTGGGACTTTGCCTTCACCTGTCATGTAATTCATCGCAACAGCGTACAAGCATACAATTCATTTAGCCACAACAGTTTACGTTCATGTGATTATTATCTTTCATTATCTTTCCAAATTCCATGCAAGGTGTTATTGAGCAATTCAACAATAAACATAGCATACTATCCTTATTTTAAGCGTGAAGCTAAAGGATCTTTGAAGGGTTCAACACTACTCACATTTATAGGACGATTCCCGCCACGATCGTATAGACTTCCAAGCGATCCTTCGCATAATCCCAAGTCCAACAAGGCTTCATCGAACCAACCATCCATCATAAGGCATCTTGCAGGTCGGGGCACTACAATATATACCACCCAGAAAAAGTTTCATCCTCGAAACTTAAAACAAAACTCATCCCCAAAACTTCAACCAACTATTCATGGAACTTCTCAACAACCAACTTACACCATTTAATATTTCTCCGCAATCTCTCGATTGATTTCAAGTAATGTACCGTCTCGATACAGCATCCCAAATTTGATTCAAAATAGTTTACCATCTTTGATCTTTCCTCCGACACTCGTGCAAATCTTTTAGCACATGATAATCTTTCCCGTGGCTTCGTTTGAATTCAGCATACCACTTAGTTGGAGTCATGCACATATTTTAGGCGTCCCCGAAATACATACACTTCAGCCAAGTTTAGCGATAGAGAAAACGAACGGGCTACGGTATAACTTCTCTTCCGAACATCAATAATTCTTCTTGAGCATCTCGTATAATCACACTTTATTTATTCAATATCCAAACCAACTAATAACACAATAGATGTTACCAATTTCAACTCGAGAAATTTTCTACAATCGATCCCAACATTTTCCAAAGTATTCAGACTTAGATGTATCAAGTATTCCTTTCAAGTTCATTGTCATCCATGCCACCAAAGTTGATAACTCCTATTGCCACCTTTCATTTTAATACCCTAATTCTCATTGATCAAATCTTGTACTCATCATCGTTCGCATCCATACACTTTGTCTGCAACTTGTAAATTTCTCGATCATGATTCATCCATCAAATTGTACCATCATCCCACTCTAGTAACATTTCTCATTGTACTCAAATATTTCTTCGTATTGATCAAGCCAACATATTATCCTCTCGCATAGGCAACTATCATATTTCAGCAACATTAATTTTGAGGGTCATTCATATTCACATTCGCCGATCTCGGCTACATGCACTGTCCAATTCCGTCATTACACTTATCCTCAATCTTGATCCGGTCAATAAAATTATTCCAACTATCTCAAAGCACTACCACAATTTTCGCAGCTCAATATCAATCAACCAATCCAACCAGTTCTAACAATTTCCAATATTTCAACCAAGGCAACTCAATTTCCGAAACCAACATGATCCGTCATTCCATCCAACATTATAACATCAAAATTTCCCAAATATCCATTCCATCCCGAAGCCTACATTCCAACACATCTTACTCATTTCGACTAAACTCACGCAACATTAATAGGGACATCCTATGGTTTTCCAACAGTCAACTTAGCATACAATCAAGTCTCTACGGTCAGCTAATCTAAGCTAAACCAGACATTCAGCTAACCCATATGAGATGAGTAGCTATCAGGGACATACTTATCTCTTATCTTAGAGGCAACCAATTCTCATCATAGGCAACTCTATGGTCCGACCAACTTAGGGACATGGAACACCACCCCAATCTTATGAACTTATTCCCAACACGGACAACTGAAGAACATAGCCAACCAAATCTGAAACTTGAGCAACCAACAAACATTCTAGGCAGCCAACCGACACTCTAGGCAACCAACCGGCAATCTAGGCAACTAGCCAACAATCTAGGCAACCAACCGACAATCTAGACAACTAGCCAACAATCTAGGCAACCAACCGACAATCTAGGCAACTAGCCAACAATCTAGGCAACCAACCGACAATCTAGGGTCAAGTCTTTCTACCCGTACTCATACTCGAGTCATACCCAACGAAGTCTCATTCTAGACTTACCCGCAACCGACCAAATCTATCCGACAATTCTATCCAACAATTCTATCCCACAATTCTATGGGTCAATCTCGAAGCTATCATATAAAACTCCTCAATAGAATATTCAACTTTCAATTTCCATTTGCATAGACATAGCATCTGTTCGATCCAACTTGTATCCTCATATCGTACTCAAATTGTCTATTCAATCGGGTCAACTATTTCGAGTCATCATCCGACATTGCTATCTCAATAGTTTATCACTTATGATCTCTTTCTACGGTCTCTTCGCGACATAATCGTTTCCCACATTCTTAGATCATCAATACGGTCCGTACTCTTTTAACCAACAAAAAATAGGCAACTATAATCATATTTCTTCCGAGGCATCATTTATAAATTTTCTAACACCAACACGGACATCTCTTAGCAATTCACGTTAACCATCAATATTAGTTTTGTATCATCTCCTTATGATTCCATAAGAAGATTACTATTCATGCACCGATCCAATCTCTATGGCACCAATCATCTAGCATTCTTACTTCGATCACCCAATTGCATATGACATAACTTAATTAGCTAAGTCATAATCCCACAATTCTATATTCTACCAAACTTGCTATTCATGCGACATCAACATCCACCAACAGGGTCTATTACATATCGCTGCACCTCGATACTTATTAGTATTCCAGCTATTCGACTCTCGTAAGGAGCATCTATTCTTTCATGCATCAAGGGACAAGTACTCATTCTCTGTGCCTCAAAATATTCAAGGGTCATAACTTGTTAATTCGGGACACAATTTCTCTCAAGCACAATTGCACATCGTTTTAAGATCATCTATTCCTCAAGCCCACTTTCTACTTTTCGGTTGTTGATGCAACTCTCTCTGCATCTTCTAAATCATTCGCAATATCCCGTTAAGCGTCTAACATTACTATCAATTCTTTCGATATCCAACATGCATTTTTCTTATACTCAATTCCAACATCGTTCAATATTTGGTCCATAGTTGTTCTCGCAAAATCTTTCGATAGCAACACCACACTATCATTACTAAGCCTGCCATTCTCCTTATCCAACTGATTCAAGTCTTCGCCTGAATCAAAAATTCGTTTCATTCCAAACCAAGGCATCATTTCATATTCTCAATTCTCTTATTACCCAACTTAATGCTAACCGACAAGGTCTAGCGATGGTTCATCTGAACACATCAAAATCTCACAACGTCATCCAACTTAACAATCAAGGAACACGCCTAGCCAACATGTATCAATCGTAAGCTCAGCTACGATTCGATACCACCCACTACCTTATAGGTAAAGCAATCACAAAATCATAAACACATCAAGGGTCAAGGGACATCTTATCACGACGAGGGTATATGCAATATACCACTCAGAGCTCAAGCCATTCCCAACACAATATTCCCTCGCATCAAACCATCATCCAACATGGACAATCCATCCCGCAGTGGTTATGCTGACCACAAATATCGACTCAAAATTCTGTCGATTCCCATTCACTGAAATCCATGCACATTCTGTTCCAACAAACCAATCCATCACCCACGATCGATTGCTGCATAACAATCGACTCAAAGAATCCCACACATAAGACATCCAGCATACATCACAAACTTATTATCACATCGCATCATTGTTATTCTTTTTGGTATCTTTTAGAAATTCAACAAAGCACACATATCACAGCCCACATATTTAGACTTATTGTATGGAACACCCAGTGAGAGGTTAGAATGATCAACGGACTTTCAGTCAAGGGTACAACATAGAATAGTTTTGGAAGCAATACAGAGTAATCGCAGAAGCACTATGAATCATCATAAAGGCAACTTTGATTTCATCGCGGAAGCAACTTTGAGTATTCGCGGAAGCAACTTTGATTCACCGCGGAAGCAACTTTGAATAATCACGGAAGCAATCTTTGAATCATCGCGGAAGCAGCTTAGAATCATCTTAGTAGCAACATTGATTCGAAACAAATCGAATAGGAATCCAAGGACGTAAAGCCGTGCTCTGATACCATTATGTCACGCCCCGATCCCGGAGGATCGAAAACAAGCCACTGGGCGTGATGCCGTACAAGTCTAGATTGTACTTGTACAAGGCAAACCATTACAGTTCCTGGAAATTCTCAGAAAATATCGACTACGCAGCGGAACCAAGCAGATAAATTGAAGTCACACAAGATATTGAAGAATGTATCTCTTTATTGATAATCAAATGGATTACAAGACTTGCAGCGGAATACAGAGTTTACAATTGATTACAAGACTCTTTGAATAGCCAACTGAATGTATACACTTGCCCCTTTAGGCTACAAATGAATATACCAACTTCTTTACAATGACTTGCCAATTAGGCTACAATCTCACTGGTACATCTGAGTTCCACTGTTCCATACATTATATCCCGTATAGCAGAAGACATCATCTTGAAAGAAGAGCTTCTGCACACCCATCCGATTCATCGATGCCAAGCACTGATTCACAGGATTTCCCCCAAGCAAACACCTGTAATATTGCCCACAACGTGGGTCAGTACATCATCAATGTACTGGCGAGCGGTGCTGGCCCAACTCACCTAAGAAGACAACACTAAGTAATCATGTTACAGAACATTATTAACAGTGGTCTTTCTCGTTGCCTTAGGGTCAATTTCATGTTATAGCCAACAAAAAGTAAAGCATGCAAATCTCATAGCCAACATAATTAAAAGCATACTGTTATCACCCTTTGGTGATTCTTACCCACGGTCGTGTAGCCATCCCTGTACATTTATAATACTTACTCTGCCTGCACAAGACATTGTTAGAAATAATATCATGATTCAATATGAATATCACCGTTCAGGTGATTCTTACCAACAGCCGACATCCTTCCCTGTATTTGAGTAATAACTTACTCTGCCTGCATAAGACATCATTAGCACCTGACCTATCTATATGAAGGTCACTGGCGACACGCCATCCTGGACCGTCTTACAGGTATACAGCGCCCTTGCCAGTGCAGGTAGCTAGCCCCACTTAAAGTCCTGTATACCGTGCTACTACTTCAGCACTGCCACTACTTCGGCATTGGTTTCCCCTAGGACGAACCGGGTTCCATGGCCCAGGAATACCGTTCGAGAAACCACCTTGTCGACAAGTTGTCCATGACCATGCAACTATATGCAACTTATCTAAGAAGAAAACATATAATGCATGATAAGGAAAAACTAAGCAAAACCATCATTCTCATTCGTATTACCATCTTGCCATCTAGCCATCTTGCCTTGAGCCAATGCTCACATTATCATCTGCCCATCCAGGGTCTTAGTGAAACCAACATTCTACATCGGCACAGGATAATAGAATGTTGTTTTCCAAATCTCTTTTGCCATATCTTTCCAACCAACTCAATGTACTTACCGCCCAATCTTGGGACTTAGCATCTATTTAGCATACATTCATTCGAATGCAATTTAAGCATACTCACTGCCCAGTTCTTGGGTCTTAACATCTGTTTTGCCATCTATTCATTGAGCCAAAGCTCGATATACTCACTGCCCAAGTATTTGGGACTTTGCCTTCACCTGTCATGTAATTCATCGCAACAGCGTACAAGCATACAATTCATTTAGCCACAACAGTTTACGTTCATGTGATTATTATCTTTCATTATCTTTCCAAATTCCATGCAAGGTGTTATTGAGCAATTCAACAATAAACATAGCATACTATCCTTATTTTAAGCGTGAAGCTAAAGGATCTTTGAAGGGTTCAACACTACTCACATTCATAGGACGATTCCCGCCACGATCGCATAGACTTCCAAGCGATCCTTCGCATAATCCCAAGTCCAACAAGGCTTCATCGAACCAACCATCCATCATAAGGCATCTTGCGGGTCGGGGCACTACACTGCCAGCGTGTGAAGTTTGTCCCGTCGAAGCGATCTAGTTTTACTAGATCCTGATTCATGACCTTGATGCTCGAAATCGCAGCCTCGGACGCCATAATTTGCAACACTTTAAGATTGTTAGAAATTGATTGTACTTCACTGACCAGTTCTGCGAAGTTGAATATGTTGTCGAGACTTGAATCGTGCATTTAGCAGCACTTTCCTTAAAGTGTTTCGGGCACTCCGGTAACGTCTTGGAGTCAGCACGCCAGAACACCCAGGATAAGACAGCCTTTCTGCCGGAGGTTCACTAGACGCTGTGAGACACCGGCGTAGGGAAGAACACCTTTCTGGAAACTTTGGAAGAGAAAAGTAAGAGAAATGAATACTCAGATTCTGTGTATTTTGGACTCAGAAATCTGTTGTATTTATAGATGAATTAGTGTTGTTTCGTAAAGTTGCGACCCTTCCGAAACAACATTCATTCACCTGTTCGCAGATTCATTCACACTTTCGTTTGTCTGGGCTGCTGAAAAAAATAGAAAGCCCGAGAACCGAGCCTACGCCGCTCGCCCGATGCCACGTTGCCTAAGTGCACAAGTGCGTCTACAATGCGCCACTATCGCCTCTACGTCCGAGCCCGTGCCCGAGCCCGAGCCCGAGCCGAGTTCATGAAGAGGTTAAAACAACCATTGATCACCCACTAGCAACCCTTTGGTTGTTGCACACTCCACATGAGTGCACATTCCTATTTAAGCACTCCCAAAACCTCTCTTTTTCCGATGTGGGACTAAAGTCCCTTTTCTTTCCTTTTCATCTTTTAAGAACAACAAAGGGAATTTAATTAATTCCAACAGCTTCTGCAGTAATGTTATCAGACAATAGACATCTGTAAGTTATTGACATCTATTTGTTTAAACAGAACAAGTCCTAGCAATCACAAAGGACACGACACAAAGTGGAAACAGTTCCGGAAAAAGCAAATTCCGGACTTGGTACACATCTGCTGGAAGAAAATGTGGAAGCTTCTTGTACATCAAATGGTTTTACACTTTCCCGAGAATCCTGGGAATTTTACTTCAATGGTAGGGTGATATCCCAAGGATAGGCTCCAGGCTCGCCAAGTGATGCCGTAAGAACACGTACACCGAGTCGGTTGTCGTTGCTGCTATTCGGACCACCAGACCTACACCCTGTTAAACAGATTGAAGCCAAGAAAGTCACTCGACGCACAACTTGTAACAAGGAAATATGGTCCCGATACGCACTAGCTCGAACTAGTACTGATGTACCTTCGGCCCGAAGTAACTACAAGAAGCAAGTAGGGCTGGTCCAGTGGGGCTGCCTTCAGATCCTGGTTGTACTTGGCATCCTCTGGCGAGCGTAGGGGCACGGAATTTTACAGACATCATCTGTTTCACTTCATCTTGAACGCGACTCTGAAGTTGTGTTAACTTGGGCCTGCAGAAGCATAACATGAATTCTTTAGGAACTAAATTGACAGAATGCTACTGCAGAAAGGAGAGGCACCAACTTTAGTTCTTCATTCAGTTGTGGTAAATTTTTAGGCAAGGAATCAAGGAAACAAATTATCAAATAAAGGAAATCCTTGTTAGTGCTAACTTGGTTTACTAAAAGGTCAGGGACAAATTAGGAAAGATAATTTGATTATGCAATTTGGGAAGTTTAATCTTTTTCAACTAGTTAGGTCGACAAAACAGGAACACTATTGAGTTACCAGCTGATATAAGAAAATGTTCCAACAAACCAAACAGCAGATATTCTGGTTTCCACCGAATTAGATTTGCCATGATTTAATTAAAAACCAAAAAATCTACTAAAGCAAAACAAAATTAAAAATAAGAGATTGCAGTTTCATTGAACAAATCAATAGAAAGGGTGTCCCAATGCCAACAAGTCAGAGGAGAGTCAAGATGCACGCAGCCTTATATTTATTAGTAATCCCTTCACAAATTAAGTAGTTGGTGAAAATTATGAATGGAAAGTAATAGCAAAAAAAAACAAGAGAACTAAATTAAATAAGGTGCAGATCCTTATTTATAGAAAAGGTAAAACTCAGGACAACCTAAAGAGATGATGAAGTTACCCCAAAATTATGATCATGGCAATACAACGGTAGCCTTGCATTTGTTCAGCAACACTTGTACCAGATCTTTCTTCTAGTAGAACCTGGCGAGGGGTAAAAGAAAACCCTTAATATTTCTCGGACTTCAAGAATGCTGACTAACTGAACATGAAATAGATGGTGACAAGTTGTGACATGTCATCATAATAAGAGAAAAACGAATATTTATGAATTTAATAGTAGCTTTCTCATTTGGAAACCGGCATTGGGCTTCACGTCACTAGTAAGAAGTGAAACACTGCAACTATGATATTTATCCACGAGAAGGCCATGTATACGAGAAATTATTGCATAAGTTACATCTTACAAACATCATGGTGTGTGACGTACAACACTGCTAGAAACTTTAAATTTTCTAACTCACGCCACAAACTCGCAGTAAATAGACCAAAAGTTTGCCTTAGCAGTGTGTATATTGAGATAAAACTGTTGTGTTGCCTGCGTAAGTGAACAAGAAGTGTAATACAGCTTTGGAGAGAGTATAGAAAAACTTTGTAATATGTAAATTGCGAGGGGAAAAACCTTCTTGCACTTTGCAGTGGAAGTAGTCCAAACTTTGTAAGTGACCAACAGTTCGTAACATCTTACAAACTGTTGGTCACTTACAAAGTTTGGACTACTTTTGTTATGCCATTTGGTATCTCCAAAGATATCATCACTTGCTAATATTATTATGCCGTTTTCACTTTCACTTCCATCCATATGGACTACCTTTGTGTCGTATTCATGTCCGTGCAATATAGCTAGCAGTTTTTTCTTAGATTGTTCTCTTATTGTGCCACATAGCTAGCAGGTTTTTTCAACAGGATGTTGATGTTTTTGAGTTTCTGGTTTCCAAGAAAGTTTTAACATTCCCGTCGTACCCCGGAATTATGCTTCGACGAAGGCTGGACTATTAATCACGTGGCAAGCTTTGTGCTTAGGAATTACAGCTTCACCAAAGGCTATGGGAGCTGTACTACCGCAGCCATTGCGCTTACGCTTAGGAATTGTAGACTCTCTGAAAGCTTGGCTTCTCCTTCCGATGTAGGCTTTGCGCTTAGGGTAGTAGCCTTGCCGAAGGCTTGGCTATCGGTCCTACTGTTCATGAGGGGTCAATCAAGGCAGGGGCCTCCCTCCTTAGGACCTGGCTTAGCTCCTATGGTGGAGTTAGTCTTGCAAGAAGTTTAGAACATAACTTCGTCGTGGTTAACTGCACTAGCCTTATTCTTTGCTTTGTAGCAAACTGCTTGTTTTAGCTCTACCAAAGCTCGTGTTGGCGTGAGCCTCGTGGAAGGAGTTGGCTTCACCGAGCTCCTTGATGCAGTGATCATCGTCGTTAATGACCTTGAGAGAGACCATTTGGTGCGCACACAGGTAAGGCTGATTTGGCCTTGAGAGTGTAGTTGTTCAGACTTGTGTTGGTCGAACTGCACGACCAAAGTTTCGACACTGGACCCGAACATCTTATTGTCGGACTATGACGTCATCGGTAGATAAGGTCGTCCCCAGCGGAGTCGACATTTTGTTTCCGCATGAATCTATCGTTCTCGATTCTTTTCTATTATTCTTAGAAAAGAGAATAAAAAATAATAAAACTTTATTTTTACCGTAAGAAGATTATAATGATTTCACTCTCAAGGAGAGTTTACAATGGAATCTTCCTACGGAGTATGTTATGGAAAAGTGCGTCGATGGAACAACGGCCACCTTGTTGACGATCCAATGACAATACGTGGGTCCCCTTCACCTTATGCAACTGTGTGAGATATTAGCATGAGGATTCATCTTGCATGCTTCGAAATTCCTCATAGCCGGTAGGATCTCTAAAAAAGACTCCTCAAAAGAATGTTAGGGTATACGAACCCTTTGTAAGTCTAGGGAGTAAGTTCTCAAAAGACTTAATGTGTAGTCTGTGGGGGCTAACACATTAATGAGTAAGGGAAAGCTTTGATCTCTTGTTCTCACGCTGGAGGAGGAAGTTGACTCTCTCTCTCTCTCTCTCTCTCTCTCTCTCTCTCTCTCTCTCTCTTTAAAGCTCACAGGAGACTCAATCTTTAATTCCTCTCTGCCCCTTTGTTCTGCTCTGTTTCGTCCTCTTCATTATTATGCTTATACAAGCTATTTATATAAATGGCCCAAGGTCAAGGCTTGTGTTGTGAAGCTTGTCGAACCCACAGTAGGATGATGCCTACGAAAGGGCTGGCTCAGAGGTTAACCCACTTAGGTAATCCAATCAAGGGATTGAAATTGATCCGTAAGATGCCACCCTTGAGTGCGACGGAGTGGCATGCGGTGACACTAAATGGCCCTTGTGTGAGGCCAAGCCCGCAGCGGAGTTAGCATGTAGGGTTAATTTTAAGTTCAATGACGACCTAGCCTACAAGGATAAAGCCAAATGATGGCCTATCCTGCAAGGCTATCTATGGAGTGTTGAGCGGCTATCATTCTCGAGATCATGATGGACCCCTAGGACTCCTGCTTGTGCTTCTGGAGAAGCTAGCGTTCATCAACGCTAATCTAGCCTTCTCGAGTTCTCGTGAGGCTGAGGCTACGACGAGACTCTCATGTGAGACTAAGGCCAATAAGAGGCCAAGGGGAGCCTTGATAGGCTATCAGTTTTGGGGTCGTGGTAGACCCCTAAGACTCTGCTTCACGCCCCATAGGCGTGGATAAGCCTGCAGCAGAGGCTAGCCTGTGAGGCCAAATGATGGCTCGACTAGTGAGGCCAAGGTCAATGATGGCATGGTCTACAAGTTTATATGAGAAGTCCTGAAAGGCAGTCAATCAAGAGATCATGATGGCTCCTTGAGACTTCTGCTTATGCCAGCGGCGTGGCTAAGCTTGTGGCGTGCTCATGCCAGCAGCATGGCTAAGCCTTCGACAGAGATGATTTTCTTAGTCACAAAAGCGAAGTTACCTTGGTATAGCCGAGAGCACAGTGGCCTTCTTAGGTCGATCTTTAGTCTGTACTCTGTATATGATAGAATTGCTTCGACTTTGGATTAGCTTCTCCATGGACATTTCAGGGGTTGTCTCTTTCGAGTGTCAACAAGAGGTACCAACCAAAAGCATGTGACTGTATATGATAGAATTGCTTTGACCATTCATATATTGTTCCATCTACATTACTAACTGCAGCAGTGTGAACATTGACCTCTTCTAGCATTGTAACAAGCAATATTCAAGCAAGTGTAGTACGAATAACAAACTCTGATAGTGTGACTATATGCCTCTTCTTATCTCGTGACTTGTAATATTTAGAAGAAGTGGAGCATTCAAGTTACTTAGAAGTTAGAACTTAGAACTGTGAACAACTATAGCTAGTGCAGAGAGAGAGAGAGAGAGAGAGAGAGAGAGAGAGAGAACTACCGAATCAAGGAATAAAGGCTCGTCTCTTTCTAAAAAGATGTGATTAGTGCTCTTATATAACTCAAAATCCCAATTTTCTCCGACTTCATGACGGCCACTAGTAATCCAATCTACTATGACCAAATTTGAATCTGGGAAAACTCTGAATACTTGCTTCTGGGAGTATCTTGCAGTAGAGAAACATGTAACAGGATCTGGAATAACAACCAAAAGCGCATTCCTTCCTACTCGAGCCTACTGCACACGACAAGGTTTAACAATGTTAATTATTGAGTGCATGAATACGGAAGCTAAGAAAGACAGGGATGAGTTCAAAATTGAGCTTCTGTGGCTAAAAAAAACCCTCCACGATGCAATCTGTTCATGACTTGTCTTCTCCCTCTTGGTTTTACATATAGATAGTCATAATGTAGTTTAGCATATAACATGTATCATCAGATACGTTGCAGCTTTACCTCTAAAATTTGCTCAGAGCACTTTGAACCCACAGACTTGTACACCTACAACAAATCAAATAAGAGGAATCATATACATTAGAAATGCTATCAGGTTGTATCAGAAGCAATTAGTAAATCTATACTTATCCGAAGATATAACATCTGTCATTTTATATGTTGCAAGAGAAGCCCCCAACATAAACAAAACAATCATGTATTATAAAAGGAAGCAAAAACGAAAATATTAGTAGCATGATGATTAGGGCTGTCAATGTCAGGTTCAGGTCGGATTCATGTAACCAAAAATATTTCATATTTTGTACCCAAAAAGCGACCAGGAATTCATTTAGTTTTTGTTTTTAACATACAAACCCAATTTTTTTTTACCTAAAAAACAAGGTGCCTTAATGAATTATATAAAAAAAAGGGTCCAAACCTGACCACAAAATATTTTGTGTTTCATATGCTATATTTGAACCAAACCGGAAATTCGTTTGGTTTCTCTTTCTAATGTCCAAAGACTCCAAACCCTGTTTCTTACTAAAAAATTGGGTCAGATTATCAGTTGTTGTTGACATGCGGATGGTAAACACTGATGGAGTGAAGATCAGCAAGTTCCCTTCCATTATGCAACCATCTACACCTAAGGCGGTGTTTGGATGCTAAAGAAAGAAAAGGAAAAGAAGACATTATCTTAAATAAATGGCCCATATTTCTACATGAAACGGTTCAATTTTCCTTTCCTTTCCTTCACTTTTCACCAAACCAAACATAGCCTAAAAGCATATTTTGCAATATCGGCCGATACCGATACGGTTTGGCATGTCCTGATTCGATAATGACCGATACCGACATTGGGGGTCTCTTTTCAGTCAATTTGACAAAAAAAATTGAACGAAAAAGACCAATTAGCAAGGGTGTAAAAAAATATAGTAATGTTGAAAAACCATGTAAAAGAATAAAACTTATCTATCGCAGGTAAACAATCAACAAAGGTGACTGTTATTTCATTCAATTTAAAACTACTAAGAAACAACAAAAAAAACTTAAAATTATATCTAAATGTATAAAATATTTTTTCCTAAAATTTTAACAATTTATTGATAATTGTTTGCTTTACGATACCAAAAAATCCGATAGTCCGATCCGAAAGAGCCGATACTGCTGATATCGCTGATATTGATACTCATAGGAACGGTGATACCGATTCCGAAACCGATACTGCGAACATTGCCTAAAAGAGACGACGTCACTTCCAATTTGAGTTGAGAGCACTAGTTTTTCATCTTTAAGGTTAGCTTGGATAGATGAATTAGGATCAGGGTGAAGAGTATTTGACCGCACTCGAGCATTACAACTCTGTCATTTCTGATCAAACCTTCGTGATTCCTCGCAAACGTGCGATTCAGCTAGGTCATAGAATGCGAAAGTGAGTAATTAGCTTCACAATACGTAGTAAGGCAGGTAGACACGGACTCTCCGAAATGGTTGCTCGTACTGGACATAGTCACAAAGGCATTCCAAAGTACACTAGGACACGTCAGAAAACATTTTGCCATGTCCGTGTTCGTGTCATTGCATTCGTGTCCGTGCGACATATGTTCATCGATATCAGAGTGTCAACTAAATTAGGGTTTAGAGATATGTAAAATGGCTAAAGAGACAGGGGTCCATCTGTTAATTTAGCATTACCTTGGTAGAAGCCTGGGTCGTCATCGCCGCAGTACATCCGTCACCCAAACCCAACTCGACCGATACACAATCTCCCTAAATTACATAAAACAACATAATAGAGATCAGCAGAGCAAATGCAGTTAAAAATAGTAATTTACAGGGACTAAAGTGAAAAAAAAAAATTAAAGGTGGGTGATACCGACCGAGATGATGCCACCGCCGTAAGAGAGGGTGTAGATCCAGACGGCGTCCGACGTGGAGGAGGATCCGACCTGAAAGAGAAGGGGTTAGATGGACGGCTGAGATGGAGCGGGAGGGGGGGAGGGTGGGGGGATCGGACGGAGGAGACGACACCTTCTTTGGGGTGATGAGCTTGAGCGGGTACTTGGAGAAGCAACGGGTGACCGTTGACTTCCCGCCGACCTTCTCTATGGCTATGGAACCACTCGCCATCTCCTCTCTCTCTCTCTCTTCTCTCTTGTTATATGGGGAGCTAGATATGTCAATTGGGCCGGGACAGCCCAGTCCGACACAAGCTCGGTCCAAACAAATGGCCCATGTGCCAATCTGATTAGGAGGGCGGACCAGCCCGATCCAGTATATTGGGTCATGTTGGACCATTCATTTCGGACCATAAGATAGGTCTGTTCGGTCCGAATTCCAATTCGGTCTGGTCCATCCAAATAGATAAAAATAGAGTTTAATATTTAGAAAAGTTAATAATCTATTATGTTACGTTAATCTACGTAAATGCATGTAATTGTTGAAAAATATATATAGAAACATGTTGGATATTCAATCTTTTGTGTTTAAAAAATTATTGTAATTAATATATAGAAATTTTTGTCAAATTTATCACGTGTCAGTCAAGACCCAACCAAGCTTGGTCCGATACGAAGTCCACCATGCTGTGGGTCACGTGTCGAATTGTGTCGAGGTTTTCCACCATATAAGTAATTTAAAGGTAAAGACTATCTCGTACTGGCTTCTTTTGGATTATATACATGTCTTTGTATTTCTCTGACTCTTTTTCGTGCAGAAACCTCTTTGTTGTAGCTGCGTATCGACATGTTCAAAAACTTTTAGAGGCACAGGAGAAGGTATAGTATTCGCATTTAAGATTAACTTTCGAGTTCTTTATTACCTAAATAGATGTTACACTGCGTAAAAAAAAGGGTAATTGATTTTAGTAATTTTATTGCCTAAATAGATGTTACACATAATTTCATCCTAATTTTAGGAAATTCAATCCTTAGTTTGCTGATTAGATAGTTTTGCACACTATGGATTGAATACCTAGACATTGGTCACTACATGTACAGAATAATTTAGGGATATTTAGACTTTGAGTCTCAAATAAGCTTCAAATTTGTGTTAAAATTTTCATATTATACATAATTAGTGTTTGGGTCTCAAAAGTGTCACTAATGTCTCAAAAGTGTCACCAAAAGTGTCACTAATTATTTTTGGTGATACAATTGATACCCAAATACTAATTATGTATAACATTGAGACTCAAACACAAATTTTAGAACTTATTTGAAATCCAAAGTCTAAATATCCAAATAATGAAAGTGTGTGGCACTTTCTCACTAAGTTGATGGGGGTAGATCAAGATGGCCTAAGACACAAGTATAGTCTAAAATTACCTTTTATATATGTACTTGCTTTCTACATATGTCCTGATATTTGATGTTATAAACTTCTTTTAATTTGTTGCTCGAAAATTAAAGGTTCATGTTGGCTTGACTCTTTAATAATTCAGATACCTTAACTTGGAAGACTACTTGCAAGCCAAAAGCAAGGTAAGGAGGGAGCTTATTTAAACATAACTTGTTTTGAATTATCCATTTTCCTTCTTCGGTATATATGCTTGCTTGTTTTTAAATTTTCATTGTTGTGTCTTTGTCGTGGAATATATATGTGGAAGGAGTAGTCCGTTTTTTCGTGAGATCGAACCCATCAGCCGGCAGCCAAGATATGTTACATTTTCACATGCTTGCTACTAAAGCTAGGAGGCTATCTTCGTCATGAAATATAATAGGACGATCGGGTCAACTGCATTTTTTTTCGTGTGCATCAGGGACGGATACAGGTAGGGCCTGGGATGGGCTGCTCCAACCTACCCCAAAAAAAGAAAAAAAAAAAAAAAAATTCATGTAAATTTATTTTTTGCTGATTATTTTGTGGGAGTTGGCCTACACGTATCCCACCCCAGCCTACTCTAGTCCAACCCAGTATACATTTCTGGATTCGTCCATGGTGTGCATGAGAATATTAAATTCTTCTTCTGTGGAGAAATGATAAAAAGGAAAGAAAAAGAAAGCAACTTACATAACCAGAGCTGCACTTGTTTGAAAATATATATTGATAGAGACTCAACTCAACTCAAAAAGAAAGGGAGAAAAAAAAAAAAGGAAGGAAAGACTAGGAAAAAAAAATGACAGACTTGCTCCACTAGAGTTTGATCAAATGTTAAAATTTGTTTTGTACAAAGCCCTATACAAATAACACAATTCCAACGCCAGAAGAACCACTAAATGTGAACCCTTGAATATGGGTCAACCTGGTCCGAGAGCACCTGACCCGCACAAAGACTTGACCAAAATAAATAAATAACTAAATAATCTATTGACCCCTTATGTTTCATGAGTATTATAGATATTATCTCAATTTCAAAAATAATTATACTGACCAACCATCTTCTTTATAAATTTTATAAAACAAAGGGGTGTTCATGTTATAAGTTTCTGTAGAGAATATAAACTATAGGGATAGTCCGTGTAATTAGTTTCATATTATGAATTATTTATGTAATAAGTGTGAAATATATGGATAGTTAACACAATTTGTCAAAAAAAAAAAAATTACAAAAGAAATATTTGGAAAATAAAAATTGATATATATTTTTTGTATTAATAAATATTATTTATCTTTTTTTTTTCATTGTTCCTGCAAATACTTTTATGCAAATTGAGAATATTTACGTAATCTAAATCCTTGTACTTATGTCATGGAAAACAAAAAAAATAATAGTTTTTTACAATAAGAGTTGCACAAAAATAACATTTACCAAAAACAAAGAAAAAGGAAAGGGTTTTTTTTTTTACATAGAGGTGAGCATTTGGTCTTTCACATAACCAAAATTGATGAAAATCAAACTTCAACCGAGTCAAACCGAACATAAAACAAAATGATTCAGTTTTCGGTTAATTTGATTTTTGTATATTGGGCTTTGCTAAGGGTTTATTTGATTTTATAGACCCTTTGCATAATTAGTCGGTCTCTAATTTACAGTAATCTTTTTACAACAAATTTTTCGGTCAAATTTTAAAAAATTATAGTCAACGTATAACTAAAGTAGTAAAATATACAAAATAATATATTTGCATAATACAAATTTATATATGTTAAACGAGTTCATTTTTTTTCATACATCAAAACTAGATGGGATGTTCACCCCCTCAACTAAAAAAATGACACGTGGTACAAAACTACTTTGGTGGTTGAAAAAAATCACTTACAAAGTAGTTTGTGTGAGATAAAAATGTCAAGTGAGATTTTCTTGGTGGGAGATCAACATCTCACTCTGTGTTAAATACATCTACAAAATACATCTACAAATCTACACCATAAAAAACAATTCAAATTCCATTTCTAGAATATATATATATATATATATATATATATATATATATATATTCGATTTCGATCAGAGTTGATTTTTAAAGCTTGAAATGGAAATTTGAACCAAATAATTAAAAAACTCCATAGCCAAAATCAAACACAACTTGAAAAATCGAATCAAATAGCTTATATCAATTCGAGTCCAGTCGATTTTTAATTTTGGACCAAGATATACTCATCCATGGTTTGACATGCTATACAAAAAAAAATAAAAAAATCACACAATGGTTCAAACTCCCCAAAAATCAAGAAATGTCGAGCTCTTGGTGGGACCCACCTCGATTAACCCCCTCCCTCCCTTTCATTGTAGCCGTGATCTCTTTTTATACTTGAAATAACCATATCCAAAGTTTTTTTTTTTTAAAAGGTTTAAAAGAAAACACACTATGCAGTATGCACATGTTAGACCTTGTGGGTCAACATTTTTGACTCTCAACCTTGCGTCAGCCTACACGTCACGGTCCCCGTCTAAGGAGTGGGTCCAACGTTTGGCCGAGTCCAAGTGTTCCTATTGACCAATATTAATGTTAACTTGGTCCATCCAATTTTAAACAATACCTTATAAAAATTATTAGTCCTTTTCAAAAAATAAAAAAAATTATTAGTTTTTTTTTCTCCCCTTTTTAGTTAACAGAAAGTCTTCTCAGTCCGAAAAGAAAACCGAAACCCAAACCGAGAGGGACACGTGTCGGCTTTTAATTGGGCCAAAAAAAAAACATCCGTTCTGCTAACATAGGTCGAAAAAACCGACTAATCCAAGACCGACATGTGACTGCGATTTCAGCAACGGTCCGTGTAGACCTATTATTTAGTTAATTGGGGGTGTGTTAATGAACAATGTTAGCGTGTCAGAGTGGACAATTTGAGTAAAGGGCCATCCATTCATTGATGCATGTGGTGTTTGGTTAGGTACTAAGATGGATTTGAATTTGACATTTCCTTGAAATTGATTGATTGGTATTAGTACACATTTCATTTTCATCCTCACAATTATTTATCAGTTGGGTCCTATATGTGCTTATTTTATAGTCTCCTATAGTGTGGTTGTAGAGACAATATTCTCGCTCAATCTAATTCCATAAATCAATCAAAGGAATTTTATTCATGAATTCGATTCATGAAGATGGATGTGAGATTGAGATCCTTGCCCATGTGTCCTTCAATGTTAATGTCAAGCGACACATGAATGACTCAAAAATTACAACAATGAACTCTAGAGATGCCATTTGGGTAACGTCGGTGCAGGTCGGAGGCCTATCTTTAGATATAGATTTGGATTCACACTAACAATATTTTTTTTTCCTTCTAAAATAAGATAAAAGTACATGTTAGAGGATTCAAACTTAGCTTGCTTGATATTATGTTAAAGTTCCTGCAATAACGCCAAAATTTTAGGATTGACCTAACTAGCTGGACCGGTCCAAAAAATTTGGATGTGCAAAACAAAAATCAAAATTAATGGCCATGTTAAAAAGTAAATATCTAAAAAAACAAGAAGAAGAAGGCCACATGCCACTAGGCCTTGAAGCTGCGCACTTTTATATGAGAGGTGTAAGTGAAACCAACGTTGCTAAGTCATATATTATGTTGTATGAGCACTAATATTTAAAATATTACCAAATGTTATATATAAACTTCTAGTTTTTGGTACAGCTCAAAAGTTTGGTCCATGGATGATTGTCTACTATGCCAGAGCCCCAGCCCTGCCAACTAGAACATAACTTTTCGATGAATTTTTTAATGCTAGTCAACTAAAAAATATATATCTATAGGAGATAGTTGGTGGGAATTATTTTTTTTAATACTTGAATTAGAATTCATTCACATCAGGGGAAAAACAATAAATAAATAATAAAAATACTAATGATCAAATAATGATATTATTAATATAATTTTTTAGTACATACACAATCAAAATATTCAAATGCATACCTAGCAACATTTTTGAAAAGCATGAAAGGAGAAAAAATTTGTCAAAATGATTTGGGATTTAACTTCTAAAATAAACTGTGTTGTTTTTAATCTATATACAAGTAAGAACAAACTAGGACAGTAAAATAAACGGAAATTTTCATCTAAAGTATTTATGTGAATCTAAACAAACTTCTTTTCAGAAAAAAAAAAAAAAAAAAAAGAACAATTGCCCCTATTATACCATGGTCATTTATGTCGCTATATGTACATAGATAGATCAAATTAGACTATTAGTTAATCAAATGTAGGAGTTCAGTATTTATAGCATTTGTAGCTTATGTGAAAAACAGTACAGATATGAAGCGGATATGAAGGATTCAAAATTTTCAACCGCAAAAAAGAAAAAATCGTAAAGACGTATAGATGTACGTGGACGGTAACAAAAAGAAAATGTATCATTGTTAGTTAGGCAACGTATCAAAGTCACGAGGTCGTCGCGATAGACATAGGCAAGCACAAGCATACAACACCACCAATTATGCCTAATCGAGCCAAAGTTGAGGCAACCAGAACAAGAACCCACATTTCTCTTTCACGAGTCAAAAGTCACCCGTGACGTCACCATTCCTAAAATATGCCTCGCCATCCCAAGCATTCCCACTTCCCACGCCAAGAATCTAACCTTGGGTAACTTGAGATGCAATCTTCACTCAACTTGCTTTCCACCCATTTGTTCATCGTTCTCAATGGTGTGGCCCACACAAGGTGGGCCCAAGTGTTGCTCTTGGAGTTGATTTTTTTTAGTAACAAGTTTAATATCGAATTTGAAGGGATCTGTAGTCCCATTTATTCCGTACCAATTTTGTACTACAATCCACTTATTTATTCTTATGGCCCACGTATAATAGAAAAGAGAACATAATTGGAACATGATAAATGAAACATCGGATCTGCTGACTCGTGTAGTTACCGAAAAAATGTATAAAATTATGGCTGGGTAGCGGAAGATCAATAGATCGAGTCACGGAATTGAACTACGAGGGTGTATTATTTCTTCTATTTATTTGGTAGGAGTTGGAAGAAGGGAAGGGGGGACAGTGGACTTTGTTTTATGGGCCTCATAATTTATATAAGCAAAAGTTTAGTTTGGAGTCCCAATTTATATATTCTATATTTTATATTATTTTGAAGGATGGCACGGGAGTTTATACCATTCATCTCATTTGCGCCTCAAGATTTTTTTTTATTTTTTTTACTACTTTTTAACAATATCACAAAAAAATTATCCATAAGAAATTATAATTAAACTTTAACAAAATTTTATTAAAATATAAATATATATAAAATAAATTTCTATTTTTATTTAAATAATAATAAGATGTCCTACTTAGTGCACGTTACATTGCATGTCTTGTTGGGCCCACTGTCTCCAACTCCCACCAAATAAATGGAATGAATAATACGTCCTCGTGGATCGATTCACTGATCTTCTGCCATCTGGTCGGAGTCTTACACCTCTCATTGGTAACCATAAGAGCCACTCGAGTTCAATAAATTATTTTTCTATAAGATTAGAAAGAAAGAAAAAATACTTTAACGTGCAACGCACTTGCATTTTCTAGTTTAAAGCTATGAAGGTTTCTTTTAAAACATGTTGAAATTATCAAATCTTCTAGAGAGAAGAAAAAAAAGGAAAAAAAAAAAAGTAAACTTATCATGAAAAAAGTCCCACTAAAATGAAACACTTTGGTCCCACACCTCCGTTCAAATTCCTATAAATACCACTCCCAACCTTCTCTTCTCCTACTTCACTTTCCTCACCAACATGGCCACCTCCCAATCCTTCGACTGGGCCCAATACTACGGCCCAACCGCCGCCGCCGACTCGATCGCCGCCTCGCCCGGCCCGACCCAGCCCGACAACCCGGTCCGCAACATCGAGGGCCGGGTCGGCAAGTCGTCGGGCCGGAGGCGCTCCCGCGCCTCCAGGCGGACCCCCACCACGCTCCTCAACACCGACCCCACCAACTTCCGGGCCATGGTCCAGCAGTTCACCGGCGCCCCGGCCGGGCCCTATCCGAACCCGGCCGGGCCGCTCATAAGCTTCGGCTACGGGTCTGGTCTGGGCCAGGCCCCGGTCCGGTACCAGCAGCTGAACCAGGGCCCGGTCTACATGGAACGAGGGGGTGTTTGTAATAATGGATATGTTCAGGGGTTTAATTTTGATGATAGTACTACTACTACTACCACCACCAGCTCCGGTGGGGTTCTTTTGGACGGTATGGGGACGAGGGGTGGTTCTGCAAATGAGACAAATGGTGGATACTTTTTGTGAAAATTGCAAGAGCGAGAGTGGAAGGGGCAGGGAGTAGTATGTAAATATTTTGTTGTTAGCAACACAAACTTTTTTTTTTTTTAACGAATTGCATAAATATGGTTTTGTCTATTCTATGGGTTTTTTTTTTCCAACTTTACCAATAATGTTGTCTCGTCTCTTCTTTCTATATATATATTTTTTTGTCACGACAAAAGAAATATTGCATTGAGATAGTGTACTGAACCGATCGTGATAACAAGGTTATATATTTATATTATTTTAAATTTAAAATAGATTTGAGATCTTGATATACATAAGTACAATTGTTACAATATTATGATAAAATTCTGCAGTTGTATCAAATATTTTTAGAGTTATGATGCACACAAAAAAAGTGTCATGGTCATGTACGGTGTTGTATTTATTGTCTTCATGTTTATATTATGTGAAAATTTATATGCTAAGTTAGGAATCTTTGGCGAAAGTACATATTATTCGTTTTAGTTGTTGCTTGCATCTTTTGAACTCTGAAAGTGGGGCCCCCACATCTGGAAAAAGGAAAACGTGCTTATAAGGTTCAGAGGAAGGGGGGAATGAGAGGGACAGGTGGTAGGAGTGGGAGGTGACTCATAGTGGACGTTCCCAGGTCAAAGATGGCATTTAATTAAAATGATAATTCATAGTTAAAAAAAAAACAAAAACTTAATTCAATGGAAATGGTTTTTTTTTTTTTCGTATGGTGAGATATTGTCCCTAATTATCTTTCATTCTATCAGATTTGAATGTTATTATGATGTTCAGGTTTTTAAGTAGTATCCATTAATCTTCTTCCATTCGGTTCGATTCTGTTAAGGATCATATCGTTTCTCAAAGTTGCATACAACACATTTGGTTTGCAAAATCAAGTTATTGAAAAAAAAAATATATATATATATATATATTCATTTCATGTATTTGGATGCCAAAAAAAGAAGCATAAAAATGCCAAAAAAAAACATGAAAGAAGGTAATTCCAGAGTAAAAAGAATATGGCTAAAAATTATAATTTAAAAAAAAGAGATCAAAGAATTAAAAAAAATTATTTCCTTCCGGCTAAACTAGTCCAATGTAATATTCATAAACTCATCAGCCAAATAATAATTGATTTAAAATTTCATTAATTCTATATAAATGCCACATTTAGATCTCCAGTCCAGTTAGCTTTTTTTCAGTAGGGGTGTAAACGGACCGGACGGACACGGACAATCCACTGTTCGTGTACTGTCCGTGTTCGGTCCGAAAATGAAAATGAGTTCGGACGGACACGGACAGTCCACTGTTCGAGTTCGGGCCGGACGGACACGGACAACCACTGTTCGTTAATTCAATCGGACGGTCCGCGGACAAATGAAATATATTACCAAAAGCTATTATTTTATCAAGATATCTTGATAGTTGGTACAAAAAATCAAGTTGAAAGAAAATACAATTGAAGGTTATAGAATACAACAAACAATAGTAAAATGTTAACAAAAATCGAGACCGAACAACAAAAAATTGATGCAAAACCAAAATAATATGACATAATTGATGCAAAACCAAAATGAGTCTCCACTATCGGACGGTTCGCGGACAAATTCGGACCGGACATGGATATGACCGTGTCCGGGTCCGATTTTTAAACGGACCAAAAAAAAAAATGTCCAAGTTCTGTTCGTTAATCAATCGGACGGTCCGCGGTCGAACCATTTATCGAGCCGGACACGTACTGACAACGGACTACTTTGTCCATTTTACACCCCTACTTTTCAGGTTCCCTGAAAATATTATGGGTCAACCATTGTGTATTTAGTTAGAGAGTATAACTACAGAAACTCAAATAATAACTTGCAATGAGGTTAGGACAAGTAACATCATTTTTTTGTATTTAGGTTTTCGTTTTTTTCTGTTTAGGTACTTAAAAAAAAAAATTAAAGAATAAAATACATACAATCCAATAACTATTAATGACCGTATCTTTAAAAATAATGTCACTTGTCATAATCTCATTGCAAGTTACTATGTAGTCGGACTCATAGTTAGATATAGACGGTCAAAAGTAAAGATATTTACTTTTCAAACTAGAGTTGAACATGACTGATCATTCAATTTTTTGTTTTTTGTTTTTTTACTGATCATTCAATTAGTTTTGTTGAGATGAGACAAACTTATGTTTGAATCTAGACTTTTCCACTATTTTTTTAAGAACGAAAGATTTGGAAATTTTGCAATCAGTAATCAATCAAGTGAAAATAACATTATAAAACCCTCTCTTACAGTAATGAAGACCTTGTCAATTTAGTAGATACATGATCACATACCAATATATATATATATATATATATATATATATATATATATATATATATATATATATATATATATATATATATAAACTAATTATAAAATGCACCATATTTTATTAACAACAACGAAAGAATGAAGAAATACAATAATACGAAAGTGAATTAGGAAACTCACTTCCTTGAGATATACATAGGAAGTCACCGATACATTTTCGGCTGTAATTACAAAATGCTCTGGTCAAATGGCTGCAGCCATTGATCTCCATCGATAAAAGAAGTGTTTAGGAAAGGAGAGACTTGTGTATCATTGAGCTGTTGACCATACGACACCCTCGCGGTTACATTTGCACCTGGACCGCTGCACTTGTATTCGCCAAAATACACAGTCCTGTCATAGAAAACTTTCGGGTAAGTAATTAATTATTTAAAAAAAAAAATTTCTCGATATCTATTTCCATTATATTATGTACTCTATTTAGGAAGTCGTACTCGTACCGGGTACTTATCTGTATTTGAACACTTTGGGCACCTACTAACTCTGGCTTAGGTCATTAGGTACTATAACCGTTAAAATAAGAGTAAATTATAACTTGATATCCTCAACTATTCGCGTATTTCAACTTAATACTCTCAACTTTCATAGACATCAACATGGTATCCTAATTTCTAAAAAAATGACGAAATTATCCTTTATCATTCCCCCTCTCATCCCCACTGGCCGTCGCCTATCCCGCCACACTCCACCCCCACCCCTCCCCCGCGCGGCTGAACCAAACTCGCGCTATGACTGCACCACCCCCGGCCCCCGACCGCGCCACGCCCCAAACTCGCCCCCACCCTGTCACCCTCACTTTTTCCAGTTAGGGGTAAAATGGTAATTTTCCATTTTATAATATTTTTGGGAATTTTATTTCATGAATATTATTATTTAATTATTATAGGAGTCGGGTTCGAATTTTATCGCATTCCGAGTTAATTCGGGACCCCGGTGAATTTCGACTTGAGCTGTAATTAGCCTGTTAGCTAACCATGGCCCACCACACTAAACTTTAGGGTTTAAGAGTTTGGACTAGTCCCCCATGAGTAATTTAGTTTAATTATAATTTTTAATTAATTTTAGCATTTTTCTAAAACCCATTTGGATTTAAATTAACATTAGGCTAGTGTAGGGGCAAACTTGTAAATACAAGTGCCCCTACCATGACCACCATGGCCGGCCACCTATAGGGCCACCTCCCCCTCCACTTCTTTTACTTCTTCACTAAGTTTCTTCTTCTCTCTTCATTTCTTTTTCCAACTCCTTCATCTTCCTCTTCCAACTCCATTTAGGTATGATTTTAATTCTCATTTTATTACTCATATGCATTTAACCCCTTCACAATAAATGGAGAGGAGAAGATTCTCTTCCATTTGCCCACAAATTTGTAGGTTTTCTCTAGAAAAATAGGTTGATGTTTTATTAGGATTTAATCTTTTGAGAGTGGTATATATATATATATATATATATATATATATATATATATATATATATATATATATATATATATATATATATATATATATATATACATGTGTATTTATGTGTGTGTATTTATATATGTATTTGTGTGTGTGTAGAGGAGGGTGATATTGTGTCATGGGGATGATGGTGTTGAGAGAGTGGTGTGTGTGTGTTTGTGTTGTGTGAGGATGTGTGTGTGTGTTTATATATATATATATATATATATATATATATATATATATATATATATATATATATATATATATATATATAGTTATATGAGTGTATTTATATATATACATGGATGTGTGTATATGGATGTGTGTGTGTTATATATATATTTGGAGGGATGGATAGATATCTAGATAGATTATTTATAGATATCTAGTTATATATATATATATATATATATATATATATATATATATATATATATATATATATATATATATATATATATATATATATATGAAGTGTATATATATAGGGAAGTAGAAGAGGAGATGAAGAAGAAGTAGGGGCAGCCACAGCAGCACAGTAACAGCAGCAGCAGCAGCACTTGGCTGCTGCCAGGAAACAGCCCCCCCCCCCCCCCCCCCATGGCCTTTAAGCCTAACCCCCCCCCCCCCTTCACCTAAGTATATATGTATATATATATATATATATATATATATATATATATATATATATATATATATATATATATATATATATATATATATATATATGTATTATATATGGTTGGAATCGTAGAGAAGAGTAGAAGAAGATTATGGAATGAGAAGTTAGAAAAGGATTTGAGGTTGGGAGGAAAGATTGAAAGAAGTTGGAAGAATAGGAAAAAGGCTAGAATAGAAAAAGGGAAAAACCGAGTTAGAGGGCGAAACGGAGCTCGGAGTATCCGATTGAGTTGAAACTTGGCGTGGGGCATGAATACGTGATTTAGATTTTGCGGGTAGGCTTTCGGGTGGAATTCGGGGTCGTAGGGCGCCCGTATCGCGCCGTATCGGTGCGTATCTTGAAATATTCAAGATTTTGACAACGGGCCGTATCGTGGACCGAATGTCCACGTTACCTAGGTATTTTGGTAGATATTATATGTATAGGCTAGTATCATACTACCCTAGGGAGATCGGGTCAAAATATCAAGCGTAGGTAGGCTAACTGGATAGTTGCCGAAGCTAGAATTTTACCCTTTTTAAGGGTAAAATAGGATATTGGCCTACGGCCAAGATATGAGTTTCGAAGTCCAAGATGGACTTGGATATGGGTTGTAGAGGTTGGTAATAGTTAGAAATAGTCGCCTAGACCTAGTCTTGGCCCCGGTTGACCACGGTTGACTTTTTGGACCGAAAGTCAACTTTGGGTCAACGCTTTATCCAAATTAGTTCCGATTTCCATTAGACTTTTGTAGTTGACCAAAAGTCAACTATTAGTCACCATTGACCTAGGGTTGACCATGGTTGACCTAGAGTTGACCAGAGTTGACCGGAGTTGACCAGTTGACCAAAAGTCAACTGTAGGCCAACTCTTGATCCCGTTTGACTTTCTTCGACTTGATTTGACCCGTGATGACTGGTATGACCTAGGATTGACTTGGTTAGGCTTAGATTGACTTGATATAACTTGATTTGACCTAGATTGACTTGACAGGACTTAGTGTGACTCAGTGAGATCTAGTTTGACCTAGATTGCATATCATTCACTGTAAATCATTCCTAAACTTGTTTAAACCTAAATTAACTTACAGTATCTCATATTTAGGTCTTCTGATACCGCTCTGAGCATTGATATACCATACAGCTCAGGACAGCAGGCGAGTACATTCACTGATAGTTTTTATTGTCTTGATATCTGCTATATCCGATTCAGTTGTAGTGTCTTACTTGATTCCTAACACGATGGTTCACGGACTAGTATATGTCGGATCCTATCATGAGATGTTGTTCCCGGGTTACTTGGTATATTGGTACATGACTCGACTTGTTACTTGTACTTGTATAGACATGGACTTGGGAGTTGGCTGATCACCTGCTCTTGAATCCCGTGTCATGACGGGTTATGTCAGGATCCTTTATACTATTCGGGGATGGGAAGTTATTAGTGGTTGTGTGATCAAATTCCCACATTGTTCTACTGTATACATTGTTCATAGCTATACCCTCGCCTCACGACGGGTAAAGCTTGACCCTACATCGTTCATAGCTTTCCATGGTGACCGGCCTTACCGTTCTATTGTACTCATTGTTCATAGCCGGTCGGATGGAAAGCCTGATCATGTTTCCCAAGCCGATCACATAACGCTCTAATAATTCAAATCACATTTTATATTTACTTTATCTTATCGTATATCCTGCTCTGTTCTACATTCAGTATTTTCTCACCATGCCATGATATACAGTTACTCACATGCTCTACTTGCCTTTATATTGTACCTTGATTGGAGACTAAGTTCTGCTTGGGAGAAGAGTTACAACCCCGGTCCTTGTTTGGTTTAAGGATTGTAACTCGGCTTCCGAACGGTTCTCAAGTTTTCATATATCTTTGTCTTGTAGTTCATTATACTGTCTCTTATAGAATTTGTCAATTCACATAGAACTGCTGTTAGTATTTGTACTTGCTCATTTTCCTGACAGGATACCGTTATGATTGTTTACAAAAACAAAAGTATAAAACTTTATTGATACAAACTGTAATAAAGATTACAAGAATTCTGGGAAAATTACAACTATAGGAATCCAATCTTGATGACGATTGCTTTATCCCTTAGACGATGTGAATTGTGAAGACGAAGCCTTTGAAGTTGAAAACAACTCTGGAAACTGAAGGCAAAAGCCTCCGAAGTTGAAGACAAAAGTCTCGGAAGAATGCAGCAGCACTTTGGCAAGAACTCCTGAACTCTCTGATTTCTGATCTCTGATCTTGATCCCCTTGAAATGAAGACTTGAAACTCTATTTATAGAGTTCTGAAAATAACTAACTTTCAGTTATTTTGGACTGCGCAAGCTGATTTGCGCAGCAACTGGTTTGCGCAGCACTGGATTGCACAAGCAGTTATTGGATCGTGGGCCAACTATCTGGGACACATGGCATCATTTGATTGAAATGCGCATGATCGTGCATAGACAGTTGCCACGTAATGAGCAATTGATGGCATGAATGTCATGTAATTGGTCAGTTATATTGGTAGAATATGCAAAATAAACTGCGCAGAAATGGTTTGTGCAAACACGAATTGCGCATGAGTGGTTTGCGCAAACACGGATTGCGCTGCCACCTGTCAGCCGCCCTCGAGCACTGTGCGGCGTCAAAAACGAACAGCCTCCTCGTTATTCGTGTTGTCAGCTGTCAGGAAGATCTGATTTGATTCAGTCAATGATGACTTCTGCCACGTCAGCCTGCGCAGTTGGGAACATGCGCAAACCAGCCTGCGCAAAGTGATGTCTGCGCAAACTGTTGTCTGCGCAACTCATCAAAATGATGAATATCTTGAATTTTTGACTTTGTTGATTGATGCAACTTAATTTTTTAGGACCTACAAGACCCCCTTCAAAGTTTTCGAAAGTTGATTGTATTCAAAATTTCAAAATACTTTGAATTTTTTAATGTTGAATCATTTTGCGCAATATGATGAGCTGTCTGCGCAAAGCGAATAGACCACAAGTTTAGGCGCAATCCGAGGCGGCCGTTTCGTTTTTTTGAAAACTATAAATAATCCTCCTCATACTTCAAAGTATTCTTTACTTGCTGTCTTCGTGCAATTGAAAGAGAATTTCTGAACTCTTTCTTCCTTTCTTCTCCGACGATTTGTCATGGCTCCACGACGATCAAATGCTGCCGCTACTGCCGCCGCGAAGGGAAAAGCTCCGGCCGAGTCTTCTGACAGAGTTGCACGGCGAGCTTCCCGACACGAATCCGCATATCCTGCTCTGAGAGGTAGTTGAACCGATCGAAAACCCCTTCTTAGGGTGATTCGACTCCCTTGAAACTCATCTCTTTTTAGAGATAAGTTCATATTGCGCCACCCTTTTTAGGGTTTCGGTTGCATGAACTATCAGTTCTTCATTTTTATGAAGGCTGCATTCTTGCGCAAATTATTGATTTGTGCTGACAGGAAGTCAGCACAAACGATTAAGTTGCGCAGATATCAGCGCAAACCATTGCTTTGCGCACCTTTAATGATGCGCAAACTGATATTGCGCAAGTCATGTCAGCGCAATCTGAAGTTGCGCAAATCATGTCAGCGCAGTCTGAGGTTGCGCAAATCATGTTTTATGTTAAAAAACAAAATCTTTGTCTTGGACTAATTTTCATCTGTTTGTTGATGCAGTTGGAGTCAATGAAGATCCAGATTACGAACATTTTGTGGGAACCCTCACAGAGTCTGAATACAAAGAGGATCTGTCTCATGTCCATTACCCTCAGTATGATCTGCCGGCCTCCCGTCAGGCTATATTGACTTCTCAGGACAATGAAACTTTGATGTGTTTGATGAACGGACAGCCTTTAGAATCAGCTGATGCTGTAATTCACAAGAAACCCTTATTCCTATTCGGTGACGCCTTTGAGAGAGCCTCTCAGCCTAGGCCAAGGATGGAAGATAGGGTAGTTCACCAGCAAGATAGATCTTTTTTTATACCCGACATCGCTCGATGCCTTCCTTTGTCACGGTACGCTCATGCAAGCTACCCTAGGAAGATGGAATGGAATATCACTCTATTTCAGGATGCTCGGGCAGGAAAAATCTTCGTAAAGAAGGGGCCACATCATAAGGATATGTTTTATAGCTCTTCCGACAGATATAGTGTCCTACTGAGAGGCTTAAGACCTGGCTGCATTCCACCAGAGAACTCCTCCATGCTAATGCCTGTTAGGACACCAATATTCGCAAATGAGTTTGCGAAGGTTGAAGAAAAATATCCTGAGCAAGATATAAGAATGACTGGATTGGTGAATCCAGACTACAAGCGATGGAGTTATATCGCGAATTGGGTTCTGGGAAAATTCCAAGACAGACTCCAACAAATCAACCTGTATGAAGCAGTGCATGCCACTGTATATGGATTTGTTCCCAATCCTCATATGTTCTTAGCCTTAGCTGAGAGATACAACTACAGGACCGGAACTTTCATGACCCCAGGGGGAGAGATGGGCTTTGCGCTCCACGAGATGAATTATATCTCGTTCTTGCCCATGGCAGATGCTCCGTATGAGGAGTATGTACCAACAAATGATGAGTTGAACAAGCTCAGAAAAGAGAATCCAGAGATGGTGACAGTGTTCGAAGAACTATTGTGCCATTACAAGATCGGCTCTTTATTTTACAAGAGTGCCACTGCCAATACTTGTTATTCTTCAAAGTGGCTACCATATCTATTTCTTAATCATATAGAGGAGAAGAAAACCAAGGAGAACGATAAATGTTACCCAACCTTCTTCAAACCTTTGAGCCATACAGAGGTCAAAAAATTAATGGAACAGAGTGGTCACTTTGATAAAGAAGTGAACGATGACCATGAATATCCTCCTTTGAAGAGAGGAGATAATTTGGAAAGTTACTTGAGAATGGGCTATAGGCCCATGTCAGAAGAAGCACAATTGGCGGGATTCTTGACATACTGGCTGCGAAGGTTCGTGGTTCCCGGATCCAGTGCAGTGGATCATTTTCACCGTGGCGTCTTGTTTGCAGCTGTTAAATTGGTCTTTGGCTATAAAATGGACTTACTATCAGCAATGACCTGTAAGCTGAACGCCAGTCTCCGTTTATATGTTGACTTGATGTTGAAAGCGAAAGGAGAGAGAGAATTCCCTCGCTTAGTACTGCCATATACATATTTGTTTGGATGGTTGCTTCTTCACTATCCAACTCTAATGGATCCTGGCATGGGACCAGTTGACGGCAGTTTTCTTCGAAGGTATTCCGATAGAAAATGGAAATATACTTCCTTATCTGAATGTAGATTTATGTTGAATCTGAACAGAGGCTGGAACTTCTGCTGCGCTCCTTTTCCTGCTGGGTATGATCAGATACCCACGAATATGGTGGATTCAAAACTGCAGCCTCTAACTCGTGTCGCTTTTGAATGGTTGAAGACAATTCGACCATCTCATTTGGTCTACCGATTCGAAGAACAGTGCTACTTAGAACCATACCTCCCAAGCCGTTTTGCTAGACAGTTTGGGTATGATCAGTTCCACGTAGGGAACGCAATTACCTGCCTCCAAGGCAAGGGTTATCTGATAGACGGAGCTAGGGCTTGGGCTTATTACAATGCCCGTGATACAAAAGCCACTTTCTCCATGCCAGCAAGGACTACTCCTCAGGGTCCTCGAATGCTTTTTACATACTCCGTATTTTACACATCAGCGAATACTTTTGCCGAGAATTTCCATCTCGCAGATAGTTTCGCCACTGCAACAAGATTGAGAAGAGGGAGAATTGCTCCATCAATCCCTATAAATGAGGAGGCGCAGGAACCGGCAGATGCACCTCTGGAGACTACAAGGGATATTATATTCTCCCAAGAAGTGAATGCACCACTTTGTATTTCACTGAAGGTGGGTAAATCTCCCGCGAAGAAGAGAAGAAGAGAGGAGCCTCCTGCTCCTGTGGCGAAGAAGAAATTGATTCTTGATGTTTCTTCTGAAAAGGTGACTACCAGATCTCAATCCCGGCAATTGGCCGAGACTCATCAAGAAATTGCCAGTACACCAACTTCTGTGCAAAAGCGAACAGAACCAGAAAATGTAGAGAGTCCTGTTAGGCCTCTACACAGAAAGAAAAGAGTAGTTTCCAGAAGAGTCTTGGAAGAGTCTTCTTCTATACAACTCCTGACTTCAGTAGATGCTGCTGCAGGACTTTTAATGGCATCTCCCACACCTGCTTCTGAATCAGGAAGCAAAACTCTCGAGGAGAATAAACAGAGGGGAGATTTTGCCCCAAGAATTGAAGAGCCTAGAGAACATATTTTAGAGGAAGAACAAGGTGTTGTACAACCTCATTCTCCTATTGCAGATATTTTCAACCTCCTCCTACTCCCAGGACTCTTCGTGAGGAAAAAGACCGTGAAATGATTGCAGCTCTGGAGGACTGCAGTTATAGCTTGCAGGAAGATCAGGCTGCGACTAGCAGTAGAAATGCAGCAGTAGAAGGAGAAGAAGAAGAAGAAGTCGATGACGGTTCTTCATCCGAAAATGTTGATGAGTATTTACAAGATCCTGAAAAACAAACTGAAGAACATAGATCTCTTGATACTGCCGATGATATTTTAAATCCTAAAAAGGATATTGAAGTGGAGGCACCTGCAGAAAAGGCTGTCGATGTTGAGATAGAAACATCTCCTGAAGAAGTAGCCGACGAAGGTGTGCTGAAAGAAAATCCCGCCACCGACCCTCAAGGTATAAAACGAGATTTAACAATCTTTTCTTATTTTACAATAAACCGATAACTAATATCTTCATTTGCAGATCTTGGGACTTTGCCAATACCTCCAACGGACCTGATTATGGTGCCTATACCAACGGTGGTTATTAGCAGTAGTCATCATTTATCTTGTGGTTCTGAGGCGGGCAGCAGTCAGGCTGTTGCAGCGGAGGCTACTTCTGTTCAACAGTATTCCATTCCAGTAAGGAATGAACTCGTTGTTAAACCAAACCAAGGTAACATTGCTCTTAATTTGATCTTTTTGTTCATCAATAATCAATTAGTAAAATAATAATTTTACTTTTGCAGAAGATCAAACAGGAGGAGCAACCAGCTCTACTCTGGCTCCCTTATTTAAAGAGCCTATTGTCCAACCTCAAAGAATCGAGCAACCTGTTACCCCGTCTTCATCGGGAGTAGCGGCGACTCCTGGAACTTTAGCCATCAATCAGCAGGTTATCCAGTCATTTACTAAATGCTTCTTTGAATCACTGAGATCCCTTGTCCAAAAAATGATAGAGAAAGAAGGAGCTGACTTCATCATGGTTAGGAAGCCCACTTCTTTCTTGATAAGAGCCATAAGAGACCAAGGAGACGAAGCTCAGGCCACTCTCCTTGAACATATACTGGATGAACTAGAAGTCTCCATCAAGAAGTATAAAGAACTCAAGAAGAAAGATGTAGACTCTTTAGTACAAGCTGAATTTGAGCGGCTGGCTCAAGCTGCTGATATGGAAAGGTTAACTCTTCAAAATCTGTTAGAAGCTCATTCAGCAAAATCAGCTGAATATAATTCTAAAATAGAATCAATTACTCTAGTGGCTGAAAGCAAAGGACGGCGACTTGCTGAGCTGAAGGCTGAAATTACTCGCCTTCAACAAGAGTTTGAAGAAGAAACTGTTAATCACCAACTGGTGATTGAACAATTTAATGTATTGATTGAGGAAAGAAATGAGTATGAGACCACTCATGGTGAAGAAATCACCCGCAGAACAGTAGATATGCCCATTTTTGATGAAGACAGCGGGATGGAGGAGGCAAGAAAGATAGTAGCGTCAACACACGAAGAAGAGCTGCAGACATTGAAGCAGCAAATTGACAATCTGATTGTCCCTCCTTCTTAATTTTGTATTTGGGTTTTGTTGCTGTAACTGCATTTTTGTAATGTCTCATTTTTTGATATAAAGGACATTTTGTTGTGGCTCTATTATTTATTGCATATCTTATTCAGATATAAATAATAGATAGATATTTATTGACAACTTAATCGAAAACGACAAGTTGCTGATGTAGAAGATGAACGATGATGAATCGTCAAATGTATATAAAAATGAGTGAACAGGAATACCGTCAAGTAACGATGAAAGAACGGGTAAATCGTCAAATGATGTTGAAATGAACGAATTAACCGTCAAATGATAATAAATGAACGGGTTAACCGTCACAATAGATGAACGGATGAACCGTCAGATATTAACGAACGGACGAACCGTCGGATGAGTGTAAATAAATGAACGGATGAACCGTCAGGTGTTTAATGAATGGACGAACCGTCGGATGAATGTGATAAATGAACGGATGAACCGTCAGGTATTAATGAACGGATGAACCGTCGGATGAATGTAATGCTACATTAATTGAAGAACTTCTGTCTATAAATATAGCAGAAATCTGACAGGAACGAACACTTCTACTCTTCAACATAAAAATATCTTCCGGAGAAGCATCTAAGAAGGTTGAGCCTGTCTCGAAGGTTCAGAAGGGTATTGAAGAACACCCTGCCGATCCAGTTCAGCCAAAGGAAGCAAAAGCAGGCGAAGGTTCGTTTGTAACCCAGCCACCACGGGACATTTTGGACTTTCTGCTCGAACCAGGAACGACTAAAGAAGAAGAAGCCATGAGGATGGCCGCCTGCAAGTTTCTTGTGGGATCCAGCAAGGAGGTTTTTGGCTCTTTTGCTGACCGCATTTTTGAGAAGGACGGCAGTGGCCCTCGTCCCAATGTAGAAAAAGATGATAGTGACCTTTAATATATACTATCATATAATAAAATTTAAATTTTATTCATGAACTTGATTCTGTCTGATAATTTACAAATATTTACATTTATACATAATACTTCTTTAAGAATTTGCCATTGATAGGCATCATAGCAACTCGACCATCAAGTTCTGAAAGTTGATAAGTTCCGTTTGAGAAGACTTTGCTCACAACATAGGGACCTTCCCATTTCGCATCGAATTTCCCTTTGCTCATATGAGTCATAGTCATAGGACGTCTGACCGTTTGAACAAGTTCTCCTTGCTGAAAGGCTCTGACCTTCACTTTACGATTAAATGTCTTTGAGATGCGGGCTTGGTATAACTCAATATGCTGTTGAGCCATTAACCGCTTTTCATCCAATGCTTCCAACTCTTGAAGTCGAAGAAGGTCATTATTTTCTGTGGTAAGCTCATTGGCAATAGCAATCCTTAAAGAAGGAATTTGTAACTCCAAAGGAAGGACAGCTTCACAGCCATACACCAAAGAGAAAGGTGTAAAGCCTGTGGGATTGCGGACTGTAGTTCGATAGGCCCAAAGACATTCGCCAAGTTTCTCGCTCCAATTCCGTTTGTTAGTGGATACAAACTTCTTAAGGAGCTTAATAATGGTTTTGTTAAAGGCTTCAGCTAAACCATTAGCGGCAGGATTGTACGCCGTCGAAGCAACATTATTAATCCGATGATCATCGCAGAATCTAGTGAACTTCTGACTAATGAATTGAGGTCCATTGTCATGAATGATTCTGTAAGGTACACCGAATCTATAGATGACATGGTGTTTAATGAAATTGATGACACTGCTAGTCTTGACTTCAGCCAGAGGTATAGCTTCGGCCCACTTGGAGAAATAATCGGTTATCGCCAATATGAACCGATGTCCTCTAGAAGAAGGAGGATTAATAGGACCTATGATGTCCATACCCCAAGCTTCAAAAGGCCATGAAGCAGCAGTCGGATGTAAGAATTCCGAGGGTTGATGAATGAAGTCTGCATGGATTTGACAAGCACGACATTTCCTTGCATATTCAATGGCATCTGATACCATAGAGGGCCAATAATAACCCATACGTCTAATGCGATCCTGTAATTTAGGACCAGGTTGATGTGCTCTACAGACGCCATCATGAGCTTCACGCAACACTTGTTTGGCTTCATCACCAGCTAAACAGCGTAGAAGAAGACCATCATAAGTTCGCCGATAGAGTGCTTTGGTGGTTTGATTGTAATAAAATCGTAGAGATCGACGTCGAACGCTTGTAGCCTCCTTAGGATCTTCAGGGAGTATGTCATGTAATACGAAATCGATAAAAGGAGTTCTCTAATCGTCATCAATAACTTCGACTTCAGCAAGATTGCTAAATTCAATATTACGATTGTTCTCAATACAGAACAGTTCTCGGTTAGAAATAACCACCACCTGATGCCTTTTGACAGGGATGGCTAAGACAGCTGCAAGATTGGCCAAAGCATCGGCTTCAGTATTGCAAGCTCGTCGAACATAGTCAATGAAGAAGGCTTTGAATGATGTAGCTATATTGATTGCCGCTTCATGATAAGGCACCAGGTCTTGATGACGGACTTCATAGGTTCCTCTAACCTGGTTCACAACCAGTTTAGAATCACCATAGACTTCCAGATATTCAACATTCAGTTGTTTAGCTAGCTGAAGCCCGACAAGTAAGGCATTGTACTCTGCCACATTGTTGGAACAAGGTTCATCTAAAGAGTAGGCTCTTTGGATAGTTAATCCGTCTGGAGAAACGAGAACAACTCCAACACCTGCCACTATAGCACCATTTGGTCCAATTCTTGATGCACCATCAAAGAATAAACGCCAGGTTGGAAACTCTTCGGAGATCATGTTGACTTCTAACGTCTCGTCAGGAATTTCGTCATAGAGTTTAGATGTTTCAGGCACAGGATGAGCTGCTAAGAAGTCCGCCAGCGCTTGACCTTTGACAGACTTTTGTGGAACATACACCATGTCATATTGAGCTAGCAGGATTGCCCATGTAGCCAACCGAGAATTAAGTGTACTTGGTTTCTTCATGAGTACCCGGAGAGGGTTAACTCGAGATATAACATGAATAGTTTGACCAATGATATAATGCCTCGTCTTTTGCACAGCAAATATGAGAGCCAAGCATTCTTTCTCGACAGGACTATAACGGTGTTCAGCACCAATCATAGTTCGGCTAAGATAGTAGATAGCTTGTTCATGGCCTTCTTTGTTCTTTTGGGCAAGTAAGGCACCAATGAATGATCCATAGCACGGACATACATCAAGAATGAAATGCCAGAGATAGGTGGCACCAAAACTGGTGGGTTCATAAGATATTGTTTGATATCGTCGAATGCTCGTTGACATTCTTCATTCCAAACAAAAGATACACCCTTCTTCATTAGTTGAGTGAATGGTCTGCAGCGTCCAGACAAGTTCGAAATGAATCGCCTGATGTACGCAAGTCGGCCTTGGAATCCTCGTAGCTCTTTTAGGTTGCGTGGAGGACGCATCTCTTGGATAGCTTTGATCTTCTCGGGATCCACGTGTATACCCTTAGAGGTAATGACGAAGCCGAGAAATTTGCCACTAGAGACACCCAAAAATAACTTGGTGGAATTCATCTTGAGCTGATGTTGACGCATGAGATTAAATATTGTTCTCAAATCTTGGATGTGATCTTCTTTTAGACGACTTTTAACAGCAATATCGTCCACGTAACATTCGACTGTTTTACGAAGATGTTCTCTGAAAATGGTACTCATAGCCCGTTGGTAGGTTGCACCCGCATTCTTGAGACCAAATGGCATCACTGTATAACAATAAACTCCTCGAGGAGTGCGGAAAGATGTATGCTTTTCATCTTCAGGATGCATTTTGATCTGATTATACCCAGAAAATCCATCCATAAAAGATATCCTTTCGAACCCACAAGTATTGTCAATCATGACGTCTGTGATAGGAAGAGGAAATTCATCTTTTGGACATGCTTCATTGAGATCTCGGAAGTCGATGCAGACTCGAACTTTTTCAGTTTTCTTCAGAACTGGGACGACATTGGCTACCCAATCAGGATGCTGCTCTTCTCGAATAAAGCCACAAGCGATGAGCTTCTTGACTTCATCATCAATTGCGTCCATCATTTCAGGCTTAAATCGCCTTTGTTGCTGTTTGACTGGTTTAGCATTAGAAAGAATGTTCAGTTTGTGAGTAGCAATCTTAGGATCTAAACCTGGCATGTCTTCATAACTCCATGCAAAGACGTCGATGTATTCTTTAATAAGAAGAATCAACTCTTGTTTGTCTGCTTCTGGAAGATTTTTGCTAATAAAAATTGGCCGAGGTGAATCTCTTTCTCCTACATCAATTTGAAGTAGTTGATCTTCAGTAGGAGGTTCACGTTGTTCAAATCAAAGTACCCATTGGTTATCCATATGTTGAGCCCAAGGATCTATTTCCGGACTTTCTTCAACATCTTCATCACAGCCTTCTGGTAGTTCAACAGAGACCATGTTAGAAGATACAATTATACGATGGACTTCACCGATGCTGGTATCGGAATCCCATGATCTGGAATCAGAAGAGTTAGAACGTTCTTCACTATCTGACTCAGAAGCTGCTGGGGATAACAGTGGAGGAGAAGTATATCCGAGACCTTTCTTGGTCCTGTCATAATACATTTGTGATTTTCCGTTTGGAACTGTTGTACGAATGGGAGTTCGTCTACCTTTACCATAGTTAAGGCCGCTCTTGAAGTCATAACCCATCTTTCGGAGGATGTCTTTTGATTGTTGACTATAACGATAGAACTGGAGACGTCCCGTATCGTTAACTTTGCTATCATCCGTATAGTTAATCTTTGTTTCTGGTCTTTTATATAAAAATGCTGAACTTTCACCTTTCTTTAAAGAAGGATGAATACGGTAAGAATCATCTGGATCTTCAAGTGAGACTTCTGTCTGAAGAGATTGTATGACTCCCAGTGTAATTAATTGGAAGCTATCTAACATATCCAAATAACTTTTAGTATAATAAATAACATCAAAATACTGGAAAGTAGGTGCTTTTTCATTGATTTGTACATCAGTATTTACAACAGGACCTTTAACCTTGGCAGATTTGGTCAAATTGATTACAAGAGGGGGAGAAGAAGAACGTGGAGGAGGTTTGTTACGACGGAGGTCGATAACAAGTGGCTCAGAAGAGGTGAGCTCCCTTTTTTCCTTGTTGCGATTTAGATCAAAAACAAGTGGCTCAGAAGGAATGAGCTGCTTTTTGTCTTTGTTACGACGTAAGTCGATAACAAGTGGCTCAGAAGAGGTGAGCTCCCTTTGATTTTCATCAGCATCAACTGATTTCTTTGGAACTAGTAAGTGAATAACCAGTGGCTTGGAAGATTGAGGATGAGAAACTCGCCCCTTAACAGGTATGATAAGAGTGTCTTGAGGTATTGCTTTTTGATCTTCTTCAGTATCCATAGCCAATACTACCTTCATGAATTCATCCTTGTACATACGAGCATCGTTGCAATAAGCTTCAACACCCTTGAAAGGATAAAGGTCCGCAACTTCCTTATGAACTTGTCCTTTGTCATCAACGTATTTAAAGCATTGATGAAGAGTTGATGGAACGACATTGTGTTCATGGAGGAATGGCCTTCCCAGGAGAGCATTATAAGAACAACCATGATTGTCAATGATATAAAAGGTCACCTTTGTGCGAAGATTGCCTATTTGGAGTTTTAGACGGATCTTGCCCAAAGGTTCACTCTTTCCTTGATTAAATCCCAGAATAGTAGTGATCGTGGTTGAAAGACTATGCACTGGTATCTTCAATGCATCTAGCATTGTCTTTGGCATAATACTAAGTGCAGACCCTGGATCTATCAGGATACGATCAACCTTCATTGAATCTACATATCCTGTATAATAAAGAGGACGATCATGTCTATTATCTTCCATTAGCATATCATCCTGAGTGAAGGTAATATTTGGGATCAGTTCCAAGACACTATGACTGTGATGACAAGAGACTGATTCTGATTCTGGCTTCTTGAGAAGAGTTAAGCAAGTTTCAGCCTGCATCAGAGCTTCACTTAGAGTTTCTCGTGTCTCTTTGGAAAGACGCAAGAGTTCAAAGATTGACAGCCTGGCTGGTGTATTGGCTAATTGAGCCAATATATCAAAGTTGTAAGGCTTCTCAAGCCCAGTAGGAGATGACTTCTTTAGAGGTTTGTCAAATCGAACTTGTTGCTTGCCTTTGTCAGCCGTTGTTGGCTTAGGAGGAATTGATACTACAACTGGTGAAGATGTAGAAGGGACCTCTTCAGCAGATGCGGGTTGTGCCGGAGTAGGTTCAGAAGAAGAAGCAGGATCCCTTTGACCTTCAGAATGATCTTTCAAATAAGCTTTTCCTGATCTGGTGCCTAACAGAATCTCTTCGTCAACAATGGGATCAAAAGATACCATGTTGCAGATTTTGGTTTTGCCTTTAGAACGAGTTTTCTTCTTGGAAGATATCTCAAATTCTGGAGCAAGATCAGGATGGATCCACATAATTTCACCATTGTCAAGAGACAAGAGAATAAGACCTTCATTGGATAGAAGCGGGAGATTATCAATCTCAAGGGTTGCTTTAGGAATCGGAATGACACCATGCTGTATTATCTGCGGAGGGAAATCTCCAAATTGGACTGAAACCATATTTGCCGTAACAGTCTTCTCATCTTGTTGCAAAGTGACTACACCTGCATTGACAAGCTCTTGAATCTTACCTTTGAGCACATAGCATGCTCGAGTAGGATGTCCAATGAATCGGTGATAGACATAATACTTGGGATGATCAGTTTTATTGACTTCATCAGGTTTCTTTGGATCAGGGAGTTGAATTTTATTGCTTTTGAGTAAACACTCAAAGATACTTGCAGTGTCATTTTCGTCAAAGGAATATTCCACCTTTGGACGAAGTTCCCTCGATGGAGGTGCAGAAGGAGTAGGAGTAGATGTAGGTGGGGCTACATTGACAGCCAAAGATTCTTTATTTTTGTTCAAGTTAATGTTCAAAGTCTCTTTCGCTTTGCGATTGTTCTGACGATTGCCACCACCTGAATTCTGATGCTCATCGCGATCAGGGTTAGACATTTGTACCCCCAATTGTTTGAACTTGTCGACACTTACTTCAGCAGCTTTGGCGTTGACGATGAATGAGGGCCAATCTTGGAATTGGGTTGATCCCGTCCACATACTGATAATAGGCAAAAGATTTGCCTTACAAGTATCAATAGTGACAGCAGCTGGAGTCCCTGGAGGCATTTTCAAAGCTTCACGGCGGAACTGTTCAATAAAGCTCTCAGCAGTTTCATTATGTTTTTGTTTGATTTTGTTGAGAGCTGACATAGTCATATCATTAAATCCTTCATAGAACCGTTCCAGAAAGATTTGTTTAAGACCTGAAAAGGATGTGATGCAACCATCGGGCAAACTTCTGTACCAGTCGTATGCTACGCCGGCTAAACAACCGACGAACACTCTGGTAAGAAGAGCGTCATTTGGCTGAAGTTGAACAGTCATTACCTCAAAATGATTGATGAATTGACTCGGGGAAGTACTGCCATCGAACAGAGAAATTATAGGGATTTTATACTTTGGGGGAAACGGGATGTCCTTCCATTCAACCGGATAGGGTTGTTTAATCCCCAACCTTTGTAGATTGTCTTTCTCTTTAAATGCTTCAAATTGGGTTCGTAAGAGTTTGACAGCTTCATTGGCGTCTTCTGATGAAGAAGAAGGAGCAGGTTGAGTTGTAGTGGTAGGAGGAGGAACAGCGTTGTAAGCACTACCCCCAGCTCCTGAATGACTAGGCGTAGTTTGTACTTGCACTTGTACAGGAGGTATTTGAGGAGGCACTACCCCCAGCCCAGTATTGGCAGGTATTGAAGACGCTATGATCTCTGGACTAGTAATAGGTACAGTTGGTGGTGTAACATGCTGTGCTACAATGATGGAATGCATACTAGCAACCATCTCAGCCATAGTTTTTAATTTATCTTCGAGTGCAGCAATTTGTTGTTCCTGATTTGCGGAGGTTGAAGCATCTGGATCATCGGTGACAACATAAGCCGTCACTTCTCTTGGCACGGTGGAAGATACTGTTTGTTCAGAACTTTCACTGTATGCATCATAATCAGAAAACGAATCATCTCCTGACTGGGAAACAGGGAGATGACTTGAAGGATTTTGAGGAAGATTTCTTTGACCGATTGTATCTCGGCTTCGGGAACGGGTATGTTGAAATACTCCTTCAGAAGATTCTTGAAGTAATTCCAAATACCGTTGGCTTGGCTTACGGAGTCTACCATGCTTAGAGCATCTTTTACCCCCAGTGTCTCGGGAAGTCATGTTAACAGAAGCATACAAAACTTCGTCTTCTTCTGACATAGGTTCAGATTTAGCAAAAGTTAAACGATCGAAGACAGATCGTTTTGTCGTTTGACAACAGCATTGGATGATGACTTTATGATTACAGTGATGATCAGATGGTTGAGATGGAGATATTGAGACATTATCCTGTTTTTGTCTTAGATGTTCTCGAAGATCTACAACAGGATGAGGAAAGTTCCGAGGGATCTGTTCTTTGATAACATTTGGAACATGATTCCGATTCTTCAAATGTTTAGTCCCTTGAGTATACAGGGAAGTACTCACTTCATTGGCATAAGTGTCGGGATTTCTGACTTTGGAGATTTGTTTCTGATGATGTTTAACCTTCGGCATTGGCTGTTTGCGTTTTACCGAAGTGGGTCGATTAAGATAAGTTCTGAGGTCAGCAAATTCACCCCCAGGAGTTTCTGTTTGAGACACTAACAGTTTTCCCTGTTTGGAACGACAAATTTGGAGAGTCGGGAGGTCCTGGAATTCTGCTATCGGAGTAGGCAGAATACCTCTTTGATTAGTACAAGTACTCTTGTTATAAAGGAAAGAAGAATCCTTGTTTGCCAGAGTTCTTGAATTGATTGGAGCCGAGACACATTGAGATGGATCTTCTTCAGTAAAGACTGAAGAAGACTGAGAAAAGACTAAAGGGCCTTTTCCTTTGTTTTGAGATGAAGGGTTAGCTAAAGAGCGTTTTCCTCTGTTATCTTCCAAGTCATGAGACGAGGAAGTTTGAGAAAAGACCAATGGACCTTTTCCTTTGCTTTGAAGAGAAGGAGGAATAGTCAAAGGACTACCCTCAGTGGATTGCGCAGGGGCAATAGGGTGTTTGGGAAGAGGAGTAGAATCTCTTCTTTTATTGTGAGAAGAAGGAAATTTAGCCAAAAGGCTGTTTTTCTTGGATTGCGCAGACTTGGTTTGCGCATGGGTGGAAGGTGCACTAGTCATTTGTGCATTAGAAGCTTTGGTAGGAAGTGCATCAGGAGTTCTTATCTTAGAGTGCTTGGGATGCACCTTAGTTACAAGAGTGCTATTTTGCGCAGGAAAAGCCACTGCCAATTGCGCCAGAGTCATAGGAGTCTTCTGTTTCGACAAGGCAGCATATGAAGTAGCCTGTGCAACAGTTGTAATAGATTGCGCAGCCTTGACTGTAACAGATTGTGCATCAGTTGCTGAGACAGACTGTGCAACAGTTGGCACAGCAGTTTGTGCAGCAGTCTGACTAGCAGATTGTGCAGCAATTGGTACAGCATCCTTGGTGGCAAAACTGTCAGATTGTGCAGACTTGGAGACCCAAACTGAGTGCACTTTGCTCTTAATAGAAGTGGTTACAGTACGGGAAGTGGTTTTGGAGTTGAGCATCGCCTCGTAGGCTGTCTGGTTGACCTTAACAACCAGCGTCTTCTGCGTCTTCCCGATAGACGCTACGTCACATTGAGTTGCTACTTCCTCGTCGGAGGAGAAAGTTGTCCCCAGTAGAGTCGCCATTTTGTTTGCAAAAACAAAAGTATAAAACTTTATTGATACAAGCTGTAATAAAGATTACAAGAATTCTGGGAAAATTACAACTATAGGAATCCAATCTTGATGACGATTGCTTTATCCCTTAGACGATGTGAATTGTGAAGACGAAGCCTTTGAAGTTGAAAACAACTCTGGAAACTGAAGGCAAAAGCCTCTGAAGTTGAAGACAAAAGTCTCGGAAGAATGCAGCAGCACTTTGGCAAGAACTCCTGAACTCTCTGATTTCTGATCTCTGATCTTGATCCCCTTGAAATGAAGACTTGAAACTCTATTTATAGAGTTCTGAAAATAACTAACTTTCAGTTATTTGGACTGCGCAAGCTGATTTGTGCAGCAACTGGTTTGCACAGCACTGGATTGCGCAAGCAGTTATTGGATCGTGGACCAACTATCTGGGACACATGGCATCATTTGATTGAAATGCGCATGATCGTGCATAGACAGTTGCCACGTAATGAGCAATTGATGGCATGAATGCCACGTAATTGGTCAGTTATATTGGTAGAATATGCAAAATGAACTGCGCAGAAATGGTTTGCGCAAACACGGATTGCGCATGAGTGGTTTGCACAAACACGGATTGCGCTGCCACCTGTCAGCCGCCCTCGAGCACTGTGCGGCGTCAAAAACGAACAGCCTCCTCGTTATTCGTGTTGTCAGCTGTCAGGAAGATCTGATTTGATTCAGTCAATGATGACTTCTGCCACGTCAGCCTGCGCAGTTGGGAACATGCGCAAACCAGCCTGCGCAAAGTGATGTCTGCGCAAACTGTTGTCTGCGCAACTCATCAAAATGATGAATATCTTGAATTTTTGACTTTGTTGATTGATGCAACTTGATTTTTTAGGACCTACAATGATATATTACAGATGACTCTGAGGCGGACTGCTCGACCTATTATGGGCTCGAGTCAGATGGAGTAGCCTTAGATCGTGGCCTTATAGTAGAGCCACTAGATTTTGTACTTCCAGAGTAGTGTAGGTTAGCTAGGTTTGTCTGGACTGCGATCCAGCTAGCTTATCAGACTGTAGTTCTATATTCTATTTTGATACCCTGTGATGTATATATCTGGGCTTGTATTGGACTCTGCACTTATCTACTCTTTCATCTATCATATGTCTTTCCTCTGAGCTATCTACCTTAGTTTTATTCTGTGATTGAGACTGTATTGTTATGTCACCTCCATTCGGAGAGTATATACTGTACAGGTACATTTTAACTGTTAGTCGTAGGCATTTACAGACCCTATATACAGCGTTCTACCGCCGATACTGCGGCGTAGGCTGGACGTAACCACGTGCTCGTGCCCCTCTTCAGGGTGCGGGTCGTGACACGTTTTTGTGGTGGCCCACGCATGTCCGGTGTCACAATTAGTGCGATCTCGTAATGGTGCTCGACTTAGAGTACTAATTACGAGCCTGCGATTAGGACGTAGGACCAAGGATATGATAGGAGTTTCTCAATCACACCCAGGAAAATTTTTCGATCTTTGATTATCATGATTACTCCCCTTGTATTAAATTAACTGTCCTTCCTTGATAATCTACTCATGTGCCACATTGATCTCTTTGTTTCAATTCGTCTCCAGGATGACGAAGACGCACCCGCAGGCCACTGGATCGAGTAGTTTGCCTGAGAGATCTGATCAGGCAGAGGAGGATGTTCATTTTATGTATTTGAATGCCAAAAAAAGAAGCATAAAAATGCCAAAAAAAAAAAACATGAAAGAAGGTAATTCCAGAGTAAAAAGAATATGGCTAAAAATTATAATTAAAAAAAAAAGAGATCAAAGAATTAAAAAAAATATTTCCTTCCCAAGGCATAGGCTAAACAAGTCCAATGTAATATTCATAAACTCATCAGCCAAATAATAATTGATTTAAAATTTCATTAATTCTATATAAATGCCACATTTAGATCTCCAGTAAAGTTAGCGTCTTTTCAGGTTCCCTGAAAATATTATGGGTCAACCATTGTGCATATAGTTAGAGAGTATAACTACAGAAACTCAAAGAATAACTTGCAATGAGGTTAGGACAAGTAACATCATTTTTTTGTATTTAGGTTTTCGTTTTTTCTGTTTAGGTACTTCAAAAAAAAAAAAAAAAAAAAAAAAAAAAATACATACAATCCAATAACTATTAATAACCGTATCTTTAAAAATAATGTCACTTGTCATAATCTCATTGCAAGTTACTATGTAGTCGGACTCATAGTTAGATATAGACGGTCAAAAGTAAAGATATTTACTTTTCAAACTAGAGTTGAACATGACTGATCATTCAATTTTTTGTTTTTTGTTTTTTTACTGATCATTCAATTAGTTTTGTTGAGATGAGACAAACTTATGTTTGAATCTAGACTTTTCCACTATTTTTTTAAGAACGAAAGATTTGGAAATTTTGCAATCAGTAATCAATCAAGTGAAAATAACATTATAAAACCCTCTCTTACAGTAATGAAGACCTTGTCAATTTAGTAGATACATGATCACATACCAAGGTCTATATATATATATATATATATATATATATATATATATATATATATATATATATATATATATATATATATATCAAAACTAATTATAAAATGCACCATATTTTATTAACAACAATGAAAGAATGAAGAAATACAACAATACGAAAGTGAATTCGGAAACTCACTTCCTTGAGATATATATAGGAAGTCACCGATACATTTTCGGCTGTAATTACAAAATGCCCTGGTCAAATGGCTGCAGCCATTGATCTCCATCGATAAAAGAAGTGTTTAGGAAAGGAGAGACTTGTGTATCATTGAGCTGTTGACCATACGACACCCTCGCGGTTACATTTGCACCTGGACCGCTGCACTTGTATTCGCCAAAATACACAGTCCTGTCATAGAAAACTTTCGGGTAAGTAATTAATTATTTTTTTTTAAAAAAATCCTCGATATCTATTCTCATTATATCATGTACTCCATTTAGGAAGCCGTACCCGTACCGGGTACTTATCTGTATTTGTACACTTTAGGCACCTACTGAGTCTGGCTTAGGTCATTGGGTACTATGACCTTATGTATAATATTCAAACTAAGTTCATATTTGATGACCGTCAAAATAAGGCTAAACTATGACTTGATATCCTCAACTATTCGACTGGCCACGACTGCATCACCCCCGGCCCCCGACCGCGCCATGTCCCCAAACCCGCCCCCACCCCTTCGCGGCAGTTAGGGCGCGATACGGGGAGGGGGCCGGGGGTGGTGCAGCCGCGACGCGGGGAGGGGGACGGGGGCGCGGGTTGGTGCAGCCGCAACGCGGAGAGGTGGTCGGGAGACACGAGGGTGGTGCAACCACGGGGTGGGGGCAGCGGGGGCGGTGACAGTCGGTAAAGGAGGGAGGGTGAGAGGAGGAATAATTTAGTCATTTTTGAAATTTAGGGTATCAAGTTGATACCTATCAAAGTTGAGGGTATTAAGTTGAAAAACTCGAATAATTGAGGGCATCAAGTTATAATTTAGTCCTAAATTAAATTTAGACTCCTATACCAAGGGTTTTTAGAAATTGCCGTGTCGAGGTATCAGGCACGTATCATACCCAGTACTCATACCGGTACAAGTACTTCATAGATTATATTCTGACGCTAAAATGCATTGGCTATTTTGCAGAGTAATTTGATACTTACTGGTCTCTGTCTGCTAGGTTGAAATCATTCCAGCCTTCGGAAGCAATAATGTCAGACATGTAAGTGTAGGCGAAGACCACTCGAGCGAACGGCCTCCACGCCCGGCCTAGCCAGATCCTCCCGGTCCCTCCGACGAGACAGCCGACAAACGAATAGCCAGTGTTTTCGGTACTCAGATTCCGACCATGGGCGGTGACTACTCCGTCTATGAACCTCACCCCTGGTGCCACCGGCTTCGCTATGGATATTATTGTGCAATTCTAAGACACAAAAAATCATTTTTCAGATGAATTTTTTTCTTCAGAATGTGAATTTTTTTCTTCAGAAAATTATTTTCCAGATGAAAGTTAACCAAACGCAAACTCAGAGTTTATATACTCAGAAAATAACTTTATAACTTACTTTAAAAAAAATTCAGGAATAAATTCCAGAAAATATATTCAAACGAACCCTTACTATTCCCCATAGTATCTAAATATCAAGAGGCATATTAAGCACCTCGTAGAGTGACCTTCCATTTCCGAAGATGAAATCGATAGATCCCTGGATGAAGCACTCCTTGAAGTAATGCCTCCCTTTGTCATCGTGAAGCGTGTCCTGTCCTCCGAAGAATCCGCACCCCCAGAAGGCAGCTTGATCGCCACCGACCCTGATCGCCACCGCCTGAGCAAGGGCCTCGCCAGGCTGCGCTATTGGAGCCAAGTTCTGAGTAAAACCACAAAGATAACAGATATTTTCAAACATGCAAGTTGTAGTCACATATGTTGCATTACTACGAACACAGATACAAACAAGGACACGATACGGACACGGTTACGACATAGTGTGTGTTGAACTTTACAAACATTGCAAAGTTGGTGTGCAAGTCTCTGTCTGACTCAAAACTCCTCTCATTTTTCATTAACATACCATGAAGCTTATGTTCTTCGCGATGAAATTGGCTCCGAAGACTGCAACCGACGCACTGTAGAAAGTACCATTCGCGGACTTTGCTGTGTCATTCCATGCTATCGCTGTTGTACCGAACCCTTGTCCTTGAAATGTAATGTTGGTTTTCCACACAGGTATTGTCACCTTCTCACTGAACATGTCATGTTAATTATAAACATGTCAATTACGTCGAACGAAGTTACAATGTACCTAATGGTGTGGTGGACGACTTACTTATAGATCCCGGTATTGATCCATATAACCGATCTCTTCTGGCTAAAATTCCCGACCGCATTGATCGCGGACTGCACCGAGGTGAAGTTGCAGCACCCGTTGCGGTCCACGCAGAGGTACGCGGTCGTGTTCGTATCTGGGGGCGGAAAGTCGGGTCGAAAGTCGTCGCATACGGTCTGGTTCGAGTCAGAAGGCGGCTTAGGCTTAGGTTTAGGCTTGGGCTTGTGGCGTGAGGTCGCGTCGGTAAGACAGAGGCGGACGCTCTCGAGAGATGGCTTGACGAGAAGATCGAGGCACGACGGCGGAACGTCGATTGTGAGTTGCAAGGAGAGGATGGCTGCTGTAAGAGCAGCAAGGAAGGAGAAGGAATAGAAGCCGTTTGTGATCATGGTGATTTGCTAGAGGAGAGTGGTGGTTGGAGGAGGAGAATTGGAGGGTGGTATATATATGAGCAGCACTTGAAGTGCAAGTTTAAAATAGCATGCCTTGCAAACCAATTGTCCTTTTTCTTTAAGATTGGGATGTCAGTCAACCTAATAATGGTGTTCCTAGTGCAACAGATCCAACTTTATTTAGAGATGGGTTATGTTAATTTAATTGACAAATTAACGCAAGTCATAATCTTAGTGCTACCAAGTTAATATTCTCATGACATCAACATAACCCCATGTTTTTTTTATTAGGGTTTAGTTTTAGTTCGTTTGATGTATCCAACTCTTCACAAGTTCTGTATTTAGCAACCTGACACTCAAAACCTTCAAGAAATGTTAGAATCCCAGCAAGAGAATTTTAATTCACAACTATAGGGACACTTATATCAAGCACAAAAATATAAAATAGACTAAATTTCAATTTGATACCCTCAACTATCCATGTTTTGTAACTTGATACCATAAACTTTCAAAATAGCCAACTTGATATCCTGAGAAATATTCCCAAAATGCCCCCCCCCCCCCCCCCCCCTTCTCTCTTTCCCAGCCTTATCCCTAAACTCCGCCCTCCCCCCCCCCCCTCCCGCCAATAACCTCCCCCCCCCCCCACCCCCCCTCCCGGCTGCCCCTCGTGCGCGCCGCCGGCCAGCAATCGAGCATCCCGCCCGCCGCTGCTGTTGTGCGCCCGTCGGAGAGGGGGGGAGGGAATGGAGAGGGCAGGAGTATTTTCGGATTTTTTTTTTGTTTTAGGGTATGAAGTCGAAATATTCAATACTTGATGGTATTAAGTTGACTATTTTGAAAGTTTAGGATATCAAGTTGCAAAACATGGATAGGTGAGGATATCAAGTTGAAATTTAGCCTATAAAATACAAGGAACCTGAGCACAAATGTTAAATCATCAGAAACAATGTAGAATGTCATGTGTTATGCTGGTAAAAAGATTATTGTCATGAAGTATAAATTGGCTAACTAAAAAATATAACAAATTACCAATGGTGAACATATAAAAGCATCAAATTTAAGTTACATTTAAAGAATAGAATGAAACATCTACAGAAGGATTTTCACAAGAACCTGCACAAAGAATGGTAACATGTCATTTCAGCCAACCTCTTCCAAAATAACAACTGCAGTGTTAGTTACCAGCACCAAAAGATTGTTTAGTACAGTTTTATACACAAATCTCTTAAAAAAATGGAATCACAAGCAATTGGTCTGGATCTCATGGATAAAAGGCACAACACATTGCAGACAAAAAGAGCAAATTACTAAAATCCATCAATTAAAATAATTCGATGAGTAACAAAGTATGCTTCAAAAATCAGGTTTCAGGGCCAAAACTAGTACAAACTGAAATGGAAAATAACCTCAAGTCTGATGCTTAAGACATAATACTTAAATCAGGACGACAGAAACAAACTCCACTTAAACCAACATGATACTATCGGATTGCCGAACACTAACTCCACTAAATAACTCCAAAGGACATAGGTTGACCTTCAGACTGCAGCGAAAGCCTTCTTCCCACCACCTGTTGATCCAGCTGGAATAACTCTCAACACATTGAACCTCACAGTTTTGGACAGTGGCCTGGATACAAGAAAATAAGTGAAATGATGACGAGATATAGTTGCAGCAGGTAATCATGTTCAACACAATGTTTATAAGAATAAATCAGAAGTTCGCATAGCGTTTCTAGGAATGGCTCACTCCTAGACGTATCATGTATTATTTATGTCCAGCAAACCAGTAGCTTAATATTGTAGCAGAATCAATCTTGTCGTCAATATTAGCTAATTATTGCACATATAATGCTTAAATTCCAAAAACCTGTTGTTCAATATGCATACTCAAACTTTATAGTCAAAACGAGGATGAATGGATGGTCACACTTCCCAAGATATCAATTACTACCTGATAGCATAGTCAGCATGTTGGTGGCGTCCGAGAGTAGCCAAAAGTATCAGGATAAACCACAGGTCTAAATTTTGACCGGTATATATTGCATCAGTCGGGACTAGGACCAAGTTAGGTCACTGCATTAGGATCCATACTCAACCCATTTTGGCCAAGGAATTGGGTGTCCTTTGGGTTTCGTTGCGATTGGGTCCCAGATCTTAGTACAGGTATCTGGTGTCCGGAGCCAATATGTTCCTTCTCACATATCCATTCTTCAAACGTTGATAGTACCAACCTATCGGAAAGACCACAGCAGTGGATCTTCGATTTGTACCCCATCAGGCTTTGCAACACCCCCCCTCCCCGTTTAAAAATGCAAGCAGTATATACTGTTGTCATTGAAAGTTGATTAGATAGAGATCCCGTCTAGTTTCTAGTTTTAACTTTTAACTATGGGGTCGAGGCCATGGCTTGACTACAACCTCAGCTCAAAACCCTTGTTAAGCGGACTACATTTCACATATGGATAATATTATCTCCACCAATAAAAACTTTAGGGATCATGGAAGATAATTTAATACCAAACATTTAAAATACTAAAAAGGATTAAAACATGTATTACCTGCACTGGCCAATGACAACATGGTCTCCTTCCTTCACACGGAAGCAAGGGGAACAGTGTGCAGCAATATTTGAGTGCCTTTTCTCGTACCTGGAAAGTATATAATAGTCACTTTTAGTAACTTCAAAATATATGCTTAGATAATAAAACCAAGATTTCCAATCTCAACTTGCCTCTGGTATTTCTTAACATAGTGAAGGTAGTTTCTCCGGACGATGATGGTTCTGTTCATCTTCGCACTGTGACATGTGCCTGCTAGAACACGCCCTCTAATGGAAACATCGCCAGTAAATGGGCACTTCTTATCAATGTAAGTTCCTACAAACAAAATATTAACAAGTTAAACGAAGGATAGGTTGGAGAAACCAAAAACTATATTTGCAAATAATTAGAACACAAGATAATACACATTAAGCAATATGAAGTTAATTAACATGGAAATTAACCAATATAAGTTTAAATATTGTGTGTTTCTATATAACCATATTTACACAAAACAAAGTCTCCCCATCATGGGAGCAACAAGTTGCAGGTACTAGTCAACCTTGCAAACATTGGAAGTAAACAAAGTAGGTGGGTACTTGTAAAATTGCTAAGTTATACAGTCTACATAAGGAACAATTTTCTAGGCTGCACTAGCTCACATCACTAAGCAAATAATGTTCAGCTGCTAGAAAGTACTAACTACGCCAGGATGCCTCTATTACAACAAGAAAGTCTTTTTCAGAAATAATTGGAGTGGGCTAATTGGAACATCTTTATCCATTTATCTCTGTTAAGGATCACCTCCTCTTGTTCTGGAATATTATGTCCCTGAAGGATAAGTCAAAATAATTCCTTTACCGCAAGACTTATTCTTCTTCTTGGCACGGGATGGGGAAATATCAACCACATCATCATGTAATTGCCTTAGGGCATAAATAAGATATGACATTACAACTATAAACAACATTATTTCTATTTCTATAGAACTTCATAAAACAACGCTCTTTCTACTATAAACATCAAATTAAATTTGAAGATCACATTCGTACCACCAAGGTTATAATAGGATAGAAGTCGTCTTGAAATGAGCTCGACCTATCATTCTAAATGCTTACTCCAAAACCACAAATGCTTACTCCAAAACCACACTGATACTTTAATTTGAAGGTCGTGTAGGAAATTTCACATACGAAAACGCAATGTTTTTAATCAAGTTGATCATAGAGACTAGGTTTTTAGGAATTAGTCTAGGCGTAGGCAACTAAGTTGGTACCGATGGCAATTTAGGAATTTTCATGTATGAAGTCATCTTTTTTTAACAAAATTTCAAAAAGGATATTTTACTCCAATCAGAACTCCAATAATCTAATGTTTTCATTAGATATAATAATGTTTTAAAAACCAGACCGGAGATCGACCCGGTGAGGACACTGGGTTGGGTCAAACCGGTTCAACCAGTGGTTTAACCCGGGTTGAACCAATTGTATAGGCTTATAATTTTATTTGAATATATTACATAGTACACAACTACACGTATACTACTTGTGCTAAAATTAGTCAAGAATTATACATATAAACTTTTATTGCATGTAAAGTCCAAACCAAAAGTCAAAAGCTAACCAAAAAAACAAAAGTTGAATTGGACAAGTCAGGTTCAAACCGGTTCAAAACCCAACTGAGTCAGACGGTTCAGTGGTCTAACCAGCCGGGTTGACCGGATTACATAAAAGAAACCGGTTTTTGGAAGAAACAAAAAACAGTGGGTCGGTATTAAACCAGCACGGAAAAATTACTGGTTCACGGGTTGACTGCTTCAACCAACCGGTCCGGTCCGGTTTTTAAAACACTGATGTCATTTTAACAAGTACGGCATTGTGCCGTAGTTTGTATAAAAAAAAGCATTATTTCAATCAGAACTCCAATAGTCTAATGTTACAAGAATAAGTTGAAACTAATACTCTATAGCAAGGTTTACTCCTCCTTTAATATTAAAAAAATTCATATATCTAATATTTTCTTTAAAAAAACATCATATTTATATTAAAAACAACTACAATATTGAACATTAATTCACAATCACTTTATAGATTAAATAACTACACCTCCATGAGCTATCCCAGCTATGGTTTTGCAAATATAAGAATTAGTCTAGGGGTGTTAATACAAAAAAGAAGGGCAATTTAAATAATACATTCATATGGGGGTATAATTGTTAATTAATATAAGATTCACTTTTCCTTCAACTTTTTCTTCCACTTTTGGAGGAATTGTATTTCTTAGGTTATGAGTGAAAAGTAATCCCTTCACTTTTCCTTCATTCCTATTTTTCTTCCATACCAAGCAAGAGAAAATGAAAGGAAAAGTAAAGGATTGTATTAATTAACAATTATACCCCCATATGAATGTATTATTTAAAAATTATTTATGAAGTCAAATGGTAAATAAGTGTTTTTAGTTGAGGGTATAATTGGTAACCCTATATTTTTTACTTTCTTTCCTTCCACTTTTTCTTTCATACCAAACAAAGGAAAATGCATCTCTTATCTTTTCCATCCTTGCTAGTTCATACCAAACACAAAGGAAGGAAATGATATTTTTTTCCCATATGAAAGGAAAATGAATCCTTATCTTTTTTCTTATTTTTTTTTTATATGGAAGAAAAATGAATTCTTATATTTTTTCTTCCTTCCACTTTTCTATCCTTCGTACCACACACAGCCTAAGAGATTTGGATTAATTATGTATTAACATTTCCATTAATTATTTGAAGGAAATGGACTTCTAAAGTCCGGTCTCTCTCTATTATACATGTATTAATGTTAAGACTCATTAAGGCATGCGGATTAGAGGAGAAAGCAGCATCCGGATGCTATTGTTACAATTTTAACAAATTTGATGCTTTTTTTTTTAGAGTTTAACCAAACTCTAATGCTTATTTTAGAATTTTCTGATAATAATTTGCAATGAGGTTACAACAAGTGACATCATTTTTTGTATTTAGATCTTTATTTTTTCTGTTTAGGTACTTTAAAAAATTAAAAAAATAAAATACATACAATCCAACAACTATTAATGACCATATCTTTAAAAATAATGTTATTTGTCATAACTCTTGTTAGCAATTCGGCGAACGGAAAAAATTCGGAACGGTAAAAGTACGAGTATAAATCGGCACAATATAAGTAAAATACGGTCAAAATTTCGGTCAAAAATTCGTATTACGAAAAACATTCGGATTAGATTTAGTTCGTGTTTAGTACGTTTCATATGAACCACTTCGGCACTAAAAATTCGGCATATATAGGGCCCACCCACATTTACTCCTTCATAACTTGTACAAATTTACCGATGGGTAGTCTAGGCCATGCAATTTAGGATGAGGGTCATTAATTTTGATACCGTGTCAGGTCCCCATAGTTACACTATTACCTCTTGATAGGACGATATGATCCAATGTGGATAGATTATTCACTTGGTGAGGCAGAGTTTCCTAGAGTAATGATCTAACCTTGATGAATTATTCAATTCATTCTCTTTGCCTCTTAGATATCCTCCCCATATCCTAGCCGAATTATCTATATAATTGCTAGTTGCCCTAAGAATCATTATTTTACAAAGTTCTGATTTTGTTATCCATATACGGACCTCGAGTTAGTTTCGATTCAAGTTTGTTCCTCAGAGGCTTGAATACACATGGAAGAGTTCGAATGTTTGTATTTTCTTTTGTCCTCAGTTATTTTCTCCAGGTTTAAATCTTTTATATTAAGGATTGTGACTGGTAGGACAAATACTTACACTTTATTTCATAGTCAACTGTTTGGATCTCTAGGAGCTCATGAATTCTACAGATATAGTTAAAGGAATATTAGTTAACTCATGATGGCAGGACAGCAGCGCACTGTCGCCATTATTTGAATTATAGGGACCATAGATTCACTGCAGCCAGCAGCGAACTGGCAAGACACGACCCCTAGAGTTGAAATTGCTTAAGAAAATATAGGATATAGAATATTGCTAAACCTATGGCTAGTGGTCCTCTTTGATCGTAGATTCCCTGGAGTCGAGATAAGGTAGAGTATCTGATAGCATATCACATCTGAATCACAGAACCAAGGGTTTACCACAGCCCGATTATACGGGCGAGGCGTAGTCCTCGGTGAAATAACTTCAGACGTGATTACAAGTTTAGGATACAATGGAGGATAGGGAAATGCCCTGTACGTTCCTTGAGATCCAAAGCCAATATTAGTGAAAGTTCTGCAGGATGGATAGCATGTCTTCCAACCCAGTATTCCGTGGTCCTTGTGATCTATTGACGAAGTAATTGACTGACACTAATAGGTTACCTGGAATATAGACGTCGAAAGTCCATAACCCATTAGTTGACCAAAGTCTTATGAATAAGAAGACAGTAGGATGACTATATAAGTAAGAACACCAGGTAGGGTTTGATTCTCACAGAACTCGAACTATTAGTGCCTCTTTTCAAAAATCTTGCGTACCTGTATTTTGACTATCTTGACCAATGCCGCAATTACAGCCTAGTTTTGCAAGCTCACACTGTTCTCGAGCTTGATTCAAGACATGTGTTTAGTGGGGACGCCTGCTAACATATTGTCTAATCAGAATCAGTGTATTATGGTCTGATCAACCATGATACATTTGGTTCGCACTTCATTTAACTATCCTACGTGGATTGAGATATCGAGGTATCTATGATCTCATCCGCGAATGCTTGACAATTCCTCTTGAATTATACGTTCGCCTTTGAATCACGCGATTGTATTCAGTGACATCTTTCTTGAACTCTTTATTGTTTTTGTCTTTCACTGATTTGGAAAAACAGAAGCTCGTAATTGGTAGAGAGATACCGCGTATCCCCATGACTATGGTAGTTGTATACACAAGTATAGTTATCATCGGCTAGCCATGTGATTGAGTTACGCGTTCTCCTCTTGACCCCAAACTACTATTGAGACCTTCTAGCCATTCGAATCTGAGAATGATTAAGGTTTACCCTTAGTCGAAATGCCAACCTAGGAGATTCTATTCTCAAGAAACCAATTCATTGTGAGTCTCTAAATATTTTTCTTGAACATTGTCTTAACTTGAAATCCTTAAGCCTTAACTCAACCGTCCCTCGACCAAAGCCACTGTTTTGACATGAGATGAATAGACAAGGGTAAAGACAATTCTTTACCGTGACTATGGTAGACACTCATCCCGGGATTGGTTTCCAACAAATATTACCCTATTTATATAAATTTTACTATTAAGACCTAACTAGTACTGGAACACCGCAGTCACTAGCTTAGCCAATACCATAGCTAAAAAAAAAAAAAAACCCTGTCATATCATGGCTTACAAGTTGTCAACAACAATGCAGGATCACTAGAACTCTTGTGACAATAGTCGGACAGCCTGACACAAGTAGAAATTTACGACTCAGTCGTTAGAAATCCTTTAATATGATGTGCCTTAGAGATGGTTACCCCGTCGATAACTCTGGTATACTATGGATGTGTATGTTCCTCTATTTCATTAACCTCGTGTCGTTGTACACGCTCGTTTTCCATTTATGGAGGAACGATCCTTGAGTTAACTCATTTCTATGGTATTCCGTTATGCCGTGCCTTATTCTCTATTAACAAAAGTTGAGGTACAGTATCCGGACTTTGGGAACCCTCTATTCTCACCATTCCTAAAACCATATTCTAACCTCTAAGGTGGGTAGACTGTAAGCCTCCTAAAGTTTTGGGATATACGTAGATCACCGATTGATTAGAATAACTTTTATTAGAATAATAGTTAGTGCCCTATGGACTCCCACTTTCCATTTGGGATCATTTTGTGTCCCTGACCGTGTCTTTATTATTCGGAGCACGAGACCAGCTGTTATCTTCTAACATGCTGCATATGCAAGACCTAGACGAGTCCACCTTCATCTAGGTATATCATGTCCCACTCAAACATGTCCCCTTGTACTCTATTTTATGGTACGACTTTCAGGTAAAAAGGGACTAGCCGTAACCTTACCATAGTACCAGTAAACTTCCCAACTACAATTAGAGCTTCAACCTCGACTCAAACCTTTTGACCTAATATATGGTTGTGATCTACTCGATGCCCACAACGCACATGTCACTAGTGTGCCATTCAATTGTGTCTTCTCGTGCTACTTAAACACAAAGGTCACGGAAGAAGCATTTTTGGGCTTTAGGAATCTAGCTAACTAGCTTGACTGGCAACTAGCTCAACCACTTGTATGGAAACCTACTCTAGGTTACACTAACCTAATAGGAATAGTTCAGGTAGAGTTTGTGAAATCTTGTCCCGTCAATATATATATCCAAGGTTCACCCAATCGATGATTGATGTCCAATTAAGGAACCCATTAAGCCTCAGTAAAAGCCATCCATGCATATCACCATACTTGGACTATAAAACTGAACTGTTTGGTATAAGTCCCTATACCTGTTATGTAGTACCCAACTCGTAGAATGTGAGGCCATTCATAACCCTTATTCCATCTACCGGGAAGTCGCGATACGATCTAGTATTGCATTATATTCCTTGCCTGTGTGTTTAAATAACCACGGAAAGGATCACAATCTTGATTTCTCAAATTTTATTCCACTTTGGAACCTTGTTTAGAATTTTGAGAACGGAACTTCTATATTGCACGGATTGCAGGCCCCTCTAAGAAACGAAGGGTTTTTAGACTTAGCAAGTGACCGGACTAGAGTAGCCCAATCAAGCAAAATAGGTGAATGGCTCATAAATTTTCTTTATATCTGTATCATTGGATACTCTCCATCGCTCTTGAAATTTCATGATTACCTTCGACTATTCACCCTCATCATCCCGTCCTTCCTATTGCAGAGCGACGACAGTCATGCTTATTAGAATTTAACAATATTTCTTAAGCTACGTGTATAAATTTGTGCTTGTTAGGTTTGAGTTGACTAATAGATACGAGAGGATTATAGATGCCATATACAATAGGTATCTAGCGGTAGCAATTTTAGCAAGTAGTTGGAAGATTATGAAGTTTTAGCGACATAGCTTTGAGGGAATAATGCGTCCAAAGGTGGGTAGAAGTCCTCGGAGTTCCGTAGTTACAAAATGGCGAGAAGAAGGATATAGACTATTTTTGAGGAATTAAAGTTTAAGAAGATTGAGGTAATAATAGATTTTTTTTAAAATTGAAGAATAGTTAAAAATTAGAATTTCGAGGACGAAATTATTTTAAGGTGGATAGATTTGTAGCTGCCCTTCCCAGAAAATTAGAAATATTTTTATTATTATTTATTTTATTTTTCGAATGATGATTTTTTTGGACTTTATTAAATAATTATTTAGTTTAGTATTACGATAGATGACTTTAACCATAGTGGAGTGTTGGAGTACAAGGTGACCAGAAATCGTGGCACAGATAGCGCCATGGCGTGCTTTGGCTAGCGCATTTGCCCCGGTAGGGAAGGCTGAGCCATAGTGATGTCCTAACTAGGAAAATCAAGCCAAGTTGCGACTTAACACTTACCGAAGGTTTATTTATTTATTATTTATATTATTGAGTTTTAGGGAAATCGGTTATACCACTTTAGCCCGGACTGGACCCGAACTGCGCCCAAGCCATGTAGTCATGCGGGACGTTCGAGGACATTCATGTTGACGTATTGTGGTAGGAGTATGGATGGTATTTTCGTTTAATTAGGTAATGAATATTTTCTAATATTCGTAGTTAAATATTATAATTATCCTTATTAGTTGATATTCGGTAATATTGGTATAAATTAGATCCTGGTGCATCTTGGGATTTCTAGACAGTACATAAAGGTATATATACAACATTATTATTTTTATTGAATTTCGTTACTAGTATTATTATTTTATTGATGTTATCATTATATAGTAATATTATTATTATGGGATATACACCTTGATTGAATTATGGAATTTCGTTATTGTTATTATTATTATTGTTATTATTATTTCATTATTAATATTAATATTATTGAGGAGGTTATATAATAATATCTTATTGGTATATTATTATTGTCAAATAGATATTATAATATATATTATATATCATTCTATTTGTATATATATATATATATATATATATATATATATATATATATATATATATATATAGGTTTGATAAACTATATACATAAGAGAACTTAGATATACATATATATATATATAAATATGTATAGTTTATAAAAGAAAAAAAAACAACACTAAACAACCACTGTTCCTTTCGGAACAGTGATCTCTGGATCCCGACCCCCCCTTGAACAGTGGGCCAAACCAGCGCCTAAGGGTCCGTTTGGATATGTTTTCTGAAATTTCTTTCTGAAAACAGTTTTTTGAAAGTAAGTTATAAAGTTGTTTTTTAAGTGTAAAAATTCTGACTTTGCGTTTGGTTACTTTCATCTGAAAAATAATTTTATGAAATAAAAGTTCAAATTTCTGTTTGGTAAAATATTTTGTGAAAATAGTTTTTATTAAAATTTTATAAAATATTTATAAAATATTTATTTAAAATTAATCTGTTCGTGTCCAATTTGTGTCCCCATATTTTTTTGTGTCCAATAAAATACATGTATCGTATTTTCTGTGTCATGTTTGGACCACCCTGGGCTCGCCAGGAGATGAGGTCGCCGCCGCCGGGGGACCACCCTGGGCTCGCCGTACTGGACGACTGTGGACAACACAATACAAGTCCTAACCCCACCGCCGTCCTCACCGCCATCCTCACCGCCGTCCTCGAGCTCAAACAACCCCTTGAGCCCATCGTAATCGCCAACCCCACCACCATGTGTCGAGCTCGAGCCCTAACCCCACCGCCAACCCCACCGTCGTCCCTAACCCTCGACCGCGCCTTCGTCCCCGAGCTCGACCCCTAACCCTCGACCCAGCCATCGTCGCCAACCCCACCACCCTCTTCGAGCTCCACCGTCGTCGATGACAACCCCACCACCGTGTGTCGAGCTCGAACCCTAACCCCACCGCTGACTTCACCGTCGTCCTCGACCTCGACACACCCTAGAAAATTTCGATTTCAGAAATGAGTTCGTCGTCGTCGATTCATTCGTCATCGTCGAGGTCGAGTTCGTCGGAGTGGAAGGCGGAGGAGGAGGTGCTGGAGTTGGGGAGGAGTGGGTGGGCGTGGAGTGGAAGGCGGAGGAGGAGGCGCTGGAGTTGGGGAGGAGTAGGTGGGGTGGAGAGTTGGAGAGCAGAGAGAGAAAGAGAGAGAGAGTTTGGGTGGGAGGGTGGGATGGGGGGCCCACAGAGTTTGGGAGAATTCATTTCAGAAAACAGCTTTTTGGAGTTCTCCAAAAGCTGATTTTAAACATTGGTGTTCCCAAATTTTTTTCTAAATGTAACGTTTGGAGTGGTCTCTGCCAAACGCATTTTTTTACTGAGTTGATGTTTAAACTCATAAAACACTTTTTAAAATGGTAACCAAACGCAGCCTAAGTGTTTAAAAAAGAAGAAGAAGAGGCATTGGCCCAGCCAAATAGGCCAGGCCACACAAACCCGAGCTCAGCCAAGCTCCTCTCCTGGAAGCCTGTTCGGCCAAACACAAACCCAAGCCTGTAACCGAACAAAACATTCGTATAAAGATCGAGCAAGGGAGGACTTGCGCAAACCCTAGACACCATGACCCTCGCCTAACACCCCAGCCTCCTTGAGCGGCCGCTCGCCGCCGGCACCGCCGCCACTCATGGCCGAAATCGGCCAGAGGGCTTCGCGCACACGCGCGCAGCGCGGACAGAGGGCAGCAGCAGCAGTATTCGACATCATATTGCGAGGTATGGTTCTCCCCCTGTGCTTCATCGTTTAGCGTTTCGTAAAGTACTCCGGAGAGCCGATATAACCCTCTCGAGATCCCTACGATTGGATCGAGACATAACCCAACGATCAGTCAGGAAAATCGAGGCCAAAATCGATCGAAAAACCTGTTCATAAAACAGGGATCGAGCAGTCCAACCATCCCAGTTGGAAGGCGATTATTTGCCAAACCAATAACAGTCTTGAAAATCCGTTTGAACAGATTCACTGACAACCTATACGAGTTCGAAGCCTCACTTTTACTTTTATTTTTCATCAATTAAATCTCTGTTAAAACCTTTTCAAAGTTTAACAAAAACCAGTTTCAAAAACTAGAGAATTCATCCACTCAACGTGCGTCCCGCCATTTCGGGCGACGTGGTCGCGCACCGAAGGCATCGAAAGCTGCGTAACAGCTTCGTGGTCGTGTGGGCTTTGACGGAATTCAAATTGGCCGCGTGTGCGCGACGAATTCGACGCGTATCCGTCGAAATCGTCCCGTATCCGTACAATGCAAATTCAGTCATAACTTTGTGCACGCTCGTCAGATCGAGATGAAACTTGCGCCAGCAGAACCGTATCGTTTTTTTGGTCCTGTATGCCAAGTTTGGTCCGATTCTGAGACAGTCGAATCCGACGTCGTTTTGCGGGCCCCGTGGTCTGACTCAACGGGCGATTTTGTGCACGGCCCGCCGGAATCCAACTCTGGACATACGGTTGGGTTTGTATCGAAAAATGGATCCGTAGACATGTAGTTTGACGACTTTAGAGACCATTGACCCTCGCACGCTTTTCGGTGCAAAGCGGGTCCAACGGCGGACACCGTTTTGGCCCGAAATTACCGTTTTGCCCCTGTGTCCAGAATTGGACTTAAGGACAGGCAATCCTAGCTAATTGGACTATTCTGAGATCATTGGTATTATTTATTTCAGCTTCCGGGGACTGTTGTACGGGTTTTGACTATTGTGGTATATTGAGTGATTTGGATCATCGGTCTCACCAGCACAGGACCACAGGCGAGTACAGTTTATTGTCTGCATTTCGATATTGATTTTTACTATATTTCATTGGTTGGCTATTGGTTATGTGATTATTTCTTATTATAAATTGTTGAGTCGAAAATTAGGAGTACCAAAGATATGTGATCTGACCATAGCCCGTGTTAGACATTGTAGCCCGTGTTTATTTTCTGCAGAAGTGTAGCCCGTGTCTACTTTCTGTAGTAGTGTAGCCCGTGTTTATTTTCTGCAGAAGTGTAGCCCGTGTCTACTTTCTGCAGTAGTGTAGCCCGTGTTTATTTTCTGCAGTAGTATAGCCCGTGTTTATTTTCTGCAGTAGTGTAGCCCGTGCTTATTTTCTGCAAGTAGACATTGTAGACAGTGCTTATTTTCTGCAAGTAGACATTATAGACAGTGCTTATTTTCTGCAAGTAGACATTGTAGACAGTGCTTATTTTCTGCAAGTAGACATTGTAGACAGTGCTTATTTTCTGCAAGTAGACATTGTAGCCCGTGAGTAGACATTGTAGACCGTGCGGTGTAGTACCCCAGACCGATCACATATCAAAGGTACTTCTAACAGTCGGGGAGAGTATTTTGTGTCTATTTATTTTCTATAGGTTTTCGTATTTCCTGTTTATTTTCAAACCCATGATTGATGTCTAACCTTTGTTTTATAGTCATCTTCTTTATTGAAATTGCATTCAGTGAATTGTGCTCGTTCCATTCCTGACTGGAAACCAACATTTTCAGGTTAGCCGTGGATTCACTTAGCTTGGGGAGTGACGGGAATACTTGCAGACAAAAGCCTAGAGACTAGATAGATAGTCGAGTTGTAGTCATTCATCTATTTGTACAAGTTTATATTCTTCTACAAATGTAAAACTTGTGATCATTGCAAATTAAATTAGTTTCTGTGAATGAGCATTGAAATATTTGTGATTTTGATCTTCATGGCCGTGACAGCGTTCTACCGCCGACACTGCGGCATAGGCTGGCTTGGACACGTCTCGTATCCGTTTAAAAAAAAAAAAATGGGTGCGGGTCGTGACAAGATTTGTAGCTCCCCTTTCCGAAATTTTTTTTAAAAAATATTTTATCATTATTTATTTTATTTAAATAGTGATTTTTAGATTTTATAAATATTATTATTAATAGAGATTCAATGACACTTGTATAAAATGGGTCTTTGTGTAGTTTGGGATTACTAGACTGCCTATAATGGTATATACATACCATTAATGTTTTATTGAATTTCGTTATTATTATTATTATTATTATTATTATTATTATTATTATTATTATTATTATTAGTATTATATTATCTTAGTATCAAGGTTATTATGTATAATACTATTACTATTATTGGTAAAATTATATTTGTCAAATAGACGATATATATATATATATTCGTATTTATATTGACATGACTTATAATAGGATATATTGGGACTTTATTTAATTTTATAGAGAGGATTATATAAATATGTATAGGAATATATATATATAAATAAATAAAAGTATATATATAAATATATATAGAAATAAATTTTATGTCATATATGTATCATATACATATAGATATAAATATATAAATATATATGTATGAATGTGTAGTTGTATATATATATGTATAGAATATATTATATATGTATGAATGTGTGTATATATATGAATATATATGTACATGTATGTGTGTGTATAAGATATATATATATGAGTGTATATATAAATATACAAGGAAGTATATACATAATACATATATATAAAGAAATAAGAAAGAAAGAAAGAAAGAAAGAGCCAAAAGAAACAGCAGTTGCAGCCCTCGGTTTGGGCCCAGCAGCAACAACCCTGCCCAATACCAAAACTCCCCAACAGCAGTAATAACCGAGCCCTGTCTTTATATCGTATATATATAAATATCGCCATGCAGAGAACGGGATTGTCGTCGAAACTCAAACCACAAAAACCCTAATTCCCGACGCCACCTTCGAGCGCGCCGCCCCACGTGGCCAAACGGCCGGCCATGGTCGCCGGCGGCAGACTGGGCGCCGCCGCGCGCGGCGAGGCCGCGCGGTTACGCGCGCGCGCGTGAAATCGAAACAGCAGCAGTAGCACGGAGGTGCCACTTCGTCGCGGGAAATCTTCGCGCACGGGCGACGAATCTCCGAACCGATTCTTCAGGTATGACGACAACATATACGCCTCCCAATCTCTTCTTTTAGTTTTTACTTAGACGATTTAGGTCGTCCAGAAAATCGTCGCGAACCTTGCCGAAAAACTGCTCTTGAAACAGTTCACAGAGCAGTCCAATCACCCGTGTTCAAGGATCGATTCCGATCGATCCAGTGAACGTTTAGATATTCCACCTAAACACGAATATTGACAACATATATGAGATGGAAACCTTGTTTATAGATTTATTTTTTATCAATTATATTGCTGTTAATTTAACTTCAAAGTTCGGAAAAAATCTGTTTTCAAAATCACAAAATTGTCCCACACGACGTGCGTCACGCCAATCGGGACGACGTGGTCGCGCACTGAAGACATCGAAAGCTGCGTAACGGCTTCGTGGTCGTGTGGGCTTTGACGGAATTCAAATTGGTCGCGTGTGCACGACGAATTTGATGCGTATCCGTCGAAATTTTCCGTATCGTGCACTTTGCAAATTCTTCAATTACTTTGTGGACGTTCGTCAGATCGAGACGAAACTTGCGCCAACAGAACCGTATCATTTTTCTGGTCCTGTATGCCAAGTTTGGTCCAATTCTGAGACAGTCGAATCCGACATCGTTTTGCGGGCCCCACGGTCCCACTCAACGGGCGATTTTGTGCACGGCCCGCCGGAATCCAACTTTGGACATACGGTTGGGTTCGTATCGGAAAACTGGATCCGTAGACATGTAGTTTGACGACTTTAGAGACTGTTGACTCTGGCACGTTTTTCGGTGCAAAGCGGGTCCAACGGCGGACACCGTTTTGGCCCGAAATTACCGTTTTGCCCCTGTGTCCAGAATTGGACGTAAGGACAGGCAATCCTAGCTAATTGGACTATTCTGAGACCATTGGTATTGTTTATTTCAGCTTCCGGGGACTGTTGTACGGGTTTTGACTATAGTGGCACATTGAGTAGTTCAGATTGTCGGTTTCACCAGCAAAGGACTACAGGCGAGTACAGTTTATTGTCTGCATTTCGATATTGATTTTTACTATATTTCATTGGTTGGTCATTGGTTATGTGATTATTTTCTATTATAAATTGTGGAGTCGGGAATTAGAAGTACCAAAGATATGTGATCTGACCATAGCCCGTGTTAGACATTGTAGTCCGTGTTTATTTTCTGCAGAAGTGTAGCCCGTGTCTACTTTCTGCAAGTAGTATAGCCCGTGTTTACTTTCTGCAAGTAGTATAGCCCGTGTTTACTTTCTGCAAGTAGTATAGCCCGTGTTTACTTTCTGCAAGTAGTGTAGCCAGTGCTTATTTCCTGCAGTAGACATCGTAGACAGTGCTTACTTTTCTGCAAGTAGACATCGTAGACAGTGCTTATTTTTCTGCAAGTAGACATCGTAGACAGTGCTTATTTTTCTGCAAGTAGACATTGTAGACAGTGAGTAGACATTGTAGACCGTGCGGTGTAGTACCCCAGACCGATCACATATCAAAGGTACTTCTAACAGTCGGGGAAAGTATTTTGTGTCTATTTACTTACTATTGGTTTTTATATTTCATGTTTATTTTCAAACCCATGATTGATGTCTAACCTTGTTTATAGTCATCTTCTTTATTTGAAATTGCATTCAGTGAATTGTGCTCGTTCCATTCCTGACTGGAAACCAACATTTTTCAGGTTAGCCGTGGATTCATTTAGCATGGGGAGTTCGGGTGTACTTGCAGACGAGCCTAGAAGACTAGTTAGATAGTCAAGTTATAGTCATTCAATATTTGTACAAGTTTATATTTTTCAGCAAATGTAAAACTTGTGATCTTTGTAAATTAAATTAATTATGTGAATGAGCATTGTTTGTGATTTTGATCTTCATGGCCGTGACAGCGTTCTACCGCCGACACTGCGGCGTAGGCTGGCTTGGACACGTCTCGTATCCGTCTAAAAAAAAAAAAAAACGGGTGCGGGTCGTGACAAGTTTTTGGGAAAATGCTTTATGTACCTCCAAAATGTACCTCTTTCATGTCCCTCCGCCACGTGGACCTCTTCCATTGGTTCATGTCTTTCCCTTAACTCCCCCCTATTTGCTTGGGTCAATAAGGCGGTGCCATGTGGCGGAGGGACATGAAGGAGGTACATTTTGGAGGTACATATAGCATTACTCATAAACAAGTGTTCAGTGTAAGAATAAAAAGAGGTTGGATGATGGAATTGTGCCATGCCAGTCTTAATATCTAATAGCAGCAAGAGTCAAGAAAGTCAAGACTGTTGAATTTCTTGGTCACATTTTTTGGCCAAATTTTTTAAAAATTCGTACGGTACGCGTTTAAAACGCCACAGGCTTAAAATTCGCGTACAAATTCGAATTTTTCAAAAGTACGTAAGTATTATACGTTTATGTAAGATACGAAAAAAAAATGGCTTATAATACGCATTTTATTCGGGTGATTGCTAACAAGGGTAATAACCTCATTGCAAGTTATTAGGCAGTCGGACTCACAGTTAGATATAGACGGTCAAAGGTAAAGAATGTTTACTTTTCAAACTAGAGTTGAACTTGAACATGACTGATCATTCAATTAATTTTGAGATGAGACAAACTTATGTTTGAATCTAGGCTTTTCCACTTTTATATAGTTATAAAATGCACCATATTTTATTAACAACAACAACGAAAGAATGAAGAAATACAACAATACGAAAGTGAATTCCGAGACTCTCACTTCCTTGACATATACGTAGGAAGTCACAGATACATTTTCGGCTGTAATTACAAAATGCTCTGGTTAAATGGCTGCAGCCATTGATCTCCATCGATAAAAGAAGTGTTTAGGAAAGGAGAGACTTGTGTATCATTGAGCTGTTGACCATACGACACCCTCGCGGTTACATTTGCACCTGGACCGCTGCACTTGTATTCGCCAAAATACACAGTCCTGCCATAGAAAACTCTCGGGTAAGTAATTAATTATTTTTTTAAAAAAAAATTCTCGATATCTATTTCCATTATATTATGTACTCTATTTAGGAAGTCGTACTCGTACCGGGTACTTATCTGTATTTGTACACTTTAGGCACCTACTGAGTCTGGCTTAGGTCATTGGGTACTATGACCTTATGTATAATATTCAAACTAAGTTCATATTTGATGACCGTCAAAATAAGGCTAAACTATAACTTGATATCCTCAACTATTCGACTGGCCACGACTGCATCACCCCCGGCCCCCGACCGCGCCATGTCCCCAAACCCGCCCCCACCCCTTCGCGGCAGTTAGGGGCGCGATACGGGGAGGGGGCCGGGGGTGGTGCAGCCGCGACGCGGGGAGGGGGACGGGGGCGCGGGTTGGTGCAGCCGCAACGCGGAGAGGTGGTCGAGAGACACGAGGGTGGTGCAACCACGGGGTGGGGGCAGCGGGGGCGGTGACAGTCGGTAAAGGAGGGAGGGTGAGAGGAGGAATAATTTAGTCATTTTTGAAATTTAGGGTATCAAGTTGATACCTATCAAAGTTGAGGGTATTAAGTTGAAAAACTCGAATAATTGAGGGTATCAAGTTATAATTTAGTCCTAAATTAAATTTAGACTCCTATACCAAGGGTTTTTAGAAATTGCCGTGTCGAGGTATCAGGCACGTATCATACCCAGTACTCATACCGGTACAAGTACTTCATAGATTATATTCTGACGCTAAAATGCATTGGCTATTTTGCAGAGTAATTTGATACTTACTGGTCTCTGTCTGCTAGGTTGAAATCATTCCAGCCTTCGGAAGCAATAATGTCAGACATGTAAGTGTAGGCGAAGACCACTCGAGCGAACGGCCTCCACGCCCGGCCTAGCCAGATCCTCCCGGTCCCTCCGACGATACAGCCGACAAACGAATAGCCAGTGTTTTCGGTACTCAGATTCCGACCATGGGCGGTGACTACTCCGTCTATGAACCTCACCCCTGGTGCCACCGGCTTCGCTATGGATATTATTGTGCAATTCTAAGACACAAAAAATCATTTTTCAGATGAATTTTTTTCTTCAGAATGTGAATTTTTTTCTTCAGAAAATTATTTTCCAGATGAAAGTTAACCAAACGCAAACTCAGAGTTTATATACTCAGAAAATAACTTTATAACTTACTTTAAAAAAAAATCAGGAATAAATTCCAGAAAATATATTCAAACGAACCCTTACTATTCCCCATAGTATCTAAATATCAAGAGGCATATTAAGTACCTCGTAGAGTGACCTTCCATTTCCGAAGATGAAATCGATAGATCCCTGGATGAAGCACTCCTTGAAGTAATGCCTCCCTTTGTCATCGTGAAGCGTGTCCTGTCCTCCGAAGAATCCGCACCCCCAGAAGGCAGCTTGATCGCCACCGACCCTGATCGCCACCGCCTGAGCAAGGGCCTCTCCAGGCTGCGCTATTGGAGCCAAGTTCTGAGTAAAACCACAAAGATAACAGATATTTTCAAACATGCAAGTTGTAGTCACATATGTTGCATTACTACGGACACAGATACAAGCAAGGACACGATACGGACACGGTTACAACGTAGTGTGTGTTGAACTTTACAAACATTGCAAAGTTGGTGTGCAAGTCTCTGTCTGACTCAAAACTCCTCTCATTTTTCATTAACATACCATGAAGCTTATGTTCTTCGCGATGAAATTGGCTCCGAAGACTGCAACCGACGCACTGTAGAAAGTACCATTCGCGGACTTTGCTGTGTCATTCCATGCTATCGCTGTTGTACCGAACCCTTGTCCTTGAAATGTTATGTTGGTTTTCCACACAGGTATTGTCACCTTCTCACTGATACATGTCATGTTAATTATAAACATGTCAATTATGTCGAACGAAGTTACAATGTACCTAATGGTGTGGTGGACGACTTACTTATAGATCCCGGTATTGATCCATATAACCGATCTCTTCTGGCTAAAATTTCCGACCGCATTGATCGCGGACTGCACCGAGGTGAAGTTGCAGCACCCGTTGCGGTCCACGCAGAGGTACGCGGTCGTGTTCGTATCCGGGGGCGGAAAGTCGGGTCGAAAGTCGTCGCATATGGTCCGGTTCGAGCCAGAAGGCGGCTTAGGCTTAGGCTTAGGTTTGGGCTTGTGGCGTGAGGTCGCGTCGGTAAGACAGAGGCGGACGCTCTCGAGAGAGGGCTTGACGAGAAGATCGAGGCACGACGGCGGAACGTTGATTGTGAGTTGCAAGGAGAGGATGGCTGCTGTAAGAGCAGCAAGGAAGGAGAAGGAATAGAAGCCGTTTTTGATCATGGTGATTTGCTAGAGGAGAGTGGTGGTGGAGGAGGAGAATTGAAGGGTATATATATGAGCAGCACTTGAAGTGCAAGTTTAAAATAGCATGCCTTGCAAACCAATTGTCCTTTTTCTTTAAGATTGGGATGTCAGTCAACCTAATAATGGTGTTCCTAGTGCAACAGATCCAACTTTATTTAGAGATGGGTTATGTTAATTTAATTGACAAATTAACGCAAGTCATAATCTTAGTGCTACCAAGTTAATATTCTCATGACATCAACATAACCCCATGTTTTTTTTATTAGGGTTTAGTTTTAGTTCGTTTGATGTATCCAACTCTTCACAAGTTCTGTATTTAGCAAAACCTGACACTCAAAACCTTCAAGAAATGTTAGAATCCCAGCAAGAAAATTTTAATTCACAACTATAGGGACAATTATATCAAGCACAAAAATATAAAATAGACTAAATTTCAATTTGATACCCTCAACTATCCATGTTTTGTAACTTGATATCATAAACTTTCAAAATAGCCAACTTGATACCCTGAGAAATATTCCCAAAATGCCCCCCCCCCCCTCCTTCTCTCTTTCCCAGCCTTATCCCTAAACTCCGCCCTCCCCCCCCCCCCCCTCCCGCCAATAACCTCCCCCCCCCCACCCCCCCCCCCCCCCTCCCGCCTCGCTGCCGCCCCTCGTGCGCGCCGCCGGCCAGCAATCGAGCATCCCGCCCGCCGCTGCTGTTGTGCGCCCGTCAAAGAGGGGGGGAGGGAATGGAGAGGGCAGGAGTATTTTCGGATTTTTTTTTTGTTTTAGGGTATGAAGTCGAAATATTCAATACTTGATGGTATTAAGTTGACTATTTTGAAAGTTAGGATATCAAGTTGCAAAACATGAATAGTTGAGGGTATCAAGTTAAAATTTAGCCTATAAAATACAAGGAACCTGAGCACAAATGTTAAATCATCGGAAACAATGTAGAATGTCATGTGTTCTGCTTGTAAAAATATTATTGTCATGAAGTATAAATTGGCTAACTACAAAATATAACAAATTACCAATGGTGAACATATAAAAAAGCATCAAATTTAAGTCACATTTAAAGAATAGAATGAAACATCTACAGAAGGATTTTCACAAGAACCTGCACAAAGAATGGTAACATGTCATTTCAGCCAACCTCTTCCAAAATAACAACTGCAGTGTTAGTTACCAGCACCAAAAGATTGTTTAGTACAGTTTTATACACAAATCTCTTAGAAAAATGGAATCACAGGCAATTGGTCTGGATCTCATGGATAAAAGGCACAACACATTGCTGACACAAAGAGCAAATTACTAAAATCCATCAATTAAAACAATTTGATGAGCAACAAACTATGCTTCAAAAATCAGGTTTCATGGCCAAAACTAGTACAAACTGAAATGGAAAATAACCTCAAGTCTGATGCTTAAGACATAATACTTAAATCAGGACGACAGAAACAAACACCACTTAAACCAACATGATACTATCGGATTGCCGAACACTAACTCCACTAAAGAACTCCAAAGGACATAGGTTGACCTTCAGACTGCAGCGAAAGCCTTCTTCCCACCACCTGTTGATCCAGCTGGAATAACTCTCAACACATTGAACCTCACAGTTTTGGACAGTGGCCTGGATACAAGAAAATAAGTGAAATGATGACAAGATATTGTTGCAGCAGGTAATCATGTTAAACACAATGTTTATAAGAATCAAAGTCAGAAGTTCGCAAAGCTTCTCAGAAAAGCTCAGTCCTAGATGTATCATGTATTTATGTCCAGCAAACCGGTAGCTTAAAATTGTAGCAGAATCAATCTTGTTGTCAATATTAGCTAATTATTGCACATATGATGCTTAAATTCAAATAACCTGTTGTTTAATATGCATACTCAAACTTTATAGTCAAAACGAGGATGAATGGATGGTCACACTTCCAAGATATCAATTACTACCTGATAGCATAGTCAGCATGTTGGTGACGTCCGAGAGTAGCCAAAAGTATAAGGATAAACCACAGGTCTAAATTTTGACCGGTATATATTGCATCAGTCGGGACTAGGACCAAGTTAGGTCACTGCATTAGGAACCATACTCAACCCATTTTGGCCAAGGAATTGGGTGTCCTTTGGGTTTGGTCGCGATTGGGTCCCAGATCTTAGTACAGGTATCTGGTGTCCGGAGCCAATATGTTCCTTCTCACATATCCATTCTTCAAACGTTGATAGTACCAACCTATCGGAAAGACCACAGCAGTGGATCTTCGATTTGTACCCCATCAGGCTTTGCAACACCCCCCTTCCCCGTTTAAAAATGCAAGCAGTATATACTGTTGTCATTGAGAAGTTGATTAGATAGAGAGCCTGTATAGTTTCTAGTTTTAACTATGAGGTCGAGGCCATGGCTTGACTATAACCTCGGCTCAAACAAAAGTTGAAGTTAAAACCCTTGTTAAGCAGACTATATTTGACATATGGATAATACTCTCTACCAATCAAAACTTTAGGGATCACGGAAGATAATGTAATACCAAACCTTTAAAATACTAAAAAGGATTAAAACATGTATTACCTGCACTGGCCAATGACAACATGGTCTCCTTCCTTCACACGGAAGCAAGGGGAACAGTGTGCAGCAATATTTGAGTGCCTTTTCTCGTACCTGGAAGTATATAATAGTCACTTTTAGTAACTTCAAAATATATGTTTAGATAATAAAACGAAGATTTCCATTCTCAACTTGCCTCTGATATTTCTTAACATAGTGGAGGTAGTTTCTCCGGACGATGATGGTTCTGTTCATCTTCGCACTGTGACATGTGCCTGCTAGAACACGCCCTCTAATGGAAACATCGCCAGTAAATGGGCACTTCTTATCAATGTAAGTTCCTACAAGCAAAATATTAACAAGTTAAACGAAGGATCGGTTGGAGAAACCAAAAACTATATTTGCAAATAATTAGAACTCAAGATAATACCCATTAAGCAATATGAAGTTAATTAACATGGAAATTAACCAATATATATATTGTGTTTCTATATAACTATATTTACACAAAACAAAGTCTCCCCATCATAGGAGCAACAAGTTGCAGGTACTAGTCAACCTTGCAAACATTGGAAGTAAACAAAGTAGGTAGGTACTTGTAAAATTGCTAAGTTATACAGTCTACATAAGGAACAACTTTCTAGGCTGCACTAGCTCACATCACTAAGCAAATAATTTTCAACTGCGAGAAAGTACTAACTACACCGGGATGCCTCTATTACAACAAGAAAGTCTTTTTCAGAAATAATTGGAGTGGGCTAATTGGAACATTTTTATCCATTTATCTCTGTTAAGGATCACCTCCTCTTGTTCTGGAATATTATGTCCCTGAAGGATAAGTCAAAATAATTCCTTTATAGCAAGACTTATTCTTCTTCTTGGCACGGGATGGGGAAATATCACCCACATCATCATGCAATTGCCTTAGGGCATAAATAAGATATGACATTACAACTATAAACAACATTATTTCTATTTCTATAGAACTTCATAAAACAACGCTCTTTCTACTATAAACATCAAATTAAATTTGAAGATCACATTCGTACCACCAAGGTTATAATAGGATAGAAGTCGTCTTGAAATGAGCTCGACCTATCATTCTAAATGCTTACTCCAAAACCACAAATGCTTACTCCAAAACCACACATACTTTAATTTGAAGGTCGTGTAGGAAATTTCACATATGAAAACTCAATGTTTTTAATCAAGTTGATCATAGAGACTAGGTTTTTAGGAATTAGTCTAGGCGTAGGCAACTAAGTTGGTACCGATGGCAATTTAGGAATTTTCATGTATGAAGTCATCTTTTTTTAACAAAATTTCAAAAAGGATATTTTACTCCAATCAGAACTCCAATAATCTAATGTTTTCATTAGATATAATAATGTTTTAAAAACCGGACCGGAGATCGACCCGGTGAGGACACTGGGTTGGGTCAAACCGGTTCAACCAGTGGTTTAACCCGGGTTGAACCAATTGTATAGGCTTATAATTTTATTTGAATATATTACATAGTACACAACAACACGTATACTACTTATGCTAAAATTAGTCAAGAATTATACATATAAACTTTTACTGCATGTAAAGTCCAAACCAAAAGTCAAAAGCTAACCAAAAAAAAAAGTTGAATTGGACAAGTCAGGTTCAAACCGGTTTAAAACCCAACCGGGTCAGACGGTTCAGTGGTCTAACCAGCCGGGTTGACCGGATTACATAAAAGAAACCGTTTTTTGGAAGAAAAAACAGTAGGTCGGTATTAAACCATCACGAAAAAATTACTGGTTCAAGGGTTGACTTCTTTCAACCGACCTGTCCGGTCCGGTAGGGGTGAGCATCGGTTCGATTCGGTTCAAATCGAACCGAATATGTGAAAACCGAAATAACCGTAAACCGTATTTTTCAAAACCGAAAACCGAACCGTTTTTATAAAAACCGAACAAAAATCGAACCGAATTAATTCGGTTCGGTTTTCGGTCGGTTCGGTTTCATGGGCCAATGTGCATGGCCTTCAAGTTTTTAGCAAAATAGGCCTATTTAAATAACAAAATTTAAAAAAATATATGACATTATTGTATTTATGAATTGTTATATTACATAGAGTGAAAGATATTAGTATATATAGATTGAGGGTAGATAGAGACAGTGCTCAAAGAAGCACCGACATAGAATAGGAGAAGAGAGTGCGCTCAGTTAGGGGTTAATAAACATTAGTATATGTATATTGTGGGTAGTTTGATAAATTACTAAATCTAAATCGGTTTTCGGTTCGGTTCGGTTTTTCGGATGAAGAACCGAAAACCGAACCGTTATTTCAAATTTTCAAAATTTCAAACCGTAAACCGAACCGATAACCGAAAAACCGAACCGTTTGTCATATTTCGGTTCGGTTCGGTTCGATTTTCGGTTTTCAACCGTTATATGCTCACACCTACGGTCCGGTTTTTAAAACACTGATGTCATTTTAACAAGTACGGCATTGTGCCGTAGTTTGTAATAAAAAAAAGCATTATTTCAATCAGAACTCAAATAATCTAATGTTTCAAGAATAAGTTGAAACTAATAATCTGTAGCAAGGTTTACTCCTCCTTTAATATTAAAAAAATTCATATATCTAATATTTTCTTTAAAAAACATCATATTTATATTAAAAACAAATACAATATTGAACATTAATTCACAATCACTTTATAGATTAAATAACTACACCTCCATTAGCTATCCCAGCTATGGTTTTGTAAATATAAGAATTAGTCTAGGGGTGTTAATACAAAAAAGAAGGGGAATTTATATATAATTGCTATACCTTCGATTGCATCCCTGGGGGTCTTGAACCCTAGCCCGACGCTTTTCCAGAAGCGGAGTCCGGCTTTCCCGGGCCTCTTCCCCTTCGTCGACTTCTTCGAGCTACATCCATAAGTAACAAACTAATTTACACACATACAAACTAAATTTTTCTAAATAAACCCTTAGTTTATAGCTAAATATCAAACGCTTGTTAGTTCGTTTGTTAGTTATTACCAGAGGAACACCTTTGGCTGCTTCAAGAAGGCCTTCTCCGTCTGCAAATGAACTCAACAAACAGAGGACTTGAAGCGAAATTGTAAAAACCATAATGGAGTAATAAATGCAATTCCTATGGACTGATTTGATGCAATGAGAAGAAAAGAAGGGTTGAATTTGTAAAAAAAAAAATGGAAGGGAGTGGGGATCGGACCTGTTCCGCCATGGCGCTGCTGAGGAACGAAAGGGAGAGGAACGAGGAATAAAAAGCGGCGGTACAGAAAACCCTAGCTTGGTTTCTCTGTGTCCTCCTTTTAAAGAGGAAGTACACATCCAATCAGTTAGTCCGATAACGAGTCAGGCCCAGCCCAGCCCAGCCCAGCCCAGCCAGCCCATTTAACTAGGATACTAAAAGTTCTCATTATTAGGGTTTGGATATATGAGCCTTTTAATAAATTACAAGTGACAAAATTAAAGTTAAACAAATCTTGAGTACAATTTTAAAAAACTTCTACAAGATGAAGTACGGTTCTAACTTACATAGAAAAATACAAATAATTTTAAATAAAAAAGTATGTGGTACAATATAGTTAATGATTGTACATAAAAATAATACAACCATGATTTTTCATAAACATCATTTCATGTTTAAATTAGTCGCAAAAGAAAAAGTATGAAATCCTTGTAAGTGGCGAAGGAACTTACGTATCTCCTTCACATATAGAAATATTTATAGGCGACTAGAAGGGACGTCTGAAGTGGCCACGACTAATGAAGGAATTTATGTCTTTCTTTCATATATAGAGATATTTATATACGACTGTAACATGATGAAGGAACTTACGTCTCTCTTTCGCATACAGAGATATTTATAGGTGACTAGAATGAGTTTCGACTTATGTGAGCTATTTTTCGGTATGCTCTACGTATAACCGTGTCAAGGAGTAAAAGATGTGTCAAAAGAAACCATGTATTTGTAATAGTATGGGATATTTAGTAGTAGGGTCTCACAAAATAGTATATATTAGGGTTTGGGTCTCGAAATTATCGAGCGTTAGGATTTGAGTATCAAAATCACTGTTCATGTAGGCTAATGAACAGTGATTTCGAGACCCAAATCCTAACGTTGGACAATTTCGAGATCCAAACACTAATATTCACTATTATATGAGATCCTATTACTAAATAACACTAATATTATCACATATAACCATTGTTTAAGAAGTACAAGATATAAATGATAATTACTATTCAAATCTCATATATCACCAAAATGAGTCTAAAAATCTCAATTATGTTAAGAATCACTCATGCATGACAAATAATGGACACAATTCATTCATTAGTAACAGACAAAATAAATGATTTCTCTTCTCCCTCTTTTTATTACTATTATTAAAGAAGAGAGTGTATGGTTTGGGGCCTTGGGCTTTAATATTTTACTACCCATTGGCAGGCAGCCCTAGGGCCTTTACTTTAAACCGAGCTACTCCAGTCTCGGTTGGATTTTTTCTATTTTTGGTACAGAGAGAAATGCCAATCCCCCTCTCCCTCTCCAAACCACCACCGCCACCGTTCAGCTGTCACTCTCCTTCAGCTCCAGCTCATGGAACTTCTTCTCCTCTCTCCAACTCTCTCCGTCTTCCTCCTGCCAGCAAAATTCTGGTCAAGAGTATGGATATCTACTCTACTTCTTCTTCTCTGCCAAGTTTCTTCCATTTCCCAATTTAGTTCTATTTTTGTCCTTGTATCAACGATTCTTCCCAACATGGGTTTCTTTGAAATATATAGTGCCAACAAGAACATGTAATCGATCACCTATATGATCAACTCTCGTGACATACGAAGTCGATGGCATCAAATTATCTCAAACTTTATCGCGAATGTTTAGTTTCATTTATAAAGGGCACTACAAAAATTACTAGGGACAACACACTTTTGGCAGTACAGTACATATCCAGGACTGCCATTTTTTTTTTTGGAGTCCGGACATGTACATGACTACCGATATGACTGTCAAAACTTTGGCAGTACAGGATGTGCACATGACTGCCAAAGGTGTGTTGTCCCTAGTAGTTTTTGCAGCGCCCTCAACATTTGTATTTCTAATCTTAGTCTTATTGCCGAACCCGAGTGACCCTTGTGGTCAGCAGGAAGAGACATAAAAGCTCTGGCTGGGTGGTGGAAGATCAGTGGATCGAGCCACGGGAGCGTATTATTCCTTCCATTTATGTGTGTGAGCACCGTTAAAAAAAAATCTTAGTCTTATTTTGTAGTATTTATATCTGTATAATTATCTCTTTAAGCCGATCTTATGCCGAACTCACTGCAATACCTATAAATATTGGCACTCCATATCCTTGCCGTTGACATGCTAGATTGGAAAGGGAATATATGCAAGTTTGTTTGGTATATAGAAACGCTGAGAAGCCTTAATAACTTTGTAGCTTAGTTAGATATGTTTGAAACATATCCTGTAATGACCCGCTCCGTCCTAGCGGAACGTCGACTCAAATGGCGCAAGTGCAACGACTCGAACCCCGTCTTGCTCGACGAAATGACTCGCTTAAGGCAAAGGCAATGGACTTGGCTCTTCAGAAGAATCCAGACTTAGACTTTCAAAGGCACGCTCGGAGTCTCAATCGGCCGATGCGATCATCGCTAAGATGGGTGGCTCCGATGAACCTGTCTTTGCTTAGCCTAGACACATAATAATTCAGACAATATTGCTAGAATCGCTAGACGATAACTCCCTGCATGCTAATAAAATGACTCGACGCACCTAGCTAAGAGAATAATCCCATCTTGCATGCTTGTGTAGAACGTGGAAAGGAACTTGGAAAGTTACTTGAACCTTGCACCGCACTCCACGCTCGTGCCAAGGCACAACTTACTTTTGAGTAGAATTGTCTATGCGTTAACTCATGAACGAAATACTTGTCACTTAGAACGTACTACAACTTGAAGCACTAAACAATAAATAGTTCACTGAAATGAGGCAGGAAGACTATCAAATAGTCGTTCCGAGCAGAGTAATAGAAACATCGAAAGGCTTCGGGACCGATGGGTCGCCAAGGCGGTTCTCGCACAGGGAGCTGCATAATGAATGAATGCATGAACGAATGAATGAATGAACAAGTGAAAGAAAGAAAGGAATGAATGAAAGAAAGGAAATAATGATTAGCGACAGGTATGACGGGGACATGCAACGGGGCTCGCTACCCGCGCTGCACGGAAGCCGCCGCCAACCTGGTCAATAATACATTATGGCTCAAGACAGCCCGACAAGTTAATTCATTATGGCTCAAAACAGCCGATAAGATAAATGGCTCAAGACAGCCCGAGAAGATAAATGGCTCAAGACAGTATAGGGTTTGGGCTTTAATATTATACTCAAATCAGACCCAGCCCGACCTGTTGGCAGGCATCCCTAGGGCCTTTACTTTAAACCAAACTAGTCCAGTCCCGGTTGGATTTTTTCTATTTTTGGTATAGAGAGATGCCAATCCCCCTCTTCCTCTCCAAACCACCACCGCCACCACTCAGCTGTCACTCTCCTCCAGCTCCAGCTCATTGGACTTCTTCTCTTTTCAATTCCAACTCTCTCCATCTTCCTCCTGCCAGCAAAATTCTGGTCAAGAGTATGGATATCTACTCTACTTCTCTCCCTGCCAAATTTCGTCCATTTCCCAATTTAGTTATATTTTGTTCTTGTATCAACAATTCTTCCCACCATGGGTTTCTTTGAAATATATATTGCCAACAAGAACGTGTGATCGATCACCTATGACCATGATCAACTCTCGTGACATATGAAGTTGATGGCATCAAATTATCTCAAACTTTATCGCGAATGTTTAGTTTCATTTATAATGGCAAATATGTTAAAGGGTACTACAAAAATTACTAGCGGCAACACACTTTTGGCAGTACAGTACATATCCAGGACTGCCAAATTTTTTTTGCAGTCGTTGCTATTTTAGCAGTCACGGATATGTACATGACTGCCAATACGACTGTCAAAATTTTGCCAGTACAGGATGTGCACATGACTGTTAAAGGTGTGTTGTTCCTAGTAATTCTTGCAGCGCCCTTAACATTTGTATTTCTAATCTTAGTCTTATTGCCGAACTCGAGTGACCTTTGTGGGGTCATCAGGAAGAGGCATAAAAGCTCTGGCTGGGTTGTGGAAGATTAGTGGATCGAGCCACGAAAGCGTATTATTCCTTCCATTTATGTGTGTGAGCACCGTTAAAAAAAATTCTTAGTCTTTTTTTTTTATCTGTATAATTATATCTTACTCCGAACTCACTGCAATACCTATAAATATTAGCGCTCCATATCCTTGCCGTTGACATGCTAGATTGGAAAGGGAACATATGCAAGTTTGTTTGGTATATAGAAACGCTGAGAAGCCTCAATAACTTTGTAGCTTAGTTAGATATGTTTGAAACATACCCATCAGATCAATCAGTTATTACAATTTAAAGAATGGTTAATTCTTTCTCTTATGTTTCCTTTCTCCAACTATTTCTGAGTTGTTCAAGTCTACAGACCTGTCATACTCTACTGGGGAAGCCTCTCTCCTTAAACTATTCTCAAGGTTTGGACATATAGTAGAAGGTGAGCTTTTGATTTCCTTTAGGAACTTCAACAGCATATCGAGAACTTAATACCTTACCATATTTTGAACTAATGGTTAAATTATTTGCGGTTGCAGTCAAACTTGCTAAACACAAAGAGACAAATATGTCAAAAGGGTATGCGTTTCTTCAGTACTCCAGTCAAGACGATGCAATGCTTGCATTGGAAAATATGGATCACCAGGTTTGTTATATCAGCGATATCTTAACTTATAATTGTTCATTCGTTGACCTATCATTAGGATTGACGATGTTTGTTGTTTTTGTTATGTTGCAATTACGTTGGTTTAAAAGGCAATAGAAGCGGTATGATGAACTGAAGAGAGAGAGAGAGAGAGAGAGAGAGCATGGAAATTTCTTTGGAAATTAGAAACTCCATCCCTATTTTTATAGGAATTATGGGTATCCTTGATCGAACCTATGTAAATTCAATCTCGTGGAATATTGGATCTTTTTTCTTTTAAATTACAATTTTTATAGAACAATTACAAACTTTTATGATAATACGTATAGATCCAGATGCATCTGAATTGAACATTATTAGTAGTAAATTTGGTGGTAGTGGAGCTATATATATTGTTTTGCATATCTTCACATTCAGCTCGAGTTCCTTTAAAGTTTGAAAGTAACCTGATGCTTGGTAATTGCCCCAACTTCAGAAGGATTGAGCCTTGCTCTAAGGCCTCGTTTGGTTCGCGGAATCATCGGGTTGGAAAAGGAAAGTGATTACTTTCCTATGTTTGGGTGCCAAAGGAATTGACGAGGAAAGGAAAGTGATTCCCAATGGAAGGAAAATTGAGGGGGAAAGTGATTTCATCCATCCAAGCAAGGAATCACTTTCCCACATTGAAGTATTCACTTTCCTTTTCAAATTCCTTGGCATTTCCAAACATCGGAAAGGAAAATCAATGGGAATTGTAATTTCCCAAAGGAAAGGAAATGCCAAGGAATTAATTTCCTTTCCCTTCCATTCCGCGAACCAAACGAGGCTAAGGGTTACAAAGTAGAAACTAGTTGATCATTGGTGGGATTCGACCAGTATGGGCTTAATGTGTGTATACAAAATCCTGTCTTTTGGATAAGTTCAGCTTTTGTCATTCCATTCCACCATACATGAAGTGTATGGGCAGATAATGGTTTTTAACCAGCACAACAGACAATTTTTTTGACAGTCAAATATGATCTAAAAGCCCATAAATAAGCATCTGTACCTTCAGTATCAAAATTTACAATCAAACTCGTTAGAAAATGCATAATGTTGATGGTTGACAGAAATGCATTTCTTAGTAACCAAATGGGAAGTCAAAAAGTTATTGGTTAGTCTGTTGGACTGACACCAAGTGAGTCAGTGACAAGGTATATGATACAGACACGGAGATGGGAGATCAAATTAGTTCCAACTTGCCAACAGGTGTACAACCTTGTTTTGTCAATAAGTTTACACCACAAAATGGTTAAATAGTTTCGGATTTGGTTTGATTTAGATCAAGTCAGTGCATATATATATATATATATATATATATATATATTTATATATATATATATATATATATATATATATATAATCTGGATCTACATAGTCCAAGTTTACCGGATCATACTCATTGATACAGAAAGGTTACAAGTCGATTAATCCACTTTCAGCCTACCCCTCCTGACTAGGGCTAGAAAACTAGTAAAAGCTGATTTCCCTTTTCGGCATCACTTCAAATCTTGTCCTATTATAGTTCATATAATCCACTTCAAATTTTGTCCTTTCTAATTAATGTAACCCGATCCAACCTAACCCAAACCTGAATAGGGCTAACACAATGGGTCACGGATTATGTCATTTGAAGTTTTGAACCTAGCATAGCATAGGACCAACTAAACCCACTACAATCACGAACACGTGCTTTAGGAGTTCTTCGCCTTATTGCAAGATAGTTCTTCTTCTTTAGTTGTAGCTCGATGGCTTCTTACTCGTGTCGTTCATCTTTGTTGCAGAGGATCGATGGCAGGACCGTTTATGTTGACATCGCAAAGCCCACAAATTTCGGATCTGCTGATTATCCGAAGAGCATGGGACCTCCATCACGTCATAACTCGCAAGCTAATCCAGCAGAGCATGTAGAAGGAAATGTTTTTGTAGATGGATAAGGATGAGATTGTAAGAATTGGTTTCATGTTTCAATCAAGGCACATCTGCATATGGAGACATATTTCTACATGTTGGCAAAAGTGGTGTATTCCTACTCAACCCTTATAAATGCTTTGATCTACACCACCATGATAATGTGGTATCAGAGGCCATTTCTAGAGACACGTACGTTAGTGTGCATATATTTGCAGATGATATATGTCATGTTTTCTTCCAGTTAATTTGAAATGTGATTCAAGAAGTGATGGCATGTCCAAATCAGATGATCAAGGCTGTGTTGTCTCTAGATTTTGTTTAATTTTTTTAGAGAAAGTTGTCGCAAATGTGATATGACTAGTAATTGTTTTCCATAGACTTAGCCTATGTTGTGATATGCTTTTTTTTTTTTTTTTTTTTTTAATATTTTCACTGACGGTTCCTAGTCTGGGTAAAGGAGGGTTGCGTTACTGCCAGCATAAAACATTGTCGGATCGTTATAAAATGAATCCATACAAAGTACACGTTGGGACGTTCTTCAGAAGCGACACGTTGCATCATTTCCATCCTGATATTAATGATGCATCATGGAGCTAGCAATTTCACTTGGGCAAGGGTGGGCTAGGACGTTCTTCACCACACAAATAGACGAGGCTATATGAAGCAACGATATAAGAAATTGGTGCATGAGAGTATGATTAGATTAGCTACTTGGAATAAAAGAACATTAATGGAAATTGAGATGGAGTTAGTCGATACAATGATTAGCAGAAAGATTAATATAGCTCGTCTACAATAAAGAAAGTGGTAGGTGAAAAGTCAAGTAAAATTGACGCTAGTGTGGTTTTAGAATGTGGTATACATGTGAAAAGAGAAAGATAAATTGGGGAAGGAATGCTTGTGGATAAATCATTCATGAATATCATTATATATGGAAAAAAAATGATGTTATTAATATTATTAGTGTACATGAACCCCAAGTGGGATCAATAAAATACTAAAAACGAATTTTTGTAACAAACGGATAGTTTGATAGAAGAAAAAAAAAATATGGAGGTGAGAGAAATTATATAGCGAAGGTGACAGTGATTACAAAAGCAAATGGAGTTAGGAATGATTAGAGTGATAAACAATTTAATTCTAACAAATGTTTGTTTTAGAATAGAGAGAACATTTAATTATCGTAGCAACAGTGAATACTAAGTACCAAATATTATCGTAGCAATTAAAATTATAAAAAATAGTTTCTTGTGTGAACATGGCGATTTGATTCTGCGTAATAAAAACAAAGTATCATTCCTTCTTTTTATCAAGCTCAAGTGTAGAAAATATATCAACCAAGTCGTTGTAGTATAGTGGTGAGTATTCCCGCCTGTCACGCGGGTGACCCGGGTTCGATCCCCGGCAACGGCGATCCATTTTTACATTTCCATTTACTTAGTAATTTATTACTTTTTCTTACCATTTGGTCCCCCCATCTTAAAACTTTACCATTTAGTCCTCCTACTTATTCACAATTCTTTTAGTTAATTTTAAACTTTACCATTTAGTCCGTCTTCTTATTCACAATTATTTGTGTTGATTTTAAACTCTCTCTCTCTTTTATGTGTCATTTTCTTCGGCTTGGCAAATGCTAAGGGGGGATTTGAGCCTGCCCTTTCTACGTCAGGGCCTCCGTTGCTACCACTAGGCCACAGCTCACGGACCACTTAGTCCTCCTACTTATTCATTAGGGGTAGGCAAAGCAATTTTGATATCGATTTTCAAGTCAAATAAGAACACAAATTAATTGTTATTCTTCGGTTCTCTAAACCGATTCTCATCATTCGGTTCTCTAAAATTAAGAATTAGATTTGACCGTCCGAATCTATAGAACCGAACAACTCGGTCAATCAATTTCAGTTTGGTTCTCTTTATTGATTTTACACATTAGACAAAACCTTCGAATAAGAACAAAACAACCTAGTCCGTCAATTTCGGTTCGATTATCTTAATTGGTTTTACGTATCAAACAAAAAAAGCTAAATATGCCAAAAAAAAACTTACTTAGATGTATTTGATACTTAAATAAAAAATACATCATAAACATTGTTAAGACATTTTTTGATCGGCCGTTAGTCCAATTTTAATTTTTTAATCAATAACTAGTATATCACCCGTGCGATGCACGGTTTGTATATTTAATACTATTTTTTTAAAAAATAAATAAATGAATGTTCTTGATATTTATATAACATTAGAAATTAAAACAAAAGTTAGAATTAACTCAATTGTGAATTACATAAAAGATAACATTATATTAATATGATTATGAACGAATTAAATTTTAACAACGTAATTATCATTAGTAGTATTTCTGTAATTCACAAAATATCTTAGACAAAAATATATTAATATGATTATGAACGAATTATAACAATATATACCTCAACGTAAATAAAATTATACGATAAAGTCTATTTTGATGACATAAAAGATAACATTTGTCTGAATTACAAATTCTGAAATACTTCCTTATAAACAACATTTGTTGTTGAATTACATTGATCTTTATCTTCACTGCATATTAAAATCTTCAATCCTTTCTTACTTGTCACCCTTGAAACAACAACATATAACTGTCCATGACTAAAAACGGGATTCTTCAAGAAAAGTCCAACATGAGAAAGTGATTGACCTTGACTTTTGTTTATTGTCATTGCATAAGAAACAATCAATGGATATTGTCTTCTTTGAAATTTGAAAGGCAATCTTGGATCAGAAGGTGTCAATGACATTATTGGAATCAAAACTTTATTACCAGCATTGTCTCCACAAAGAATCTTTGCTTCAAGAACACGATTGCCTAATTTTGTAATCAGCAATCTAGTACCATTACATAGCCCAGCTGAATGATCTATATTTCTTAATAATATTACTGGGGTACCAACTTTCAATTTTAACTCGTGATTCGGTACACCTGAACATTTAATACTATTCAAGAACTCTGGAGTGTGAACATCTGATAATAAGTCAACATTGGCATCTGACTTAGATGGACTATCAGAACTTAAATATGTGCTTGCGTTACCAGAATTCAGTGAGATCATGTACTCATTTACAGACTCGACAACATCAAGAGTTAGCGCTAATATAGCTCTATCCTTCAAGAAATTTGGATCGATGACAAAATTCGCAAAAGAAGGATATGTGCTCTCAACAATTGTTTGCAGTGGATCATTTGTATTACTAAGTAAAACATCACTTGGAATATCGATACTTGCACAACCATCATTATGCCCTCAAAGTGTTCCATCTCCTATACTTGCAATCCATTCAGAAAACCGTTTGAGCTCTTCACTTTCAGATGTTATGCTACAACCTTGAAGTCTCATGTTTTTTGTCAACCTCAAGACTTTGCAGTTTTGCCAAATATAAGAAGAATTTGTAGTTGCATGAACTATATCTTGTCTACTACCTTTCGGAATTACAGGCAATATTTAACGAAAATCTCCTCCGAAGACAATTGTTTTTCCTCCAAATGGTGTCTCAGAACTGAGTGGATTGCTAAATTGCATTATATCTCTAAGCGGTCTATCCAACGCTTCAAAGCAATATCGGTGCATCATTTGCGCTTCATCCCAAATTATAAGTTTGCACCTAACAATTAGTTCTGCAAGTTGACTTCCTTGTTTGATATTGCATGTTGAATCCTCATTTACATTTATTGGAATAGCAAACCTTGAATGAGTTGTTCGTCCACCAGGCAACAAAAGTGATGCTATCCCACTTGAAGCCACATTTAGAACAATTTTTTTCTTAGATCTCAACCATGCAGATAATGTTTTCCAAATGAACGTTTTTCCAGTACCGTCATATACGTATAAAAAGAAAACACCACCATTTGTAGAATTAACAGCATCCATTATTATGTCTTAAACATATTGTTGTTCATTATTCAAGCGAGCAAGTAGGTGTACATGTTCTTCTGCTAGAGCCGTTCTATCATAATTTAATTCATCATGCACCAATCTATTTGTAGTATTTGATAAGGAGTCCATGTTTGGAAATGGCATTGATGGAAATTCTCGCAAACTTCTACCACAATTCCTAAATAACTTTTTAATCTCAACCAAAGCGTGATTTTGAATGTCATCCTCACTCATAAGCAAATCTAGAATTAAAAAGAGAAAGAATATGTTATAATTAATTTTAAAGCTATATTAACGATCAAATAATATGCTGTCACCCCCGTTTTCCGTTCTACGTATTTCCAGTATACGTATACGGAATCCTGACATGTATTTTTATTTTTTCTGCCTGGCTAGCTAATTTCAGTTTAATCTTGATTAGGTTCATCATGGCATGTAATGGTTTAACTTGGTTTATTTTGGGTTGGCTTGGTTTATTCTTTGGTTCATCATGTTAAACCCACCACCTTCCCCCTTTATAACCCACCTAACTTTTCTCTCTCCTCCACTTTTGTAATGCCTGTTGTTCGTATTACGTATTTGGAATACGTATACGTATTTTATCTTGTATTTGCATATCACCTTGGTTTGGCTTGGCTTGTTTACTCTCGGTTTGGGTTGGCTTGGTTCGGCCGGCCCAATGCTTGGTTCATCATGGGCCAAGGGTGGAACACCTTAGCCTATGCTTCTCCTTCATTTCCACCACAACCCCCTCTTTATTATCCCCACCAACCTTCTCTCTCCTCCATAATTCTCATTTACTTCTCCTTCCCCTACCATTACTCTTCTCCACCAACCAAGAACACCATAGGCAAGTGCAACTTGCTTCCACAAGAGAACTCCTTTTGATGGTTTCATTAGCTTCTCCTCATGATTCTAAACCACATTAGAACTTGTCATTTTCCCTTTTTAGGCTTTAATTTTTGTAGATCTAGAAATTAGTTACTTTCGGATTTTGGTGGTTTTGATCAATTAAACTTCCTTGTTTTCAAGTTTTGATGGTTCCATGTTGTGGGAAATTTCATTCTACCCAATTTTGACCTTTGGAAAGTTGGATTCGGACTTGTTTTGACCAAGATTTGGACAATTGAAGCTTAGATTCAACTTTAGAGTTCTTGTTGTTCTTGCCATTTGGAGAAGACAGTGAACAGTGAGCTAGCTTTTTAGCTTACGCCACTGAGCTGTACGCTGCTCTTTAGCGAGCGTACGCTAACTTGTGTACGCTGCTCTTTAGCGAGCGTACGCTAACTTGTGTACGCTGCTGTTTAGCGAGCGTACACTAACTTGTGTACGCTGCTCTTTAGCGAGCGTACGCTAACTTGTGTACGCTGCTCTTTAGCGAGCGTACGCTGACTTGTGTACGCTGCTGTTTAGCGAGCGTACGCTAACTTGTGTACGCTAACTTGTGTACGCTGCTGTTTAGCGAGCGTACGCTGACTTGTGTACGCTGCTTTTAGCGAGCGTACGCTAACTTGTGTATGCTGCTCTTTAGCGCACGTACGCTAACCTTGATATGCTGCCTGTTGGCAACGTGTCTTGAGCGTACGCTAGCTTGAGCGTACGCGTGCCTTGGTACGCTAGCTTAAGCGAGCAAGGCGTACGCTGGCCCCTTTCGTACGCTAGCTCGAGCGTACGCAGTCTTGAGCATACGCTAGCTTGAGCGTACGCTGACCTGTAGCTTGAGCGTGCCCTTGTGTACGCTGACCCTTGCGTACGCTTCCCATTGGAAGTGTATGGATCCTTTGGTACGCAGACCTGAGCGTACGCTAGCCTGAGCGTAGCCTGGCTTAAGCGTAGCCTGATTACCCTTGATCTTCTATAGTCCTGTATATTGATATTTTATTAGATATTTAACGTCCATTTTATATCCTTACGTCTTTTGTCATGAACTTGATAATCATGGATTTGTTTAATATGTTTGGAAATGATACCTGAGCATGACACGATAGTGACCCGTAGTGGTGCACTCCTGACATAATGACCTGACATGACCTGATAGTGGCCCGTCGTGGCGCACTCCTGACAAGTATACTTGACATGATAAACCTGACATGTTATATCTTGATAAGCTGTTGCGACGGCTACCTGACATGACATGACCTGTATAAATAACCTGGACACCGTGGACGATTGTGCTTGTACAAATAATCCAGTCCTGTCTTGCATCATGTCTAGGAGGGGACTCCTGAGTACCACGGTCAGGAGTACCTACTAAAATGGACTAAGGTTAACAACTAGATTAATACATTAGTCATGAAGAGATTTTCCAGCTACAGGCAATCTCGTTACCTGGGCGCGCTTGGGATCTGTAGCCTGCCGTCGAGTAGGGCACATTTCCAGCACACTGTCATGAGTTGCACCCTTCAAACTGCTTAAGGGTACATGCATTTCCTGGATGATGTACCCACCTGAATTCAACCCTAATCTCTCGACCTGGGTGACCTGGATAGTCTGCAGGGCTTGTGGCTGTGGAATAATCTCACAGCATCTTGTTAGTAACTAGGATTGTGATAACCCTAGTTAGTTAAAGTATCAAGCCGTAGTTCTTGCTTGGCCGTGAAATGATTGGATGGAGTCTAACCAGTCTAGTCTTACCCTGATCCTGTTCCAGATTGCTGCACGACTTGAATGCATGTATTTATTTTTACCGATAAATGGTGAGAAATCAAGCTCCGTTCAGACGAAGGGTTACAACCCCGGTCCTTATTTGGTTTACGGGTTGTAACCTGGCTATCTGAATAGTTCCATGGTTATCTCGTCGTATATCATCCTGATATGTTTCCTTTTATTCCAGTCCTTATTTTATTTATATTTATATTCCTGTGCTGATTGCTGGTTTTAGTTCTTAAGTGAAGCCTCCTTTGTGGCACTTGCTCTTTCTGGGGTCTGACCCAGCTGGTTTTGTGTGGCCAGATTTTGGAGCAGCTCCAGAGGATCTACCGACTTCCCAGCCAGATGGTGGCCACTAGACGGAACCCTGGCAACGAGTGGGTTATTTTTGGCTCTCCCGCTCTATTGTAAAAATATTCTTTTGAGGCGTTTAGCCGACGAGCACCTGTTTAGCTCGATTGCACTTACTTACTGTCTGCCTACGGGCTGTAACATGATTGACAAATCCTAGGGTTGATCATGTATGACTAAACTCTTGCTAGTCCTAACATTTTGTAACGACTAGCTTCATGGTCAGCTGAATATGTAATATTTGGGACGCCTTATTATTGTATATTTAATGATCATACATCTTGTGACTCTTACTTACTTGCTTATGATTGAGACACTAGGCTTGTTCATGACCTTAAGAGACTGTTGGCTTGTAGATAAACCCTCATGTATCCTAGACAGCCGTGACCGTATAGCGAGATGGAATCCATTTCAATATACGTAGCTGGCTATGTCTGCCCCCGCTCTCCAGTATTCTGGTTCTGGGGCGTGACATGGTTTAAGTGGTGGCCCATGCAGGTCTTATAAATCAAGATATATGAGGGTTTACCGAATAGATGTCTCAATCAGTATTCGTCCTTGATCTCTGTTCGTATCTTCTGAATCCCTGGATTCTTGTCCTGATCATATGCTTGTATCGTTGCTCTGTCCTGGTCCTTCCTTATTGTTTCCTATGTCGTCTTCTTCAGCGGCATAGTACCTGACCCGGCCGATCAGCAAGGCGGAGCACCTCCCGCGGACCAGCAGCAACCTGGAGATCAAGCCCAGCATTCCGGAGTAGCCTCCAGAGTCGTGCCTTCTGGCGGAGAGCCACCAGTCCAGCCAGTTCAACCTGTAGAACATGATGACGGCACTTTGGTAGGACTCGTCAGGACCTTGATAGCTTCCCAAGACCGGCGTGGAGATGCCTTGCACCAGGCAGTGACGGATGCTTTGACCCGGGGTGGTCATCAGGGTAACAGCGCTGCCAACAGCTTCAAGCGCTTGAACCCTCCATTCTTCGACGGTAGTGAAGATGCTATCGCGGCAGATGCATGGCTTCAGGACACAGAAGTGATTCTAGAAGCAGCCAAGACCCCAGAGAACGAGAAGGTGGCAGTTGTACGCCTACAGCTATTAGATCTTGCCCGCAGCTGGTGGGCAGCGCAGGCCGTTAGATTAGCAGCCCCCATTGCTTGGGCAGTATTCCGGGAGAGATTCCAGACCCAGTATTTTGATGCTGTAGCTCGGTACGATCTACAGACGAGGTTCACAAATCTGAAGCAAGGAGGCAGGACGGTCGACGGATATGCGGTCGAGTTTTCCAGACTCAGTCGGTTTGCTCCCACCTTGGTGGCAACCGAGTATGATAGAGCCCAGCGGTTCCAGCAGGGACTTCACCTGGAGATCTTGTTGGCAGTCGAGCAGTTTGAGCATCAGACTTTTGATGCAGTCTTGAGAGCAGCCCGGAGGCATGAGTATACCTCCCAGAGGATTGTGGATAGGGCCGGGGGTCGGAAGAGATCTCACTGCCAGATGAATCAGTCTTCAGCACCAGCCCCGTCAGCCAGGGCCTTGACTATTGGGGCTCCGAGGCGAGCAGCCTCAGTGACGTCGGTTCAGCATTCAACTCCGACGCACCCTCAGCAGCAGCAGAAGCAGAAGCAATCTTCCGCAGTGGGTTGTTTTCATTGTGGGAAGCCAGGCCATGTGGTGACAGAATGTCGCAGGGCACAGGGATTGTGTCTGGCTTGTGGAGCACCAGACCATAGGGTTGGATCCTGCCCGAATATGGGTGGTTCATCCTCGTCCAAACTTTCTAGTTCTTCGGTGAGAGGACCCGCACCGGTCCAGCAGCAGCAGCAGCAGTATCCATTGCCGAGGCCCTTGCCGCCTCAGTCCCAAGCATTTCAGCAACAGAGCCCCCAGCAGTATGCGCAAGCCCAGGCCTTGAGTCAGAGTAGGCAGCGAGGGTTTCAGCAGAGGGGACCAGCACCCCGAGGGCACGGTCAGGCTATGGTGATGACCGTGGAGGAAGAGTTGGCACCAGGTGAGGTAGTGGCAGGTACTATTCTCGTCAACTCCTTTCCAGCTTCAGCTTTATTTGATTCTGGTGTATCGCATTCTTTTATGTCTGCACGATTCGCGACACGGGTAGGATTGGAGCCCGAGTCATTATCAGTAAGGCTTAATATACTTACTGGTAACGGACTTGTAGGAGTAGATAGAGTGTTTTCCTCGTGTCGGATCGTAGTTAGCGGTAGAGAATTCCCCGCTAGATTGATAGAATTCCCGATGGCCGATTATGATGTGGTCTTAGGGATGGATTGGTTGAGGAACCAGTATGCTAGGATAGACTGCCATATTGGTAGGGTTGTTTTTAGCATTCCAGGAGAGCCAGAGTTTTCTTTCTCTCGAGGCGAGGTTGAGCCTTCTCCTCCGATATTGCGGATGACAGTAGCAGCAGTTCAGTTGCCCAGGATAGTCGAGGGGTTCCCAGATGTTTTTCCAGAGGAGCTTCTAGGTATGCCTCCGGAGCGGAAGATCGAGTTCACTATAGACTTGATTCCCGGGACAGCCCCAGTGTCAGAGAGAGTCTACAGGATGGCGCCGTCAGAGTTGGAGATATTGTACAAGATGATTGAAGAACTCAGAACCAAGGGATTCATTCCTGCTAGTGGATCGCCTTGGGGAGCCCCGATGCTTCTTGTGAAAAAGAAGGATGGTACGTCCAGGTTATGTGTCGATTATCGTACCTTGAACTCAGTGACAATCAAGAACAGATACCCTCTTCCGAGGATAGATGACTTGTTTGATCAACTCAAGGGGGCATCAGTATTCTCGAAGATTGACTTGCGCTCAGGATATCACCAGATCAGAGTCAGAGAGCAGGACATCCCGAAGACGGCTTTTAGATCGAGATATGGGCATTGGGAGTTCCTTGTTATGCCTTTTGGAGCAACCAATGCGCTGACAGTATTCATAGACCTCATGAATCGCATCTTCATGCCTTACTTGGATCAGTTTGTGATCGTGTTCTTGGATGACATCCTGGTCTACAGCAAAAGTGAGGCGGAGCATGAGCAGCATCTCCGTATAGTTCTTCAGATCCTCAGAGAGTACCAGTTATATGCCAAGTTCAGTAAATACGAGTTCTGGCTCGACCGTATTTCGTACTTGGGTCATATCATCACTCGAGGAGGAGTAGAAGTGGATCCCCAGAAGATTGTGGCTATTGAGTCATGGCCAGTGCCCAGCACAGTTGCAGAAGTTCGCAGTTTCCTCGGATTGGCTGGCTATTACCGGCGATTTGTTTCAGACTTTGCTCGGATTTCAGCGCTATTGACGCAGTTGACCCGCAAGGATGCGCAGTTTGCTTGGACAGCAGAGTGTCAGAGTTCTTTTGAGCAGTTGAAGCGAGGATTGATAACAGCTCCTATTCTCACGCTTCCAGATGGAACCGGAGGATTTTCAGTGTATTATGATGCTTCAGGCAGAGGTTTAGGATGTGTTCTGATGCAGCATGGAAAGGTAATAGCTTATGCGTCACGACAACTTCGTGATCATGAGAGAAATTACCCAACCCATGACTTGGAGCTGGCAGCAGTGGTGTTTGCACTTAAGTTGTGAAGGCACTACTTGTACGGAGATAGGGTGGAGATTTTCACCGACCACAAGAGCCTGAAGTATGTTTTTACCCAGAAAGATCTTAACATGCGTCAGAGGAGGTGGCTGGAGCTTCTTGTGGATTATGATGTCAGCTTGCAGTATCATCCTGGGAAGGCCAATGTCGTAGCAGATGCATTGAGCAGGAGAGCCGGAGCTTATTTCCTAACAGCGCAACCAGAGCTGTTAGCAGATCTTCAGAAGATGGGTATTGAAGTTGTTCTCCCTTCCAGTGTGGCGTTGATGGCCAGCATGCAAGTTCAGTCCACTATAGTCGAGAGGATCCGGATGGCGCAGTCGGCAGATTCCAAGCTTCAGCGACTCAGAGCAGAGTGTGAAGCAGGACGAAGACCAGAGTTATGTATTCATGAGGATGGTACACCTAGGCATGGTAAGCGTCTTTGTGTACCCAGTAGAGATATCAGACAGAAGATCATGTCAGAGGCGCACAGTTCTCAGTATTCCATCCATCCTGGCAGTACGAAGATGTACCGTGATATCCGTCAGCACTTCTGGTGGAATGGCATGAAGCGGAAGATAGCTCGGTTTGTCTCTCGGTGTTTGGTTTGCCAACAGGTTAAGGCCGAACATCAGAGACCGGCTGGACTTCTTCAGCCCTTACCGATTCCAGAATGGAAGTGGAAGCATGTGACCATGGATTTCGTGACTGGATTACCTAGATCTCCAGCTAGTAGAGATGCTATTTGGGTCATTGTGGATAGGCTTACCAAGGTAGCGCACTTTCTCCCGTTTAGAGTTGGTCAGTCGACGGCTCAGCTAGCGGAGATGTACCTCAGGCAGATTGTCAGATTGCACGGAGTGTCAGTCAGTATCACCTCGGACCGAGATTCAAGATTTACGTCGCACTTTTGGCGTAGCTTGCAAGAGAGTTTGGGGACTCATCTCCAGTTCAGTTCAGCATATCACCCGCAGACAGATGGCCAGTCGGAGCGCACGATCCAGACTCTTGAAGACATGTTGCGGTCTTGCACACTTGACTTCGGTGGTTCATGGGAAGATCATTTGCACCTGGTGGAATTCTCATACAACAATAGTTTCCAGGCCAGTATCCAGATGGCACCGTTCGAGGCACTGTATGGCAGGAAGTGCAGATCCCCGTTAGCCTGGGATGATGTTGGAGAGAGGCAGATGCTTGGTCCAGAAATGATTGCTCAGACCGTTGAAGTCGTCAGACGAGTCAGAGATCACCTTCGAGTTGCCCAAGATCGCCAGCGCCATTGGGCCGATTCTCATCGGCGCCCTTTCGAGTTCTCGGTCGGCGATCATGTATTCCTGAGGATTTCGCCTAACCGTGGCGTCATTCGTTTCGGCGTACGGGACAAGCTTAGTCCTAGGTATATAGGACCGTTTGACATTCTGGAGCGAGTAGGAGATGTATCCTATCGTCTCGCTCTTCCACCGTCGCTAAGCGAGGTGCATGACGTGTTCCATGTATCCCAATTACGACGGTACATCCCGGACCCGAGCCACATCCTGGATCATTCGGAATTGGTTGTTGGTACCAACCTTTCGTATAAGGAGAGGCCCGTGTCTATATTGGATCGAAGAGAGAAGATCCTCAAGAACAAGACTATCAAGTTAGTCCGAGTTGCTTGGGGTCATCACTCTTTGGGGGAGTCAAAATGGGAGCATGAGGATGATATCCGATCACGATATCCCGACTTGTTTGACTCGTGAGGTATAATGTCTTTCTTATGCCTCATGCCATCAATTCCTTGCTTGCATGATTGATTGATTGCCTAGTATAATTGCCTGTGAATAGTGTAGCTTGTTCTTGTCCCTCTAGCCTCTTAATTAAATTTCGAGGACGGAATTCTTTTAAGGTGGGTAGAGTTGTAATGTCTGTTGTTCGTATTACGTATTTGGAATACGTATACGTATTTTATCTTGTATTTGCATATCTCCTTGGTTTGGCTTGGCTTGTTTACTCTCGGTTTGGGTTGGCTTGGTTCGGCCGGCCCAATGCTTGGTTCATCATGGGCCAAGGGTGGAACACCTTAGCCTATGCTTCTCCTTTATTTCCACCACAACCCCCTCTTTATTATCCCCACCAACCTTCTCTCTCCTCCATAATTCTCATTTACTTCTCCTTCCCCTACCATTACTCTTCTCCACCAACCAAGAACACCATAGGCAAGTGCAACTTGCTTCCACAAGAGAACTCCTTTTGATGGTTTCATTAGCTTCTCCTCATGAATCTAAACCACATTAGAACTTGTCATTTTCCTTTTTTAGGCTTTAATTTTTGTAGATTTAGAAATTAGTTACTTTCGGATTTTGGTGGTTTTGATCTATTAAACTTCCTTGTTTTCAAGTTTTGATAGTTCCATGTTGTGGGAAATTTTATTCTACCTAATTTTGACCTTTGGAAAGTTGGATTCGGACTTGTTTTGACCAAGATTTGGACAATTGAAGCTTAGATTCAACTTTAGAGTTCTTGTTGTTCTTGCCATTTGGAGAAGACAGTGAACAGTGAGCTAGCTTTTTAGCTTACGCCACTGAGCTGTACGCTGCTCTTTAGCGAGCGTACGCTAACTTGTGTACGCTGCTCTTTAGCGAGCGTACGCTAACTTGTGTACGCTGCTCTTTAGCGAGCGTAAGCTAACTTGTGTACGCTGCTGTTTAGCGAGCGTACGCTGACTTGTGTACGCTGCTTTTAGCGAGCGTATGCTGCTCTTTAGCGCACGTACGCTAACCTTGATACGCTGCCTATTGGCAGCGTGTCTTGAGTGTACGCTAGCTTGAGCGTACGCGTGCCTTGGTACGCTAGCTTAAGCGAGCAAGGCGTACGCTGGCCTCTTTCGTACGCTAGCTCGAGCGTACGCAGTCTTGAGCATACGCTAGCTTGAGCGTACGCTGACCTGTAGCTTGAGCGTGCCCTTGTGTACGCTGACCCTTGCGTACGCTTCCCATTGGAAGTGTATGGATCCTTTGGTACGCAGACCTGAGCGTACGCTAGCCTGAGCGTAGCCTGGCTTGAGCGTAGCCTGATTATCCTTGATCTTCTATAGTCCTGTATATTGATATTTTATTAGATATTTAACGTCCATTTTATATCCTTACGTCTTTTGTCATGAACTTGATAATCATGGATTTGTTTAATATGTTTGAAAATGATACCTGAGCATGACACGATAGTGACCCGTAGTGGTGCACTCCTGACATAATGACCTGACATGACCTGATAGTGGCCCGTCGTGGCGCACTCCTGACAAGTATACTTGACATGATAAACCTGACATGTTATATCTTGATAAGCTGTTGCGACGGCTACCTGACATGACATGACCTGTATAAATAACCTGGATACCGTGGGCGATTGTGCTTGTACAAATAATCCAGTCCTGTCTTGCATCATGTCTAGGAGGGGACTCCTGAGTACCACGGTCAGGAGTACCTACTAAAATGGACTAAGGTTAACAACTAGATTAATACATTAGTCATGAAGAGATTTTCCAGCTACAGGCAATCCTGTTACCTGGGCGCGCTTGGGATCTGTAGCCTGCCGTCGAGTAGGGCACATTTCCAGCACACTGTCATGAGTTGCACCCTTCAAACTGCTTAAGGGTACATGCATTTCCTGGATGATGTACCCACCTGAATTCAACCCTAATCTCTCGACCTGGGTGACCTGGATAGTCTGCAGGGCTTGTGGCTGTGGAATAATCTCACTGCATCTTGTTAGTAACTAGGATTGTGATAACCCTAGTTAGTTAAAGTATCAAGCCGTAGTTCTTGCTTGGCCGTGAAATGATTGGATGGAGTCTAACCAGTCTAGTCTTACCCTGATCCTGTTCCAGATTGCTGCACGACTTGAATGCCTGTATTTATTTTTACCGATAAATGGTGAGAAACCAAGCTCCGTTCAGACGAAGGGTTACAACCCCGGTCCTTGTTTGGTTTACGGGTTGTAACCTGGCTATCTGAATAGTTCCATGGTTATCTCGTCGTATATCATCCTGATATGTTTCCTTTTATTCCAGTCCTTATTTTATTTATATTTATATTCCTGTGCTGATTGCTGGTTTTAGTTCTTAAGTGAATCCTCCTTTGTGGCACTTGCTCTTTCTGGGGTCTGACCCAGCTGGTTTTGTGTGGCCAGATTTCGGAGCAGCTCCAGAGGATCTACCGACTTTTCAGCCAGATGGTGGCCACTAGACGGAACCCTGGCAACGAGTGGGTTATTTTTGGCTCTCCCGCTCTATTGTAAAAATATTCTTTTGAGGCGTTTAGCCGACGAGCACCTGTTTAGCTCGATTGTACTTACTTACTGTCTGCCTACGGGCTGTAACATGATTGACAAATCCTAAGGTTGATCATGTATGACTAAACTCTTGCTAGTCCTAACATTTTGTAACGACTAGCTTCATGGTCAGCTGAATATGTAATATTTGGGACGCCTTATTATTGTATATTTAATGATCATACATCTTGTGACTCTTACTTACTTGCTTATGATTGAGACACTAGGCTTGTTCATGACCTTAAGAGACTGTTGGCTTGTAGATAAACCCTCATGTATCCTAGACAGCCGTAACCGTATAGCGAGATGGAATCCATTTCAATATACGTAGCTGGCTATGTCTGCCCCCGCTCTCAGGTATTCTGGTTCTGGGGCGTGACAACTTTCTCATTAACTCTTCTTCCTTCTCCATTAAACCCACCACCAACCAAGAACACCCCTTAGGCAAGTGCAACTTGCTTCCACAAGAGAACCTATTTTATTGTTCCAATAGCTTCTTCTCATGTTTCTAAGACACATTAGAACTTGTCATTTTCTATTTTGAGGCTTTGATTTTTGTAGATCTAGAAATTGGTCATTTTTTGAATTTTGGTGGTTTTGATCTATCAAACTCCTTTGTTTTCAAGTTTTGATGGTTCCATGTTGTAGAGAATTTTATTCTACCCAATTTTGACCATTGGAAAGTTGGATTTGGACTTGTTTTGACTAAGTTATGGATTTTTGAAGCTTTGGGTTCAACCATGGAATTTCTGCTGCTTTGGAGAAGACAGTGAGCAGTGTGCACGAGGCTTTTAGCTTGCGCCACTGAGTTGTGCGTGCTCTTTAGCGCAGCGCAGTCTGACTCGAGCGCAGTCTGACCTCGTGCGCAGTCTGATTCGAGCGCAGTCTGACTTGTGCGCAGTCTGGCTCGTGCGCAGTCTGACTCGTTCGCAGTCTGACTCGTGCGTAGTCTGACTCAGGCGCAGTCTGACTCGTGCACAACCTGACTCAGGCGCCCCCTAGCCTCGTGCAGTCTAGTGCCTGGCGTAACATGACTTGACCTGACTCTTCCTGGCACAACTTGACCCGACCTTGTGCATTTTAGTGATTGGCACCCCTAGTGCCTAGGCGCAGCCTGATGTTCAGGCGCAACTGGACTTGACCCTACTTGCCTTGGCGCAACCTGTTACCCTGGCGCAACTTGGCTAATGCCACTTGTTGGCCATAGTACCCCTTGTTCCTCCCCCTTGGGCGCATTACGTCACCATATCCCCCTTTTTATGATTTCTGCGCCCATTTTATATCCTTACGCCTTTTGATATAAATTCGACATGAACCCGATGTGATCATGACATTATTTATGAATGTTAATCGGAACACGTCTTAGTGATAAAATTGCATGATCAGTGACCCGTTGTGGTGCACTTGTATAAACACGAAATGACATTATGACCTTACAGGATAACTCTTGATAGTGATCCGCCGTGGTGCACTCTTGACAAGTAATTTGACATGATAATTCTTGATGGTGGTCCGTTGTGACGCACCCTTGCCTTGATAAGTAATCTTGATAAGCAACCCGACATGATAACCTTGATACGCTGTTGCGACGGCTAACTTGACATGCTAAGTGAATTCTTGACACCGTGGGTGATTGTATCGAATATGCTTGTATAAGCAACCAGTCTTGTCTCGCATCATGTCTAGGACATGTATCCCTGGTTACCACGGTCAGGGATTCATACTGAATCTGACTAGGTTCATGACTAGATTGATCAAGTAGAGCATATAGAGAGGTATTCCGGCTACAAGCAATCCCGTTATCTAGGCGCCTTCCTTGATGGACTTGTAGCCTGCCGACGAGTAGGGCACATTTTCAGCTCACTGTTATGTGGGGCACTACATGAAATGATTACTATGCACACTGTCATGTGTTGCATCCAAGTCACTGTCACGCCCCAGAACCAGAATACTGGAGAGCAGGGGCGAACATAGCCAGCTACGTATATTGAAATAGAATACATCTCAACTATACGGTCACGGCTGTCTAGATATGAGGGTTTACTACAAGCCAACGGTCTCTTAAGGTCGAGCCTACTGTCTCAATCTCAAGCAAGTAATATAGTTATAAGATGTTTGACCATCAAATATACAATAAAAGGCGTCCCAGATATTACATATCAGCTGATCATGAAGCTAGTCGTACAAAATGCTAGGACTAGCAAGAGTTAAGTCATACATGATCAACCCTAGGATTTGTTAATCATGTTTACAGCCCGTAGGCAGACAGTAAGTAAATGTGCATCGAGCTAACAGGTGCTCGTCGGCTAAACGTCTCAAAAGAATAATTTTATAATAGAGTGAACGAAACAAAATAGAAAACCTACTCGTAGCCCGGGTTCCTTCTAGTCGCCACCATCGGGCTGGAGGTTCGGTAGATCCTCGGATGCTGCTCCGAAATCTGGCCACACAAAACCAGCTGGGTCAAACCCCAGAAAGAGCAAGTGCCATAAAGGAGGCCACGAAATAAGAACAAAACCAGCATATCAGAACATAAGAAATTGGAAGAAAAGTACAAGTAATAAAAGTACAGCCGGACAATAAACGACTAGGGGTACGAGACTACTCCAGGAGCCAGATTACAACCCGTAAACCAAACGAGGATCGGGGTTGTAACCCTTCGCCTGAATAGCACTTGTCCCCATCCATTTATTGTTAAGTAAAACAATCATGCTCAGGAGTACCAGGGTACAGGAACTAGACAAGACTTAGACAGGGCTAGACATCATCCATTCACAAGCGGCCAAGCAAAATTGTCACCCCCAGTTTTCAAAAATAGGGGTATTTTTGTCATTTTACATTTTTGAATATTTTTAAATTTTATTTTATTATTTATGATATTATTTTGGGGTTGAAATTTATTTTATTATTTATGATATTGTTTTGGGGTTATTTGAGTCGGGTTCGAATTTTAACTCAATTCGACTTGAAACGGGGACCCGGGGTTAGTTTGACTCTAGTGGGACCCACACACTAGTTAGGCATGGCCCACATAATATTAATTTTAGTCCACATGATATTAATTTTAGTTAGTGACTAGACTAATTATTTTGGTTAGTATTAATATGGATTAATGATTTTGGAATGACCAAACTACCCCCGACTTAAACCCCTACCAATATATTAGCTAATAGATTAGTGCAAGGGGCTTTTAGGCATTTCCTAATATGACAAAAACTACTTTAATGGCTGGCCACTTGGAGGGGGGATAAGGGGTGAGTCATCATCTCTTCCATTTCATTTTATCCATCCATTTTCTCTCTCATGTTCTTCCCCAAATTTCTAGAGAACAACTCCATTGATTTCATCTCTAAATCCACCATTTCTTCCACCAAATCTTCTTCTCTTCTCCTCTACTCCATAGTTAGAGGGTGCTAGCCAAGTTTGGGAGAAATCGGAGCTCGTTCGTGTCCTTTTGGAATCTCTACGTGTCGGTGTCGTGTCGGAAGGCCTTTTCCTTTGAAACTCTCTTCCGGAAGGTATAATCTCTCCTCTAATCCACCCCAACATGCATATAGGATTATTTTGGACCCATAGGAATGACTCCCATGGTTGTATATCCATTTGTGTCCATTTTATGTCCATTTGGAGGTCATAGGAGTGTCCTTTGTGTTGTGGATGTGTTCATGTTATATATATATATATATATATATATATATATATATATATATATATATATATTGTGGTGGCCCATGCAGGTCAGAGTATATCGTATCGGTTACGTAACTGTACTGATACGAGCCTGCGACCTTGACTAAACCTTAGAAATCTCAATCCACTCTGCCTTGAAAATTCTCCTAGAAATTCTCTACGTCCTTGAAAACTCCATATTTGCTCTCGATCATGCTTCCTTGCTTTTCGTACCATTGACTCTCGTCCCTTCCTATTCCGAGGTGACGAATGATCGTGCTATCTAGGATTCGACAGAAATTCTTAAATTATAGTATGATATTGCTTTACTATTGAATATTTGGATGTTTATAGATATGAGGGAGTGTAGATGCTATATGCCAAGATATTTGCCGGTAGAATTGTTAGCAACTAGTTAGAAGACCATAAGATTTTAGTGACCGTGTTTTGAGGAGTAGTGTGACCAAAGGTGGGTAGAAGTCCTCAAGTATTCAAGGTTATAAAATATTTTTGAGAAATTAAATAGAGGAAATTAAGGTGATGGTAGACTTTGAATTTTGAGGGATAGTCATGAATTGAAATTTCGAGGACGAAATTATTTTTAAGGTGGGTAGGTTTGTGAGCCCTTAGCCCAGTTTATCTATTTTTTTATATTTAGCTGAATTGTAAATTAATGAATAGGTATTTGAATAATCAATGTATATATATATTATTTGATTCTTAGTAAATAAAAAGGGCAGAAGGGGGGGATTTTTGTTATTATCCCAACTATGAAGGACTTAATTGAAAACTTTTGAATTTAAAATTTCCCCACGGCCAAGATAGCAGATGGAATCAAATAGGGATTCGAATTCCTCTTCTTATCCTTCAATGATTCAAAATCCTAGTTTAAATCCTTTCCCTATATCCATCTCCCCCTTTAATCTTATCTAGGATTATGGGTATAAAAGGAGAGGGAAGCAACCGACTGCTAGAGCTCTAGGAACCCTAACAATCGACTCAACAGGGGAAATCAAAGAAGGAGAATCTTGGGAACAACCACTCAAACCAAAGGTAAGTCGATCAACATTCTTTTATCATCCTTAGAAAGACAATAGCTTGGGAAACTGGTAGAAACTCGTAGGCAGAGGTAATACCTGGGCCATGAATGCTCGCTTGAGTATTGTACTTGAGAAACCATGAACCTATAACTCAATACACAGTTGTGTAATTGATGGGGAATACTTAACTGATGCTGGTTCAGATTGATGATCTGCACCCTAGGAAAACCGAGTCTCAGGCCGACATCACTGATGTCAAGTTCAGGAGATTGGTACGGGATACCAAAATAACCCCAATAGCAGGGCACACTCGACTTGGGGAATCTGATACCAGGTGAGACTCTGATTTATGGTATCAGACAGAGACTTGGCCCAAGTCGAACCACCCGTATCAGTGCCTCTTCTCCATAATCTAGATACTCTGTACTCTGGGGAAATCAGGGTATGAGACCTATACTTGATATAAGCATAAGATTGGGATGCCATATAGGTAAACCTGGGTGGAGCTTTTTAGAGTATTAGTTCAAATCATATAAGCAACCCTGTAAACTACTTGGGTTCAGTTTTAGGATTGGTTCATATAGGTAAAACGGAGAGTTGATATCTGGCTATATTGAACCATGGTGTCGAGAGTTATATGCAAAGCCTGATCCTAATACCGAGACACTGTTTTGGTATCAAAGTAAAACCAAGACCTGAGCATACTCTGAAATCAGTTACAATCTCATAAACGCCAGGAATACCCGAGTAGATGGTATCAGTTCTAATTAAAGATTTTAGGTTGATGGGTAGGGACTGCTACAGGATAGGTATCTCCAATACTTCAATTTCCTGTATTCAGGGATATAGGAAACACCACTCACATTCAAAGTCAGAACATACGAGAAGCCCAGCCTTTGTACCCTCATTAGCTAAGTATAAACCCATGTGCCCTCCTTGAATCACTTTGAATTAAGCACTGGTTCCCAAGTTAGCAACTTGAGAACTCATAGAAACCAATTCATAGGTTCCTTAGATATCAGGCTATGGAACATCCAGGAACCCTTCGTGTATATAGGCAAAGCCACAAGGAGATTTATGTAATACAATGAGTGTATAGTTCAATCACTACAGCCACTCGTTGTGCTTCATCTTGGCTTGGCTTCGTATTCCTGTTGCCTTCAAGAAGAAGTAAATCATAATAGTAATAATAATAATGTTAAAGTTGGATTTATCATAACAGGTTTTGCTGCAACATTGCAATGAGGTTAGCAGAAGCAAGCCTAGATAGCTGTCCAAAATCAGTCCATAACTGATTAATCAAATCATTGGGATTTCCCTCCTTGCATACACTAATGGTTAGAATTGCATTTGCTGTCTCTTTCGGAAACTGTACGATGTTGCAGCTGTATGCTATTTCTTAAAAATACAGCAAGGGGTGTCCATGAACAGGGGGTAACAGGGGTTGGATTGCCAAACATTTGCAGGGTCATTGGTATATATATGTATCTGTCCTCACCATAACTTTGGTCCATCTAACCATGTTCAGGTATAAGACCCCCTGTCCAGAGCTTGGTTCAGTTCCTGTAGCGGAAAGCCCATAGCAGAGGTCATTGTAGGCTTGTAGCATATTAGTTTTTACATTGAAGTGACTTTAGTATTACACTATATATCCTAAATACATCCTGAATATAGCTGTAGCCATGTTAATAGGACTGTTTGCACAGACTGAATACATCCTAAATACATTTGTGGCCCATGTAGCATATAGGTTAAGAGGAGGGTTTATACATGACTGCTTGCATAGGATATTGAGGGTACACCCATGTACATAAGTATAGGACCCTACCATAAAATCGATGTACTACAAGTCTCCTAGTTACAGGAAAACAGGTTAGTTGGTAGCAAGGGTATCATTCCTACACATAAGAGGGGATACTCGAGTGTGTAGCAACTTCAAGTGCAAGAGCAGTACCTACCCAACTGTACACAGGTACCAGTTGGTTTAGAGTCTATGGGACAAGGCATGAAGTATGTGTAGGGGATGCCCATATGCAAATGTATATAATGGGTATGGTGTATCAGTTGTCATCTGGAAACTACAGGTGGGTATATGTACACTAATAGGCAGTTGGTGTAGTAGCCATACCCTTACCTATACAAGGAGTGCCAAGTTGTACATGCTCCTGAAATAACAGAATTCGGATAGGGCATAACAGAGTACAGGGTGGTGCCCAAGTGTGTATGTGTCAAGTATGGATAGTTAAGAGTACCATGGATGTCTGAACTAAAGGGAAATATATATAGCTAGTATAAGGTGCATTGCTAATTAATACCAGATAGGTAAGGGCATCAAACATATGATAGTAGGGGGAATAGATAGATTACCTAAGAAGATTTCAAGTCAAAACTGAGAAGACTAGTAGGTTAGAGTATTAGTGAACCTAGAAGTCTAATATGGTAATAAATAAATGGGTAAGTATCATATGGAATAAGGCTTAGAGATAAGTAGATTCATGATAGTTCCATAATGTATTAATATGGAAATTCATAATACAGGTTAATTGGACTTTTGACTCCGTGCTCGATTCTTACCAGCAGCTCCGGACCACAGGCAAGTATACCTTGCCTTCCTCTACAGTTTTACTTACATGCATTTCCTTTCGTTTTTCAGTCATTTGATTGTTTATGGACATGCGCTTTTCGTGTTATTTTCTGTGGAGTTGTTTTTATTGTTTATAGCCATGTTCATATTTTGGCCTTGTGTTTTACATTTGGAGTTTCTCGTCAGTATCTTGCTTTGAGTCGTATCATAGAACGGTTGCGTGTAGTGAACTGCCATAGTCTTGATTATCGTTGTACACAACCAGAGAGTCCACACTCGGGACGAGGGTTGTTTGGTGCACCAGAGAGTCCACACTCGGGACGAGGGTGTTTGTCGTGATCAAATGGCACCAGAGAGTCCACACTCGGGACGAGGGTTGACCATTTACACCAGAGAGTCCACACACGGGACGAGGGTGTCTTGCCGTGAGCTAGCCAGAGAGTCCACACTCGGGACGAGGGTTAGCGCTTAGTTCAAACCAGAGAGTCCACACTCGGGACGAGGGTTTGGTTTCTTCCATTGATCTCGTGATTATCGTTCATCCGGCAGTTCATGTATACGTAGTTGTTCTAGTGTTCGTATTCGGGTTCGTATTCGAGTTCGTGTTTGTGTTCGTGGTCATTTGTCTTGTCCTTGTTCTTTCTTGTTTATTTTCTTGTGCATGATAAAACTGTTAGATAGGCATGTATATTATGTATCTTGCTATGTCCTCTGAGGACCTGATGATCTCCTCAGGTTTAACGATTGCATGGAGTTAGCTAGTAGTTCTAGATGGCGGAGGATTGCGGTTCTTGCGGAATTCAGGTATCGTTATTGTGTTTATTATCCGCTCGTGCTTTTCATTCCTTATCATGAGATATCATGTTCCTTGTTTCAGTTGTAGACTCTTGTTATATTCCTTAGAGTCTTATCGGACATTTATGCTAGTGGGCTGCAGACCACGACCCATAGTGTTCATTCATGTTTCATATTCTTATTGTGGATTGAGATATAGATTGTATTGCCATGATTTGGCAGTATACCATAGCCTTGACAGCGTTTACGTATTCGAGTCGGGCTGGAGTCCGTTCGATGCATAGCTGGGCTTGGACACGCTTCGTATCCGAAAACCGGGTGCGGGTCGTGACATATATATATATATATATATATATATATATATATATATATATATATATATATATATATATATATATATATATATATATATATATATATATATATATATATATTGTAATGAGAGTGTATCTATATTTATATATGTAATAAATGGTTCATGATGATCATATAATCAAGTTTGTGAGTGTGGTTCCTCATATTATTATTGTTGTGGATAATTAGGATATATATTGTGTATTCTTTTGGCTCAAACTATTTAAATCCGTCATGATTTTTATCCACGTTTTTAATTTCAGCCCTAACTTAGAAATATCATAACTTCTAGCTCAAAGCTCGATTTAATCTCCCGTTTTTTTTAAAAGAAGCATATTGAAGTTAGCTTTCCAAAAACATGTATTAATAGGCCTATTTCTTTCTGTAATTTTCTAGAGAATTATTTGAGTGTCAATTGTACGAAAGACAAACGCGTTCTCGGTGTTTTCGCGATTTCCGGAGTTTTCGGAAACGAAAATGCGATCCGTTTGAAGTTTTGGAAAGCTAACACATAGATCTATAACATACTTTAATCCTAGAATTTAATTCATGCTGAATTGGTACAGTATTGATTATTAGTAGGAGTTACTATTCGGCATATGCATTTTGTGCACCCTTGTGTGTAATATAATATTCTATTTGATTTTAACCCATGTTAATGTATATACATTATGTAACTAAATAGAGAATGCCAGAATGAGTAAATGGTTAAATAAATGATGTATGAGGTGTAAGTATCCTATCTAATGTAAGCATGTATAAGTATGGCTTGTAATGAATATGTAGGTTCCATAGTATGTAATGTATGGTGCATATAGTAGTGCAAGAGAATAAATGAATGATGAATGAATGCAAGCATGAATGTAATGTAATAATAGATGTAATGTATGCAATATACAAGTTAATGAGATGTAATATTCTATGTTAACACAAATCCTATATTATCTCATGTACCCCTTACACTATGTTGACACTATCACACTTGACACTTTGTTCACTTACACTTTGACACTCTTTGATATGTATACACTATGTATACCCATTTAACCCTCACTTGCCCCTTTGCCATGTTCACATACACACACATAGCCTCTTAAATAAGTATTTATGAATATAGTTAACTTAGCTATGTATGTATATTATATATATGGTAGCATATTGTATTGTAATATATAAGTTTATATAGCCATTAAAATGCCATGATTATAGAACTAATGTTGAATACCAATATATGCATGTGTATATATATGTAGACATGTATAGCTTAAAGTAATAGATTACCTAGTGTATATCTAATGTGAATTCTTGCCTATTTGAGTATTGAATAATTGCATGCTATATAGAGTTGGGTATATGTTGGCTTGTATAGCCTTGTATTGATGTGTGCTTGCTATGATAGTCTTGGTTAGGCCTAGTAAGACTTGCTGGGTTAGGACATGACCTAGTTTGACCTAGTTTGACTAGTGCAGTTGACCAGAGTTGACCAAGGGTTAACTTTGGCCTAGTTGACCTAGATTCATATAAAATGCATTGTAGTGCTTTATATTACCCTTCTGGACATGTTGTGACTTGTGCTGTTCTAATTAGGAGCCAGACACCTCTCCTCGGACAGTATCTTTATCTTGGACATTCAGATATCAGGCGAGTACATTCACTGATAGTTTTCATTGTCTTGATATCTACTATATTCGATTCAGTCGTAGTGTTTTACTTGATTCCCGACACGACGGTTCACGGACTAGTATACGTCGGATCCTGTCATGAGATGTTATTCCTGGACTTTCTTGTTATATGGGTATGAGATATTTCCGTGTTCCTGTACTTGTATAGACATTGATTTGGGAGTGGGCTGGCCCCCTTCTCTCGAACCCTGTGTCATGACGTGCCATGTCCGGATCCGTGATACTACTCGGGGATGGGGAAATTATTAGGGGTTATGTGATCAAAGCCTCCATGTCACTATATTTTGCTAGCGCCACCCTCACCTCACGTAGGGTGTAGCAGATACCCCGTGCCGGTTATCCAGGTTGGACGGCATGTCTCTCCGTTGAGGTCACCGCGGATTGCCGGGCCAAGTGGATAACCTTCTCTTGCTTCCTAGTCGATCACATTTTGCCCTAATAATTCAAATCACTTTTTATTTATTTGTTGTCATATCTTACATTCTAGTTCACCTTTACTTACTGTACTTTCACCATGCTATGATTCATTTCTCATATGCTCTACCTGCCTTTTATACTGTACCATGATGATGGGACTAGGTTCTGTTCGGAAGAAGGGTTACAACCCCGATCCTTGTTTGGTTTAAGGGTTGTAACTCGGCTTTCGAATGGTTCCCAAGTCGCATATATTCTTTGTCTTGTATTTCATTATTACTGTCTCTTATATTATTTGTCAATTCATATGGAACTGCTGTTGGTGTTTTGTACTTGCTCATTTTCCTGACAGGATACGTTGACAAATTTTACAGATAGCTTAGAGATTTGCCTGCTAGCCTAGAAGAGACATTAGAGGTTGTTTAGTTAGCTATTCTCAGTTGTCTGGAGTTGTATTTATTTTATGGATTACTGTATTTGAGCTTTGAGATGTATTCTGAGTTTGTACCTTAGACACTTATGGCCCGTTTGGTTAACATTTATAACTCACATTTGTGAGTTATAACTTACGTGGTGGGTGAAAATTTGTTTGGACGGATACTATTCGAAATGTCCCATCCCAAAATTTTTGTTCACACTTCACGTTATAAAGCCACTTTTAAAGAGCAGCCGATCTCTACTTTTTACAGTTCCTCTCTGCTCTCTTTACTTTACTCTCTTTCCTTTACTCTCCATCCCATCCACCACCGACTCCTCTCCCATCGACAGACCAGCCCCCTCCCTATTTCTCCTCTCCGTCTTCAAGTCTCTCTCCCTCCCTCTCTCTCATCAACTCTTTCCTTTACTCTCCATCCCATCCACCACCGACCCTCACCCATCGACAGACCAGCCCCCTCCCTATTTATATGCTCACCGTCTTCAAGTCTCTCTCCCTCTCTCTCTCTCATCAACAACTTCCAGAGAGGGTACTTCCAGGGAGACAACTCCCTCTCCCTCTCCATTCCGCAGGTATTTTTTTTGGATGTTCTATTTAATTTTTTTTGGATGCCCTAGAAATATGACTTTTTGGTTGTTTGTTTAGAAATTGGACGAGTTTGTTGTTTATTTTGTCCGGATGTTTCGATTTTGTCGGAATTGGTTGAACTATCCTAGAAATTGTTAGGAATTTCGGTTGTTTTCATTTTGTTGCAAGTCTGGTGCTCTTGGTTGTGATGCGTGTGCAGTTGCCGTTAATATCATCATTGTTATGCCGTTAAAATTTGTTATGGTTCTTCCTTCAATTCTACTTTCTGGCCCTCTGTTTTCATGATTTTAATTAGTTTAGGTTGTTTGTATAAATCTGTTTTCCAGGACTTGATCCTCGGATGGTGTGTGAAACCCGATCTCGATGTCGTCTCCGTAAATTAGTTCGTTACAGAGAATCGGTCGGAGATAATTTCGGTTATCGTCGATCAAAGGTTTTTTTTTTGCCTATACTTTGGAAACACTATTGTCGATAAAATTTATAAACATAATTTATATATCAATCACTATTTTGTGTAATTTATAGATGTCTAGTGGGGAGAAAATGGTCCAGGATGGAGACGTTGGTTTATGGAGTTTATTCGTTGAAAATACATTTGTGTCTATGATGGACGCCGAAGTGGCAAAGAACAATCTAAAGAGTTCTACATTTAGCCCAAAGATTTGGCAGAACTTTGTCGTACAACTTAAATCCGAAGTAAACCGTAACTTTAGTGTCAAACAACTTAAGGACAAGCATAGTCGGCTAAGGACCAAGTTTCGGGAATTTGAGAAGCTAAAAGCAAAATCCGGATTCGGATGGGACAATGAGACTAACACAGTGACGGCTGAAGATGATGTGTGGGATAATTACATCCAGGTGCATATACTTTATTTTAATTATTATTGTATATAAAATATCAGATTATATACCATCATTTAAACAATTTTTTTACATTATAGGCGAACCCGGGAGCGAAAGTCTTCCGGACAAAAGGCTTGCCAAATTATGAAGCTTTGAGTCGAATCTTTAAACTGTCTACTGCCACCGGTTTACTCTCAAGGTCATCAACACAAGGACCACTAAATTCGGAAGAAGAACGAGCAGTTGATGATGAGTTTGCCAACCCTAACATTAGCAGTAAATCTCATCCTATTTCGTGTGATGTTCTCGATGACATGGACAATGAGCCTACACAAGGGCGCCGACGTAATAGCAAAGGTTCGTCAACAAGTCGACCTACAAAGAGCCCGAAGACCTCCAAGCTCGACGCATGTATGGATGCAATTACTTCCGCCTCAATAGCCAAATCTGAAAAGTTTACTAAAGCCCAAGCTGCCCTAGATCATTTTAGCATGTCGAAATGTATGGATGTGTTCCGTACAATGCAAGACGTTCCAATCAATCAACGTGTTAAGGCATTAGACTTGCTTGCCAAAGATGTTATTTATCGTGAGGCGTTCCTCGGTATGGAATCAGAGTTTAGGCTGGGTTGGATGATGACTTTGGGGTCTTCGGACGAATAGGCTTTTGGGGATTTGTTGGTTTTTGTTGGGCTTGTGTTGGATTTTGGGGCTACTGAACTAGTAGGATTTTGGGCTTGTGTTGGTTTTTGTAATGGTTTATTTGTACTTTTGCAATGGTACTGCTACTGCTACTGAACTACTGAACTAGTAATGGTACTACTAATGAACTCTTGCTTGTATATAATGGTACTACTAATGAACTCTTGCTTGTATATTTTTATGTTGAAGTTGTTTATGTGGTTAATGGAATCAACTTGTTTATGTGGTTAATGGAATCAACTTGCCTGCATACATTATATCAAGCCTCAAGCCTCAAGCCTACATCCATAGACCTTTTTCATTGCTAACCCCCTCATTCTTGAGTATTTGTAATCATAAAGTTGCACATAGTTCTGTAATTTTTGGTTAAATAGTGCTCATATTGATTCTTTGATCTTGTTTGCGTGTGAAGTTCATATAATTTTTGGTTAAATAGTGCAGCACTAAGCTGTCAAGGGTTTTTTACAGACCTGGCCTAAACTGTTGAGGTTCATCCATTAAACTTGATTCTTGCTTGAAAGTTCTGTTGTAGATATGTGGCTGGCTTGGTCTTATGGTTAACATATACTTCACAGTTGTATATCTGAAGTTGAAACTGGTAGCAGTCATTTGCTTCATTTGAGCTAGTTGAACCCTACAGCCTTTGTGTTGTCAATGACTTCTTCTTTTCTTTTGCTGTGTAGTCGTATTAATAAACTTGCTTCCTACCCAGGAAACTTGCTTCCTTCTGCTAGAGTCTTTGGGTAAATTGCTTATGAATGAGATATATCGTAATTGTTTCTTCTCGACAACAGGTGTTGGCTTAAATGGATAATAATGCAAATACCCAAGCACCGGAAGAATCGTCGGATGATGATGACGAATTAGAGACTCTTCACATTCTTCAGTTTTTATTATCCCAACAAAAAAATGCATATCACACTTCTTCTCTCACTGGTAGGGAATATATCCAAGAGATACTTGATGGTCCAGTTGATAAGTGTTACCGTATATTTCGTATGAGCGCAGACTGCTTTCGGGCATTATGCGAGTTCATTAGAAGTGGAAACTACCTAGAAGAGTCTCCACACAAGCATCTAATATTGGAAGAGAGTGTGGCTATATTCTTGTATATTGTCGGTCATAGTCACAGACATCGAGTAGCTGCGGATCGATTTCAACACTCAACGGAGACTATAAACCGACATTTTAAAGAGGTGCTAAGAGCATTGGCAAGAGCGGCAACTGTTCTTATTTGTCCCCCTGATACAACTATTGTTCATGAAAAGATAGTAAATTCTCATGAATTTTATCCATGGTTTAAGGTATATTTTATTTTTAATTCACATGATATGTTTGATTACAATATTGAAAAAACTCATATGCAGGTTTGTTAATATATTTGTAGGGAGCGGTTGGGGCTCTTGATGGAACTTTGATTGATGCTTGGGCCCCTAGTGTTAGACATAATTCTTGTCGTGCACGAAAGGGCAACATAACTCAAAATGTGCTTGCCGCTTGTGATTTTGATATGATGTTCACATTTGTCTACTCTGGGTGGGAAGGCAGTGCTAATGACTCTCGCGTAATCCTTGAAGCCTTACAAAGCGGAATGTTTCAACGACCGCCAGATGGTAAGCGTGTTTCATATCCAAAAATTGTTGTTATTTTTCACGCCAATAATTGCTTATTTGTTTTTTGGTAGATAAATATTATTTGGTGGATTGCGGATATTCAAACATGCCTGGATTTTTGGCCCCGTATCGTGGCGAGCGATACCACTTGCACGATTTTGATGGGGTCGGTAATGAGCCAATACATCAAAGGGAGTTGTTTAATCGGAGGCACGCCAAGCTTAGAAATGTAATTGAAAGGACATTTGGGGTGTTCAAGAAAAGATTTCCAATTTTCAAGTTCATGACAAACTACAAGCCAACAAGACAAGTTTTAATGGTGAATGCATGTTGCGGACTGCACAATTTCATTCGTAGACATTCAATGGTTAATAGTTTTTTTACATTATTTGAAGCTGAAGATTTTGTACCTCCTTTTGTTGCTGCACAAGATGATCCTAATATACCAGTGTTGGACTTGTCTCAACAAAGCCTTACGAGGATGGCTAGGAGGAGAGATGTTATTGCTCAATCCATGTGGAATGCAGAATTTGGATAGTCTTATGGAGTAAATTTGGTTTGTATTATTCAAGAACAAAGTATGTGTGGTGTACTAAACATATCTATGTTAACTTTCAAGTTTTTGTATTGGTATGTAATTTCAATTTTTGTTATTCAAATTATTATTATGCAAACTATTACAATTATGTCTCAACATGCATTCTATTATTATATTAAAAATTTCTTATAAATTTGTTTTCAAGCAAATTTTAAAAAAAATAATTAAAAAAAATTCTCAAAATTTTTTACCAAACAAAATCTTTATACTTATTAACATTATAAAAACTATTTTCCAAATGTAGTAACCAAACAGAATTTTTAAATTTCTTGTTCAGAAAACTATTTTCCAGATGAAAGTAACCAAACGTAAAATCAGAATTTCTATACTCAGAAAACAACTTTATAACTTACTTTCAGAAAACTGTTTTCAGAATAAAATTTCAGAAAAACTATCCAAACGGACCCTTAGACTTCTATCTGTTGTATCTCCTTTCGATTTCATGTTTTATCTATCTTCCTTTATGCTCTACCTTAGATGTGATTGAGTTTACATTCTGCTATGTCACCCCCATTCGGGGAGTATAAACTGTTTAGTCTTATACTGTTAGATGCATTGAGACCTAGGACAGCGTTCTACCGCCGACACTGCGGCGTAGGCTGGGCGTTGTTACGTTCTCGTGCCCTAACTCTAGGGTGCGGGTCGTGACAAAAATACTACGGCTTAATACTTTAACTAACTAGGGTTATCACAAGCCTAATTACTAACAAGATGCAAGTGAGATTTTTCCAGTCCCAAGCCCTGCAGACCATCCAGTTATCCTTCCGCGGGTTGAGAGTATGGTTGGGTACATCGTCCGGGAGACGATATACCCTTAGGTGACTTAGAGGGTGCAACACATGACAGTGTGCTGGAAATGTGCTCTACTCGTCGGCAAGCTACAAGTCCAATTAAGAGCGCCCAGATAACGAGATTGCCTGTGACTGAAAATTCTCCATGAACTATAATTTGATCTAGTCATTAGCCTAATCCATATTCAGTATGAATCCCTGACCGTGGGAACCAGGGAGTCACGTCCTAGACATGATGCAAGACAAGACAAGTGGATTGCACAAGCAAGCAAGCAGGAACACCCACGGTGTCAAGTTGATTATACGAGTCAAGTTAGCCGTCGCAACATCATCAAGATAAATCATGTCAGGGTACTTGTCAAGAGTGCGCCACGACGGGCCACTATCATGTCAGGTTGGTCATGTCAAGAGCGCACCACTACGGGTCACTGTCGTGTTATGCTAGGTCATTATCATACCATGCCATGTACAATAGTCATTCCAAACATATTAAGTAAAATTAAGTTCATGACAAAAGGCGTAAGGATATAAAATAGACGTAAAATATCTAATAAAATATCAATATACAGGGCTATAGAAGAGCCAAGCTTAAGGAAAAATAAAACCAAATCTCCATGATTGGACAGATTGCGCAAGGGTCCCTGGGGTCGGGTTGCGCAGGAGTCAAGTGCGCCAGGGGCCAACTGCGCAGGAGTGAGCTGCGCAAAAGTCGGCTTGCGTTGAGCTGGTTGGCGCAGGGGTCAGATTGCGCAGGGGTGGATGGCGCAGGAATGGTTGGCGCAGGAGGTAGATGGCACAGGGTTGAAGTGCGCAGGGGTGAAGTGCGCAGGGTTAGATTGCGCGGGGAGCCAACTGCGCAGGGGTGGATGGTGCAGGGTTAGATTGCGTGGGGAGCCAACTGCGCAGGGGTGAACTGCGCAGGGGTGGATGGCGCATGGGGCTGAGCGCAGTTCGCCAAGGGGCAAGCAGCGCGGTCGGCGCTGCGCTAAAGAGCGCAGGCCGAGAGGGGATGCGCAGTCCAGCACTGCGCTAAAGAGCGCAGGCTGCAGCCTTCGTCTCCAGGCCGAGAGCAAGCATCAAGAACACCAAAAATTCCATTCTTCATATCTTGGTCAAATCAAAACCAAATCTAGATTTTCAAAGTTCTAACTTGAGTAAAATTGAGTTCTCTTCCACATGGAAGCATCAAAACCCACAAAAACCCAACTAAAATAGATCAAAACCATGTAAATCCGAAAATAGAGAAAACTTAGATCTAGAACAAAGGAGACTCCAAATCACAAAATGTCAAATTCTAATGTTGATCTCCATGGCCTAATCTAGCTAATGGACAAATAAAATATGGTTCTCATGTGGTGGCAAGGTGCACTTGCCTATGGGTGTTGGTGAGTTGTGTAGAGGAAGGAAGAAGAAGGAGATGGAGAAAATAAATGAAAGAATTATGAGGAGAGAGAAAAGGTTGGTAGGGTTTTAATGAGGGTGGTTATGTTGTGTTGAGGGTGGAGCATAGGCTAAGGTGTTCCAAATGCATGTTGAACCAAACCAAACCAATCCTCCTCCACAAAATAAAACCAAGCCATGTCAAAACCCATTTTACGAGAAAACCAAAATCTGCAAGCTGAGCCAAAATACAATTACAGGCCAGAATCTGAGAAAATAAAATACAGGCCCAAGATACATGCAGGCTTAACAAAATACGTGTTCTGAGATATGGGTGTTACAACTCTACCCACCTTAAAAGAATTCTGTCCTCGGAATTTAATTTAAGAGGCTAGAGAGACAAGGACAAGTCATACTTATTTACATTCAAGCTATACTAAGCAGTCAATCAAACAATCACGCATGCAAGCAAGGATGGAAGGCATAAGGCATAAGGAAGACATTATACCTTATGAGTCAAACAGGTAGGGATATCGCGATCGGATGTCGTCCTTACGCTCCCACGTTGACTCACCTAGAGAGTGATGACCCCAAGCAACACGGACTAAACTAATAGTCTTGTTCTTGAGTATCTTCTCTCTCCGGTCCAATATAGACACGGGCCTCTCCTCGTACGAAAGGTTGGTACCAACAACCAATTCTGAATGGTCTAGGATATGGCTCGGGTCCGGGATATACCGTCGCAATTGGGACACATGGAATACATCATGCACCTCACTTAACGACGGCGGAAGAGCAAGACGATAGGATACATCTCATACTCGCTCCAGGATATCGAACGGCCCTATATACCTAGGACTAAGCTTTTTTCGCACGCCAAAACGAATGACGCCGCGGTTAGGCGAGATCCTAAGGAATACATGGTCGCCGATAGCAAACTCTAAGGGACGTCGATGGGCATCGGCCCAATGTCGCTGGCGGTCTTGGGAAACTCGAAGATGATCCCTGAGTCTTCTGACTACTTCAACTGTCTGGGCAATCATTTCTGGACCGAGCATCTGCCTCTCTCCAACATCATGCCATGCTAGCGGGGATCTGCACTTCCTACCATACAGAGCCTTGAATGGTGCCATCTGGATGCTGGCCTGGAAGCTATTATTGTACGAGAACTCCACCAGGTGCAGGTGATCTTCCCACGAACCACCGAAGTCGAGTGTACAAGATCTCAACATGTCTTCAAGGGTCTGGATTGCGCGCTCTGACTGGCCATCTGTCTGCGGATGATATGCCGAACTGAACTGGAGACGAGTTCCCAAACTCTCTTGCAGGCTACGCCAAAAGTGTGATATAAACCTCGAATCTCGGTCCGAGGTGATACTGACGGGCACTCCGTGAAGCCTGACAATCTGTCTGAGGTACATCTCTGCTAGCTGAGCCGTAGACTACCCAATCCTGAATGGGAGGAAATGAGCCACCTTCGTGAGCCGGTCAACTATAACCCAAATAGCATCTCGACCAGCCGGGGATCTAGGCAATCCAGTCACAAAATCCATGGTCACATGCTCCCACTTCCATTCTGGAATCGGCAAGGGCTGAAGAAGTCCAACGGGCCTCTGATGTTCAGCTTTAACCTGCTGGCAAACCAAACACCGAGAGACAAACCGGGCTATCTCCCTCTTCATGCCATTCCACCAGAAATGCTGACGAATATCACAGTACATCTTCGTGCCACCGGAATGAATAGAATACGGTGAACTGTGAGCTTCTGCCATGACCTCATGTCTGATATCTCCACTGGGTACACAAAGACGAGTACCGTGCCGAAGTGTACCATCTTCATGAATGCACAACTCTGGCCTTCTTCCTGCCTCGCACTCTGCTATGAGCCGCTAAATTTTGGAATTTGTAGACTGCGCTATCCGGATTCTCTCAACTATGCTGGACTCAACTTGTAGACTGGCCATCAATGCCACACTGGTAGGAAGAACCACTTCAATTCCCATCTTCTGAAGATCGGCCAGTAACTCTGGTTGTGCCGTCAGGAAATAAACTCCGGCTCTCCTGTTCAACGCATCTGCTACTACGTTGGCCTTCCCTGGGTGATACTGCAAATCCATATCGTAGTCCACCAATAGCTCAAGCCATCTTCTCTGCCGCATATTAAGGTCCTTCTGGGTGAAAACATACTTCAGGCTCTTGTGATCAGTAAATATTTCCACTCTATCTTCGTACAAGTAGTGTCTCCACAACTTAAGTGCAAACACTACTGCTGCCAGTTCCAAGTCGTGGGTCGGGTAATTCTTCTCATGGTCACGAAGTTGGCGAGATGCATAAGATATTACCTTCCCATGCTGCATCAAGACACACCCCAATCATCTGCCTAAAGCGTCACAATAAACTGTGAATCCTCCGGTCCCATCTAGAAGTGTGAGAATGGGAGCCGTTATCAAGCCTCGCTTCAACTTCTCAAATGATTCCTGACACTCCGCTGTCCAAGCGAACTGCACATCCTTGCGGGTCAACTGGGTCATCGGCGCTGAAATCCTTGTAAAATCTGAAATAAATCGCCGGTAGTAGCCGGCCAATCCAAGGAAGTTGCGAACTTCTGCCACTGAGCTGGGTACTGGCCATGACTCGATAGCCACAATCTTCTAGGGATCCACTTCTACTCCTCCTCGGGTAATGATGTGACCCAAGTACGAAATACGATCGAGCCAGAACTCGCATTTACTGAACTTGGCGTACAACTGATGCTCTCTAAGCATGTGAAGGACGATTCTGAGATGCTGCTCATGCTCTGCTTCGCTCTTGCTGTAGACCAGGATATCATCTAGGAACACGATCACGAACTGATCCAAGTAAGGCATGAAAATGCGATTCATGAGGTCCATGAATACGGCCGACGTATTGGTCGCTCCAAAGGGCATAACAAGGAACTTCCAATGCCCATATATCGATCTAAATGCTGTCTTCGGGATGTCCTGCTCTCTGACTTTGATCTGATGGTATCCTGACCGCAAGTCTATCTTCGAGAACACTGAAGCCCCTCTGAGTTGATCAAACAAGTCATCTATCCTCGGGAGAGGGTATCTGTTCTTGATTGTCACTGAGTTCATGGTACGATAATCTACACATAACCTGGACGTACCATCCTTCTTTTTCACAAGAAGCATCGGGGCTCCCCAAGGCGATCCACTTACACGAATGAATCCCTTGGTCCTGAGTTCTTCAATCATCTTGTATAAAATCTCCAACTCTGAAGGCGTCATTCTGTAAACTCTCTCTGATACTGGTGCTGTTCCGGAGATTAAGTCTATAGTGAACTCAATCTTCCGCTCTGGCGGCATCCCTGGAAGTTCTTCTGGGAAGACATCTGGAAACTCTTCAACTATCCTGGGTAACTGCACTGCTGCTACTGCCATCCGCAACACTGGAGAAGATGGCTCCACTACTCCTCTGGAAAATGAGAACTCTGGCTTGCCTGGAATGCTGAAAACAACTCTGCCAACATGGCAGTCTATCCTAGCATACTGGTTCCTCAACCAATCCATGCCTAAGACTACATCATAGTCTGCCATAGAAAATTCTATAAATCTAGCGGGGAACTCTCTACCGCTAACTACGATCCGACACGAGGAAAATACTCGATCTACTCCCATAAGACCATTACCAGTAAGTATATTAAGCCTCACTACTAATGACTCGGGCTCCAATCCTATCCGTGTCGCGAATCGTGCAGACATGAATGAATGCGATGCACCAGAATCAAATAATACTAATGCTGGAGAGGAGTTGACGAGAATAGTACCTGCCACTACCTCACCTGGTGCAACTTCTTCTTCCATAGCCATCATCATGGCCTGACCTCTAGCTGCGGGTCCCCTCTGCTGGAAACCTCTCTGTCACGCCCCAGAACCAGAATACTGGAGAGCGGAGGAATGACTCAGCCAGCTACGTATTACGGGTAGATGAATACCGTATAATACGATCAATGCTGTCTAAAGACGAGGGGGTGCATACTACATGAAAGTCTCACTATGGTCACTTCACATCTATTGTCTCAATCATTCAAACAAGAAACAGAAATAGAGAACATGTGAGATAAAGCAGTAAGGCGTCCCAAACGCTCAGTCAAAATGTTCTTGATATCTGGCTTTACAAAACATAGCCAGATTGATGTAGCAAAAGTATACACAATTGTTATCAGCTACAGCCTGACTTTAGTTACAATTATGTAAAAAGTAAGTACAAGACAATCCGACTAACATGTCGGTGCCAAACGGCAAAGTATAAAGTAGATAACAAAACGAGCGGGGAAGTAAGAAACCCACTCGAATCCTCCTGCGATCATCCCTCTAGTGTTGACCATCTTGGAGGTAGAAGTAAGCTGGATCCTCGGGAACTGGCTCTAAATCTGGCCATGCAAAACCAGAGAGGTTAGACCTCTAATAGCAAGTACCACAAGGGAGCACGACATGAGAACTAAAACCAGTAATGAGAAATATAATAATATATCTCTGCTTTCCACTAGGATTCACATCACATCACGACACTTCGAACCAACCTCCCAACCAAACAAGGACAGAAGTTGGCCCGTCATGTCCTGACATTCTGATCATCCCAGTTAGGTAACAGAGTAGGTACAGTGCACAAACAAATCATCTTGAACGGCCAATCAAATCCTACGGCTTGCTATTTTGAGTCCCAAGTTATCCTGGAATTATGCAAATAGGGATTCCTCAGTTCTTACTATGTGCAAGCAAGGCTAGTCTATCCAATCAATCAATTGCGCCAATCATGTAGTTAGACGAGTCCCAGCGGGACGCCCGCCGTTAATATAGCATGTACAATAATATAAGCAGATACTGTTCCCTGCCCGTGTGACAGATTTACAGCATCTGTGGGAACCAGCCGGCCCGTCGGGCACTTAATAGTCCCAAGGGGGCTGCCATGTAAGAACTCGGGAATCCATTCTCTCCATGCCATCATTATTTTATTTAACTTAATAGTCTCTACGTTGAGTGAAGTTCCATGCCGTGGATCATGGTCATTCAAATGAGTACTTTCGTACGGGGTACGATATGCACAACTCTACAACGATGCCCGTGCGGCTAGGTTATAGGTTTTACATAGCGTGATGCAACAATCAAATCTGACCACGGAGTAATCATGCCTTGACCATAAAGTACACATGCTGTTTTTGTAAAATAAATAAATAATTTGAAGCCTGCATGTGCATGTATGCCAATGTTCGGGATTGGCTAATCGAGTACAATAGTTTATTATATGAACGTGTCTCATTCATTTCATTCAATAAGACGACTAGCCAGTCTCTTAGTTCCAACTAGGAACGCATGATCAATTTTAGTCAAGATAACCATTATCATCAATGGTGACAAGGCATGAAAGTCAAATAGTATTCAGTGGAGTCGAGTCTACGACTCTCAGGGTTTAATTCCAGTCAATCGGGGTATCTATAACTCAATTCACGACACATGGTACATCTCACGTAACAATCTATATTTAACAGGAATATCAACATATCATGATTATATCAAGTTTATGCAAAAAGGCGTAAGGATATAAAAATGGACGTTAAACATCTAATAAGATATCAATATACAGGGCTATAGAAGATCCAGGGTAAGCAGGCTACTCTCATGTCAGCCTACGCTCATGTCAGCGTACGCTCAGGTCAAGCTACGCTCAAGCCAGCGTACGCTCATGTCAAGCTAGCGTATGGACTCCATACGACTCCTCTCTATCCAAGCCAGCGTACGCAAGTCATACGCTCCCAAAAGGCAGCGTATGAACTCCATACGACTCCTGACCATCCAAGTCAGCGTATGACATACGACTCCTGACCATCCAAGTCAGCGTATGCATGTCATACGCTCCCAAAAGGTAGCGTATGAACTCCATACGACTCCTGACCATCCAAGTCAGCGTATGCATGTCATACGCTCCCAAAAGGTAGCGTATGAACTCCATACGACTCCTGACCATCCAAGTCAGCGTATGCATGTCATACGCTTCCAAAAGGTAGCGTATGAACTCCATACGACTCCTGACCATCCAAGTCAGCATATGCATGTCATACGCTCCCAAAAGGTAGCGTATGAACTCCATACGACTCCTGACCATCCAAGTCAGCGTATGCATGTCATACGCTCCCAAAAGGTAGCTTGAACTCCATACGACACACGCTTCCAAAAGGTAGCGTATGCAAGACACACGCTACCTAAAAAGGCAGCGTATGGACTCCATATTGCGCTGCGCTAAAGAGCGCGCTCAGCTCAGTGACGCAAGCTAAAAAGCTAGCGTACACTGCTCACTGTCTTCTCCAAACAGCAAGAACTCCATGGTTGCATCCCAAAGCTTCAAAAGTCCATAACTTGGTCAAAATAAAGTCCGAATCCAACTTTCCAAAGGTCAAAATTGGGTAGGATAAACTTCTCTACAACATGGAACCATCAGAACTTGAAAACAAAGAAGTTTGATAGATCAAAACCACCAAACTCCGAAAGTAACTCATTTCTAGATCTACAAAAATTAAGACTTCGAAATGAAAAATGCCAAGTTCTAAACTTTCTTAGGATCTTGAGAGGAAGATAAATGAACTATAAAAACATGGGTTCTCATGTGGAGCAAGTTGTACTTGCCTACGGTTTGGTAGGTGGAGAGAGTAATGAAGAAGAAGAAGATGAGTAATGGTGAGAATGTGAGTTTATGAGGAGAGAGAAAGAGAGGGTGGCTTTAAATAGAAAAGGGGGTGGTAGGTGGGAGTTGGGCCGGGTCCAATGGGTCCAATGGGTCGGGTTGTAGGGGATCCAACCAAAGCCAACCCGAACTCAAAGCCTAGCTAAAGCAGAAATAAAGCAGGAATTAAAGTGCAGAAATAAAATTGCAGAAATATAATTGCAGGAAATAAATTAACATGAAAGTTTAAAGAGCAGATTAATTAATTAACATAAAATTAAAGGAATTTAAATACATGATAATACATGATAAATATTAAATAAATATATAATAAATACTAAATAAATACACATGAGTTGTACATGTATAAAAATACGCATTCTGGGACGGGGAGTGACATCTCTACCCTCCTTAGAAAAATTCCGTCCTCGGAATTTCAAATCCAAGCAGGATAGGAACGTCGGGGCTAAACTAATCTAAGTACAAGCAATTCAATCAAGCAATCATTTTACAATGCCCTTAGCAAGTAACATATCTATACTTAACAATCTACGATATTAAGCAATTCTACCCATAAGGTGATAAGCATGAGGAATCATGACAATCAAGGTACACAGAAAAAGATATACCTTGTGAGTCAAACAGATGTGGATACCGTGATCGGATATCATCCTCACGTTCCCACGTTGACTCTCCCAAAGAGTGATGACCCCAAGCAACCCGGACAAGGTTAATTGTTCGGTTCTTGAGTATCTTCTCTCTTCGGTCCAAAATAGACACAGGCTGCTCCTCGTAAGACAGGTTGGTACCAACAACCAGTTCTGAATGATCGAGGATATGGCTGGGGTCCGATACATACCTTCGCAATTGAGATACATGAAATACGTCATGCACCTCTCGTAACGAAGGTGGAAGGGACAAACGATAAGCAACATCGCCTACCCTATCAAGAATAACAAATGGGCCTACGTATCGTGGGCTCAACTTCCCGCGAACGCCAAATCTAATGACCCCACGGGTAGGTGAGATCCGCAAGAACACGTGGTCTCCAACAGAAAACTCTAACGGCCTACGATGCTGGTCCGCCCAATGACGATGCCGATCCTGTGCAACACGAAGTCGCTCTCTAATTCCCTTAATCACTTCAACCGTCTGAACAATCATTTCTGGGCCTAGCATCTTCCTTTCCCCGATATCATCCCATGCTAGTGGCGATCTACACTTCTTACCATATAGTGCTTCAAATGGCGCCATCTGGATACTGGCTTGATAACTGTTGTTGTATGAGAACTCAACTAAGTACAGGTGGCTTTTCCAAGATCCTCCAAAATCCAGAGTGCAAGCTCGCAACATATCTTCCAAAGTCTGAATCGTCCTTTCTGATTGCCCGTCCGTCTGCGGATGGTAAGCCGTGCTAAATCTTAACTTGGTACCCAGACTATGATATAAGCTCTTCCAGAAGTGTGACGTGAAACGGGTATCTCTATCTGACACAATACTGACAGGGACTCCATGTTGCCTGACTATCTGCTGCATGTACAACTCTGCCAACTTTTCTGTAGATTGCCCTACTCTGAAAGAAAGAAAGTGTGCTACCTTTGTAAGCCGATCTACTATCACCCAAATAGCATCTTTACCACTTGGTGATCTCGGTAAACCGGTCACAAAGTCCATCGTAATGTGTTCCCACTTCCATTCCGGGATAGAAAGCGGTTGTAATAATCCAGCTGGCCTCTGCTGTTCTGCCTTTACTTGCTGACATATCAAGCAACGGGAAACAAACCTAGCTATCTCCCTCTTCATCCCGTTCCACCAGAAGTGCTGCTTGATATCTTGGTACATCTTGGTCCCTCCAGGATGTATAGAATACTGAGAACTGTGAGCTTCTGCCATTACTTCCTGTCTGATATCTCCACTAGGTACACATAGACGTGATCCAAACCTAAGCGTACCATCTTTATGAATTTGCATCTCTTTCCTGAGCCCTGACTCACATTCTGCCCTAATCTTCTGAATCCTTGGGTCCTGTGCCTGAGCTGCCTTGATCCTGCCTACCAAGTTGGATTGAACTTGTAGACTCGCCAGAATTCCTACACCACTAGGAAGTATAATTTCAATGCCCATCTCCTGAAGGTCTTCTAAGATGTGCTTCTGCGTTGTCAACATAAATGCGCCGCCTCTTCTGCTAAGAGCGTCTGCTACCACATTAGCCTTGTCTGGATGATACTGAAGCTCCATGTCATAATCTTTGATCAACTCCAACCATCTTCTCTGCCTTATGTTCAGCTCCTTCTGAGTAAAGATGTACGTCAGACTTTTATGATCTGTGTACATCTCCACTCGGTCACCATATAAGTAATGTCTCCAAAGCTTCAAAGCAAACACTACTGCTGCTAACTCCAAATCATGAGTTGGGTAATTCTTCTCGTGGTCCCGAAGCTGCCTAGATGCATACGCTATCACCTTCCCATGCTGCATAAGGACACATCCAAGTCCTTTACCTGACGCATCACAATATATAGTAAAACCTCCGGGTCCAACTGGCAATGTAAGAATGGACGCTGATATCAACTTCTGCTTCAGATTCTCAAATGATGCCTGGCATTCTGCCGACCAGACGAATGGTACATCCTTCCGTGTCAAGCGGGTCATGGGTGCTGAAAGTCTTGCAAAATCTGACACAAACCTTCTGTAATATCCTGCCAATCCCAAGAAACTCCGTACATCAGCTACGGTCTTGGGTACTGGCCAACTCTCTACTGCTTCTACCTTCTTGGGATCCACTGCTACTCCAGCTCCTGATACAATATGACCCAAAAATGAAATGTGATCCGTCCAGAACTCACACTTGCTGAGCTTGGCATACAACTGGTTCTCTCTCAAAACCTGCAACACTTTCCTGAGGTGGTCTTCATGCTCCTTTTCACTAGCAGAGTATACGAGTATGTCGTCGAGAAACACCACGACAAACTGATCTAAATATGGCATAAAGATGCGGTTCATCAAATCCATGAATATAGCTGGAGCATTGGTCAAACCAAACGGCATTACCAAGAATTCATAATGTCCATACTTCGACCTGAATGCTGTCTTGGAAATATCTTCCTTCCGAACCCTCACATGATGGTACCCTGAACGAAGATCTATCTTGGAGAAGACTCTGGCCCTGCTCAACTGATCAAATAAGTCGTCGATCCTGGGTAGTGGGTACTTGTTCTTTACTGTTGCCGCGTTAAGCTTCCTGTAGTCGATGCACAATCTGGATAACCCATCCTTCTTCCCCACAAGTACCACTGGTGCTGCCCATGGTGATATGCTAGCTTGGATGAACTTCTTCTCCTTCAATTCCTCTATGTGCTGATATACCTTGGCCTGCTCCGAATCCGCCATTCTGTAAACTCGATCTGATATCGGTTTAGTTCCAGGTGCCAATTCTATGCTGAACTCAATATCTCTAACCGGTGGTAGACCTGGAAGTTCTTCGAGAAACACGTCTAAAAATTCTTTAACTACCTTCGGAACTTGAACTTCTTCCATTGCTGTTACTACTCCCTGCTCTTGCTGAATTGCCTCTGACCTGACTAAGGTGAACCTCTTTATGCCTGGAATATCAAAAGATACACTCCCACTACGACAATCTATTGTCGCATGACTGTCTTTCAGCCAGTCCATGCCTAAGATAACGTCAAAATTTCTAACAGGAAATTCTATCAACTGGACGGGTAAGGAATGCCCGCAAACTACAACACTACACGCTAGAATAACTCTACTAACTCCTACGAGCCTATTACCAGTGAGTATATTCAACCTCCCTGGCAATGCCTCGAACTCCATTCCTAGCCGTGTCACAAATTGTGCAGATATAAATGAGTGTGATGCTCCCGAATCAAACAATGCTACTGCGGGATATAAGGCGATGAGAATGTTACCTGCCACAACATCTTCCGATGCTAATGCCTCCTCCAAGGACAAAGTGAATGCTTGCCCTCGATCTTCTTGTTGATTCCCATGCTGTGGCCTAGCCTGGTGCTGCTGCTGGCCCCTTCCTTGATGATGCTGGGGTGGTCTATGCTGGTGTTGCTGCATCGGCGGTCCCTGCTGTCGATACATCTGAGCCTGCGGACGCTGTGCCAACGGCCTTACTGCCACTGCTGGTCCTCGATACTGTCCTGCCTCTGGTGCTGGCAGAGCAGGAAACTGCTGCCCTGGTCCTTCTGACCTCGAATTCATGGGACATGTGGTAACCCGATGGTCTGGATTTCCACATATCAGACATAGTCCATTCAATGTCCGACACACATCTCTAGTGTGCCCTATTTTCCCACAATAAGTGCAGCCCGCCGGGGATTGCTGGTTCTTCCTCTGTTGCTGCTGCTGCCTGGGTGGTGGTGCTGGCCTCCGTATCGCCACATCGTGGATACGAATGCCAGTGGATGGTGCTGTTGTTCGGGACGCTGCTCCCCCTCCTCCTTCAATCTGACTGTGGGATCTCTTCTGACCCCCAGTCCTTACTGCAAGCCTCTGAATGGTGATCTCATGCCTTCGAGTTGCCGTCAATATCTCATCAAAAGTCTGGTAATTGTGCCCTTCTATCAATTGCAAGAGTTCAAGATGAAACCCTTGTTGAAACCTCATAGCCCTCTGGCGCTCCGTCGCTACCATCTCTGGGGCAAATCTACTCAATCTGCAGAACTCTGCTGCATAAGCATCTACAGTCTTGCCAGCCTGCCTGAGGCTGATAAACTTCTGTTGTAGCTCAAACTGCGCCACAACTCCATAGTACTTGGTCTTGAATCTTGCTGTAAAATCGTCCCAAGCAATAGGACGTCTGATGCCTACCTCCTCTGATTCCCACCAATCACGTGCGAGATCCTGAAGTAACAACTTCACTAGATCCACACGTTCTTCTGCCGGCACCTTAGCGGCTGTCAGAATAGCCTCAATATCCTTAAGCCATGCATCTGCTGAGATGGCATCCTCCGTGCCCTCGAAACGGCGGGGGATGTACTTGCAAAACCGGGCTGACGCTCCTGAATCTGTCCTCGTCCCTCTTTCCAATGTCGTCTGTAATCCTTGGTTGAGTAGTACATTCTGCTCTTGCAACTGAGCGTGCATGCGCTGCTGGGCCAACATTTGGTGTTGCTGAGTAGCCATCATTCCTCTCATGATCTCCAGAAGGGCTGGTGTGTCCACTTGGGTAGGTGGAACTGTTGGTGGTGGTGGAACATCCGGATACTGCGATCCAGCTGCTGCTTCTACGATCACTTCTTCCTGAGTAGCCTCCTGAGTTAGTACCGGCTCTTGTTGCTGACCAACAGGGTCAGGTTGTCCATGTTGCTGTCCATGTTGTTGCTGTCCAGCTCTGACCGATGCAGACGAAGTGCCCCTAAGGAAAGGGACAAGAGAACAATCAAACGACCGGATATGAAGGATCAATGAAGTCAAAGGATACTGGAATGTCAAGCTAGAGTTGAGAATCGACGAATCATGAGATCAAGAGAAAACATGTGTGATTGAGACATCCTATTAAACACCCCATAAGTCTGAAATTAGACCTGTATGGGCCACCACTAAAACCTTGTCATGTCCCAGAACCAGAATACCGGAGAGCGGGAGAATGACTCAGCCAGCTACGTATTACGGGTAGATGAATACCGTATAATACGATCAATGCTGTCTAAAGATGAGGGGGTGCATACTACATGAAAGTCTCACTATGGTCACTTCACATCTATTGTCTCAATCATTCAAACAAGAAACAGAAATAGAGAACATGTGAGATAAAGCAGTAAGGCGTCCCAAACGCTCAGTCAAAATGTTCTTGATATCTGGCTTTACAAAACATAGCCAGATTGATGTAGCAAAAGTATACACAATTGTTATCAGCTGCAGCCTGACTTTAGTTACAATTATGTAAAAAGTAAGTACAAGACAATCCGACTAACATGTCAGTGCCAAACGGCAAAGTATAAAGTAGATAACAAAACGAGCGGGGAAGTAAGAAACCCACTCGAATCCTCCTGCGATCATCCCTCTAGTGTTGACCATCTTGGAGGTAGAAGTAAGCTGGATCCTCGGGGACTGGCTCTAAATCTGGCCATGCAAAACCAGAGAGGTTAGACCTCTAATAGCAAGTACCACAAGGGAGCACGACATGAGAACTAAAACCAGTAATGAGAAATATAATAATAGATCTCTGCTTTCCACTAGGATTCACATCACATCATGACACTTCGAACCAACCTCCCAACCAAACAAGGACAGAAGTTGGCCCGTCATGTCCTGACATTCTGATCATCCCAGTTAGGTAACAGAGTAGGTACAGTGCCACTACATGGCCTGGTTTCCCACAATGAGAACATCCCATCGCGGAAGTCTGCTTCTGCTTCTGCTGCTGCGGGTACGTCGGGGTCGAATGCTGAACCGACATCACTGAGGTCGCCCGCCTCGGAGTTCCAAAAGTCAAACTTCTAGCTGCCGGGGCTGGAGCTGATGACTGGTGCATCTGACTGTGGGACCGCTTTCTACCTCCGGTCCTATCCACGATCCTCTGGGAGGTGTACTCATGCCTCCTAGCCGCTCTCAATACTGCATCGAACGTCTGGTGCTCGAACTGCTCGACTGCCAACAAGATCTCCAAATGCAGTCCCTGCTGGAACCGCTGGGCCTTATCATACTCGGTCGCCACCAAGGTGGGGGCAAACCTACTTAGTCTAGAAAACTCAGATGCATAACTGTCAACTGTTCTGCCTCCTTGCTTCAAGTTGGTAAATCTCTTCTGTAGGTCGTACCGAGCAACAGCATCAAAATACTTCGTCTGGAATCTTTCTCTAAATACTGCCCAAGCAATGGGTGCCACTAATCCCATGGCCTGCGCTGCCCACCAACTGCGAGCCAAGTTCAGCAACTGCAGCCGTACCACGACCACCTTCTCATTCTCGGGTGTTCTAGCTGCTTCCAGAATTACCTCGGTATCATGAAGCCAAGCTTCGCGGCAATCGCATCTTCACTGCCGTCGAAGAAGGGAAGGTTCAGGCGCTTGAAGCTGTTGGTCACGCTGTTCCCTGGATGACCGCCTCTGGTCAAAGCATCTGCCACTACCTGGCGCAAGGCGTCTCCTCGACGATCCTGGAAAGCTATCAAGGTCCTGATGAGACCTACCAAGGTGCCATCATCCGGCTCGGCAGGCTGAACGGGCTGAACTGGGGGCTCTCCTCCGGGAGGCACAACTCTGGAGGCTACTCCGGAATGCTGGGCTTGATCTCCGGGTTGCTGGTCCACATGAAGTGCTCCACTTTGCTGATCGACGGGGTCAGGTACAGTGCCGCTGAAGAAGACGACACAAGGAAACAATAAGGAAGGACCAGAACAGATCAACGATACAAGCATGTGATTAGGTCAAGATTCCAGAGATTCAGAGGATATGAACGGAGATCAAGGACGAGTACTGATTGAGACATCTATCCGGTAAACCCTCACATATCTTGAATACCAGGACTTGCATGGGCCACCACTTAAACCATGTCACGCCCCAGAACCAGAATACTGGAGAGCGGGGACGAACATAGCCAGCTACGTATATTGAAATAGAATATATCTCAACAATACGGTCACGGCTGTCTAGATATGAGGGTTTACTACAAGCCAACGGTCTCTTAAGGTCGAGCCTACTGTCTCAATCTCAAGCAAGTAATATAGTTACAAGATGTTTGACCATCAAATATACAATAAAAGGCGTTCCAGATATTACATATCAGCTGATCATGAAGCTAGTCGTACAAAATGCTAGGACTAGCAAGAGTTAAGTCATACATGATCAACCCTAGGATTTGTTAATCATGTTTACAGCCCGTAGGCAGACAGTAAGTAAATGTGCATCGAGCTAACAGGTGCTCGTCGGCTAAACGCCTCAAAAGAATAATTTTACAACAGAGTGAGCGAAACAAAATAGAAAACCCACTCGTAGCCCGGGTTCCTTCTAGTCGCCACCATCGGGCTGGAGGTACGGTAGATCCTCGGGTGCTGCTCCGAAATCTGGCCACACAAAACCAGCTGGGTCAAACCCCAGAAAGAGCAAGTGCCACAAAGGAGGCCACGAAATAAGAACAAAACCAGCATATCAGAACATAAGAAATTGGAAAAAAAGTACAAGTAATAAAAGTACAGTTGGACAATAAACGACTAGGGATACGAGACTACTCCAGGAGCCAGATTACAACCCGTAAACCAAACGAGGACCGGGGTTGTAACCCTTCGCCTGAATAGCACATGTCCCCATCCATTTATTGTTAAGTAAAACAATCATGCTCAGGAGTACCAGGGTACAGGAACTAGACAAGACTTAGACAGGGCTAGACATCATCCATTCACAAGCGGCCAAGCAAAATACTACGACTTACTACTTTAACTAACTAGGATTATCACAAGCCTAATTACTAACAAGATGCAAGTGAGAATTTTCCAGTCCCAAGTCCTGCAGACCATCCAGTTATCCTTCCGCGGGTTGAGAGTATGGTTGGGTACATCGTCCGGGAGACGATATACCCTTAGGTGACTTAGAGGGTGCAACACATGATAGTGTGCTGGAAATGTGCTCTACTCGTCGGCAAGCTACAAGTCCAATTAAGAGCACCCAGATAACGAGATTGCCTGTGACTGGAAATTCTCCATGAACTATAGTTTAATCTAGTTATTAGCCTAATCCATATTCAGTATGAATCCCTGACCGTGGGAACCAGGGAGTCACGTCCTAGACATGATGCAAGACAAGACAAGTGGATTGCACAAGCAAGCAAGCAGGAACACCTACGGTGTCAAGTTGATTATACGAGTCAAGTTAGCCGTCGCAACATCATCAAGATAAATCATGTCAGGGTACTTGTCAGGAGTACGCCACGACGGGCCACTATCATGTCAGGTTGGTCATGTCAGGAGTGCACCACTACGGGTCACTGTCGTGTTATGCTAGTTCCTTGTCATACCATGCCATGTACAATAGTCATTCCAAACATATTAAGTAAAATCAAGTTCATGACAAAAGGCGTAAGGATATAAAATGGGCGTAAAATATCTAATAAAATATCAATTTACAGGACTATAGAGGAGCCAAGCTTAAGAAAAAATAAAACCAAATCTCCATGATTGGACAGATTGCACAAGGATTCCTGGGGTCGGGTTGCACATGAGTCAAGTGCGCCAGGGGCCAACTGCGCAGGAGTGAGCTGCGAAAAGTCGGCTTGCGCTGAGCTGGTTGGCGCAGGGGTCAGATTGCACAGGGGTGGATGGCGCAGGAATGGTTGGCGCATGAGGTAGATGGCGCAGGGTTGAACTGCACAAGGGTGAAGTGCGCAGGGTTAGATTACGCGGGGAGCCAACTGCGCAGGGGTGAACTGCGCAGGGGTGGACGGCACAGGGTTAGATTGTGCGGGGAGCCAACTGCGCAGGGGTGAACTGCGCAGGGGTAGATGGCGCATGGGGTTGAGCGCAGTTGGCCAAGGGGCAAGCAGCGCGGTCGGCGCTGCGCTAAAGAGCGCAGGCCGAGAGGGGATGCGCAGTCCAGCACTACGCTAAAGAGCGCAGGCTGCAGCCTTCGTCTCCAGGCCGAGAGCAAGCATCAAGAACACCAAAATTCCATTCTTCATATCTTGGTCAAATCAAAGCCAAATCTAGATTTTCAAAGTTCTAACTTGAGTAAAATTGAGTTCTCTTCCACATGGAAGCATCAAAACCCACAAAAACCCAACTAAAATAGATCAAAACCATGTAAATCCGAAAATAGAGAAAACTTAGATCTAGAACAAAGGAGACTCCAAATCACAAAATGTCAAGTTCTAATGTTGATCTCCATGGCCTAATCTAGCTAATGGACAAATAAAATATGGTTCTCATGTGGTGGCAAGGTGCACTTGCCTATGGGTGTTGGTGAGTTGTGTAGAGGAAGGAAGAAAAAGGAGATGGAGAAAATAAATGAAAGAATTATGAGGAGAGAGAAAAGGTTGGTAGGGTTTTAATGAGGGTGGTTATGTTGTGTTGAGGGTGGAGCATAGGCTAAGGTGTTCCAAATGCATGTTGAACCAAACCAAACCAATCCTCCTCCACAAAATAAAATCAAGCCATGTCAAAACCCATTTTACGAGAAAACCAAAATCTGCAAGCTGAGCCAAAATACAATTACAGGCCAGAATCTGAAAAAATAAAATACAGGCCCAAGATACATGCAGGCTTAACAAAATACGTATTCTGAGATATGGGTGTTACAGTCACCTAACAAGGCATGATAACTCTAATCTTGAACCTTGCGTCTGGATAACCTGGATAGTCTGCAGGGCTTGTGCCGTAGGCGTACCTCATTGCATCTTGCTAGTAACTAAGCTTGTGATAACCCTAGTTAGTTAAGTATCAAGTCGTACCCTTTGCTTGGCCGTGAATGATGGATGGAGTCCTATCTTGTCTAGTCTTGCCTAGATCCGGTGCATGGATATCTCCGGACATGCTTGTTTATGCTTTACTTTATCGATAATTGGTTCGAGGCTAAGTTCTGTTCAGGTGAAGGGTTACAACCCCGGTCCTTGTTTGGTTTACGGGTTGTAACTTGGGTACCGGAGTAGTCCTCTAGTTATCTTATCGTGTATCATCCTGTTTTCTTTAACTCATGTCTTATGTTATTTCACCTATGACTTTATGTGCTGACATGCTGGTTTTAGTTCTTAAGTGAAGCCCCCTTTGTGGCACTTGCTCTTTCTGGGGCCTGACCCAGTTGGTTTTGTATGGCCAGATTTTGGAGCAGCTACCGAGGATCTCCCAACTTTCCTGCCAGATGGTGAACACTAGAAGGAATCCCGGCAATAAGTGGATTTTTATTTTGCTCTCCCACTCCCTTGTAAAAATATTCTTTTGAGACGTTTAGCCGCCGAGCAAGTGTTAGCTCATTTGCAACTTATTTATTGTCTGCCTACGGGCTTGTAGCATGATTGACAAATCCTAGGGTTGATTATGTACGTATGACTTAAACTCTTGCTAGTCTTCGTATTTTGTATGACTAGCTTCATGATCATCTGAATATGTAATGTATGGGACGCCTTACTTTGTATGTCTGATGATCTACCATCTTGTTATATCTACTCGCTTGCTGGAGATTGAGACACTAGGATTGTTATTGCCCTTAAGAGACTAATGGCTTGTAGTAAACCCTCATGCATCTAGACAGCCGTGACCGTATTGCGAGGTGAGATTCACTTCAATATACGTAGCTGGCTGTGTCTGTCCCCGCTCTCCAGTATTCTGGTTCTGGGGCGTGACATATGCAAAACACAAATTAAACTTAAAAAAAGGAAAGAAACATTTTATCTTGGTCGTGTAACGCAATTCGTTGATTATATAAAACATCATCCGATAAGTATGTCCAACACTTTTTTCCAAAGTAATTCAGGCCGACTTATAGAGCCAGATGACAATAATGTCACAAATAAATTTCTCAAAGAATATGCAGATGCCCAATAACTTGCCTCAATAATACCATCGATATACTCATCATCATCCTCCAATAATCCTAAGACATAGCAAGCTTCACGATATGACTCGTAATGAATACCATTGACTTTCTTAATATCATCATAGCATTTAGGTCCATGAACGATATTGAGAAGACATCTTAAATGGTACATCTCACCGTTAGTCCTATTTTATTTTTTTAATCAATAATAAGTAGCCAATAAAAAACTTAATCTATAAGTCATTCTAGTATATTCGGTCAAATTCGATTTCAAATGAATTGTTTGACTGAAAAAATGGACCGCGTGGACCGTCAACAATAAATTTTCGACCAAACCCACAAATTTTTCGACTTGGTTCGGCTCTTTCTCGATTCTTACACATTCCTAAATATTCATAAATTCTTTTGATTAATTTTAAATTTTAAACATTATAATATGGCTATTTTTTGGGGAATTTTTTCTTACAATTTCTTTTTTCTTTCATGACTTTTGTTTTAAATTTGTCGTGTGGACCCAACAAAAAAAAAAAACAAATTAAACACTATAACTTTAATCTACTACCGTTTAGTCCTCTTAGTTAATCATAATTTTCTTTGCACATTAAACTCATTTCATAATAGTATTAGCACTAGCTCTTCAACCAACCACTTACTCACCTTATTGATATAATTAGCGGACTAAGGAAGGAGAGGGGCATACAAGTTCTCTTTCACTTTATAGTATACTACTAATTAACTTACAACAAGGGGTGGGCATTATTTGGTTTTGGATCGAAAATCGAACCGAATAAGCGATTTGTTTTGGTTTAAAAAAAAAATCAGTTCGATTACGGTATTGAAAATACTATTTCGATTTGATTTCGGTCCAAAATAGAAACCAAATAAGAATTATAAAATTATGCAAATAGATTTAATTCTATGCATATTTTGTGATTGAAAATATGTATAATTTGAAAAGACAATTTTATGTACGTGTTTTGAAGTCCAACTTTGATAATTTAACAATTAATCAAAATTTGGACGCAACTTTAAAATACAACAAATGAACGTATAAAACTTATAAATTTTAATCTAATTTAAGAACGATCCAACTTTGCATTAGCCCATTAAATAATATAAATAGTACAATCGAACAAACTGAAATGATTATTCGATTCGGTCCGCTTTTGATTTTGGCTAATTTTTGTTTGATTTTAGATTCTAATAATTATAGTTTATTCGGTTTTGATTATTTAGTTCGAATGAAACCGAATAGACCAAATGCCCCTCCCCCCCCCCCCCCCCCCCCCCCCCCCCAGTTTGGAGACGACATCACCTTATTTTGTTGTCTACTATCTTCATTTCTCAATATAAAAAACATAAAAATAAATTTAAATACTTGGGCATGTTGTATACTCAATGTTATTTTTAAAATAAATAAATTAACCTTCCTATGTTTCATGAGTATTACAGAAACTATCTCTATTCCGAAAATAACACTGACCACCCCTCTCGTTTGTAAATTTTATAACACATAGGGGTTGTTAGTGTTATAGGTTTCTATAAAAATATAAACTATATAGGTAGTTCGTATAATTAGTTTCAAAGTAGTGATAACTCATGTAATCTATATATATAATAGCAAAATAGTTGCAAAAAATTGCAAAAATGCCATTTTCCCGCCCAAACTCAGTACAATAAAAAAACAATTAAAAAAATTATGCTAATAAAAAACAAGTGTACAATCAGCAACAATAAATTGATATATAGATTTCATTAATTAACCTTCAGGTTCCAAGAAAATTATTCAAATAATTTAAACATACATGCAATTTTCCCGCCTAAACACATCTCTTAAAATATAAACAGAATATTACATTTACAACAGCCACTTTTCTCCAACAACCAAGAAAACTGTTGGTTTTTCCAACATATTTTACATTAATACTGTTTATTCAAACTGTCTATATATACATTGTTGAAATTGAATCCATCTTCACTCTTCAACTTTCAGAAAAAGAAAAAAACTTCTTCATCAATGGCTCCTTTCTTCTCACTAATTCGTGAGGTCAGTCCATCCAAAACATTTTGGAATTTGAAAGTTCGACTCATTCGTATGTATGATGTACCCGGATACGGAGGAAAAGGGCAACCATTCAGTATCGAGTGTGTATTCCACGATTATGAGGTATTTATGTTTATCCACAGTTTATTACATACTGCAATTCTTTTTATGTTAGATAAAAAACTCACAGTTTGTATATTTACGTGGAAAAAAAAAAACACGATTTATGTTAGAAATGAAACTGTCAGTTTTTTACATTCTGCAACCTAATTAACATTATAAAAAAACAATAGCTCAGAATCGTTAAATTAACATTATAAAAAAACAATAGCACCAAAAAAATTAAATGACAGAAACATAAAAAGTTTTTTGTAACAATCGAATCAAATTACAAATACTTGATATACTCAGATTTATGCCTGCAACGAACACCCAGCCAATGGCTACAAATCATCATTGTATAATGACCAATGGTTGCAACGAATGCCCCGCCAATGGTTTTATCGAGATTCGATGGAAAAGTGCTAAAAGATGCCACACAAATACAATCGAAATTCGATTAAAAAAATACACAAATACCAGGTTCAAAAGTGCAACTTTTACAACAGCATTTCTCACGGTTTAGTATACCACGGTTTAGTAGCACACGGTTTCAGTATAACACATTTTTACAACCCATGGTATTGGCTCAGAGACCAATGGTATATCACTCAATTCATTTCTTTTTCTTTTTTTTTTTTCTCTTTCCATTCTGATGTTTCCTCTCCAGCAACATTAAAATGTTTGGTTGATAAATTTGTTAATAAACTCAGATTTATGTTAACCAACTAATGGCTGCAACGAGTACCCCGCCAATAGCTGTCAAATCATCATGTCCGATGGACCAATGGCTGCAACGAATGCCCCGCCAATAGTTTTAACCAAAAAAAAAAATTTGATTGCATTTCCCATAATATAGAGAACCAAATAGAACTTTTGATAGAGATGTAGAATACGAATAAAAAATACTATAAGAAACAAGAAATGAATTTAGAGATTCTACAATCAAATAATAACCAAATACAACACATAATTAGGGTTGATGAAACGTAAAACTCAGTCACAATAAAACACACAAATGACAGTAATGTAAAACTCAGCAACAATAAAACACAAATGACAGTAACATAAAAAAAATATTCGAAAATAAGAACTATTCCCAGGACTATTTTTGGGAAATCAATTAAACAACTCCAGCCACTTTAATCCATGAACCAATACATTTTTCTCCCTCAAAACAAGAAAACTGTTGGCATGTACACATATAAATTGTTGGAACCTATTGTTGCTAATCCATTAAACAACTCCAGCCACTTTAATCCATGGCTGACAAACTTTTGAATAATTAAAACAGAAGAAATATTCTTTTGTTGTTTGTAATATAGTAAATCTACATATATAAACGTTATTTTATAATCAGGTTTTAGCATCCCACGATTTTAGGAACCTATTGTTGCTAAAAAATTCGGTTTTAGTAGCCCACGGTTTTAGAGCCCACAGTAATAGAATAAACTTCTATTACTCATGTTAAAGACTTGGTAGACTCAGATTTATATTAACCAACCAATGGCTGCAACGAATACCCCGCCATTGGCTGTCAAATCATCATTGCCGATGAACCAATGGCTGTAACGAATGCCTCGCCAATGGTTTTAGCGATAGTCGAACGAAATGTGATAAATGATAAAACACATGTGTAAAATGAAAATTTCACCAGTGAAGAAAATCATCTCTTACAACATCAGTTCACACAGTCACATTGCCAATGTGCCAATGGCTGCAATTAATGCCCCGCCAATGGTTTTGATGATAGCTGAAAAAAGTGGTTGAAATTAAAGTTAAAAATCAAAACAACATTCATATATAAATATATGAATAGTTGCAACTATCAACTGTTAAATATAACAACAACATTCAGTTGTATAATTAAAATCTATGTTAGTAAAATCTATCCTTAGTTCAACATTCAGTTGATATAGTATAACAAAGTATCCACAAATGTACTTACAGCCTAGGAAAGACTTGATAGATAAATAGGGTTTTGATTTACCAACATGTAATAAAAATTAACAGATTCCACAAACAAATTTAATCTCCTTATATCATGTATAATAAAAAATAATAACAATGATTTCATAATTATAGATAGTAGCAGTATTTCAATAATAATAAAATGAGCCAAATTTTTGATTCTGTTATATGCATAATTATTTGTCTACTGAATTTATTTTTTCTTTTGCAGGGCGATCGAATTCATGCCAGTATTAAGAAAGATTTAATCAACAACTTTCAACCTTTGCTGAATGAGAGACGACTCTATGTTGTTCGTTGTTTTGTTGTTACAAATAACAACATGAAATACAAGACAACCGCAAATAAATACAAGATATTATTCTTGGCAAAAACGAAAGTTGTTGAAATATTTGATGAGAAATTTTCTTCCTTTGTTTTTAGTTTTCAAAAGTTTTCTGATATTACAAATGAGGAATCTTTAGATGATAACAAACTTATTGGTAAATACATTGTTAAATTATTTTTGTGTTTAAAAATATAAATTATTTTATTTCATCAAATTTATTGTTATTTGTGAATATCATCAATTTCAGATATTATTGGACGAGTTGTTACATTAGATCCTCCCCAACAAAGGGATTTGAAAGATGGACCAACACGACTTATGGATATTACTCTCGAGGACAATGAGTAATAATTTTAGGAATTTGATTATTCTATTATTGATATTATCCATATAATTAATAAATAAACTGATTTCCTTTGTATTATTAGGAAACAACGTTTGCCATGTACTTTGTGGGGAAAATTGGTTGATGATATGGTTTCGTACGTTAATAATGGTAAAAATGAACCTGTTGTAGTCATACTACAAATGTTTCGTACCAAATTATATAGAGGTGATAATTATTTCTTATATATTGAATATTATTTTCATCCTTCATTTATAAATAATTTAACAACTTTCGTTTAAATTGTATTGTTTTTCGATTAGGACAAGTTACAGCATCCAACACGTTCTATGTGTCAAGGTTATTATTTGGTGATGACATTCCTGAGATTGAAAATTTTAAATCAAGGTAACTAAAACATATTGATACTCTAATTAAATATTTACTTTATGATAATTTTAATTAGTATACAGAATTAAATTAATGAATATTTTTCTACTTTATGAAGGATTGTTGAAGAAAGTAGTGAATCTATCACTATAAGTACAGTTTCACTAACTTCTGCAAATTTGGTTGAAAATGAATTATCAAGTGGCCAAGCTATAGTTAGGACCATTGAGAACTTGAGAGATAACCATGAGGTATAGTTTTTCATTTAGTTATAATTTATAATTATATTATATTACATAATTTGCCTTATTCACAATATTAATATGAATTTTTTATTATTGATTATCAGATTGGAAGCTTTTGGGTTTATGCTGAAATTGTTGAAGTTGTATTAAAGAATGCTTGGTGGTATTTTTCGTGTAACAAATGTCCAAAAAAACTAGATAAATGTGGCGATTTATTTTACTGTGACAGATGTGACAAGTTTGAAAAAGATGTTAACATCAGGTATTAACATACGATCATTTTAAAGCCTAATTACTATTCTTCTTGAATATTTAAATACAATTTTATTTGACAGGTACAAAATTAATGTTCGTGTCATTGACACAACCGGAGAAATAGATTTACTATTATGGGACAAAGAATGCGTCCAGCTTATTGGAAAAAAAGGCTTTGGATTTAAAAAAGAAGACGTCAGAGGTACTTTTGTAAATAAGCTCTAAGCATATATCATAATTCTTTGTCAATACTTAAATTTGTTATATTTAAGTATAATTTGATTCTCTTTTTTAAAATTGTAGGAATCAGAAAATGATCAGAAAATTCCTGAGGAAATACAAAATTTACTTGGCTTAAAAATTTTCTTCAAAATTCAAGTAAGATCTGAACAAGTACGTAATTATACTGGATCATTTACGGTATTAAAGCTGACTACCGATGAAGGACTAATTTCACTATATTCTGAACATTTTAAAGAAAATCAGGTATGTATTAATCTTCTGGTACATTTGAACTTACTTTAATTATTTTTTAAATATTCTGTTAATTTTTTAATTTTACAGGAATCTGATATTTTTTCAAATTTGTTGAAGGAGGAAAATGATGTCGAAATGGTAAATATTTTTTCCTTTAATTAGTCATTTTTTTATCCTTTAATTAGTCATTTTCTTTTCATTTACAACAAATTTTAATTGCAAATTTTAATATATATGAATAGATTGGATCGTGTGGAGAGATGATTTCAACACCAAATGTTAAATATTCACAAGAGATTGAGTCTCTGGAAACTCCTGAAGATTCTGGATTGAAGAGGTCATTGGTTGATGCATACTCAACAACAGCAGGATCAAAGAAGATGAAGATTGATATAAAGAAAGAGAAGGATTGAAGATTACCTTAGTTTGATCCATAGTGCTTTTAATATCATTCAGCTTAAAAGAACTCTTTGTTCAATGTATTGACGTACTTGAGTATTATCTTAGTATGTATTTGAATGCTTTCAAATTCAGCCAGCTCTTAAAAGAACATTTTGTGTGAGCTTGCTTAGTTAATTGAACTTTTGTTATTCTCAATATAACTTTTATTTGTGTTTAATATGATTTGAAGAGAGTATATATAAACCTTTTTTGGTGCTATTAGATAATCTAATTTAAAAGTATTGAAGATTACCTTAGTTTGATCCTTAGTGCTTTTAATATTAACAGCAGGATCAAAGAAGATGAAGATTGATATAAAGAAAGAGAAGGATTGAAGATTACCTTAGTTTGATCCTTAGTGCTTTTAATATCATTCAGCTTAAAAGAACTCTTTGTTCAATGTATTGACGTACTTGAGTATTATCTTAGTATGTATTTGAATGCTTTCAAGTTCAGCCAGCTTTAAAGTATATATAAAAATTTAAGGAATGACATTTTACACTCATTAATTGTTATATTCATAGTAATTATATACAATAAGAAGCATTATATACCATAAAATTAATTGTCTTATTTAGATCCTTAGTGATTCTAAATTCAGCCGCCGTCGTTCATTAATGTCAATTGAACTTACGTTATTATATTTAAAATACAAACTACAATAATTTATATAAAATTAAACTAGCAGATCAGAATATTAAACAAATATTGATATTAAACTAACTTATGCATGTAAAAATATTACATTTAAAATAAATATTGATATTAAACTAATTTATGCATGTACAAATATTGGGGGATAATATAACAAAGTTTGTGTCCGCATTTAATCTTGCAATGGTACAACATTATTCTTAAATTTAGTTTCATAAAAATAATTATAGCCGAAATATTCTTTATGTAAATCCGAAAAATCTATAAAAGTAAGACAAGCCATATTCACATATGATGCCACACAACTAAAGAATAAAAGTTAAAATAATATGGCATATAAAGTAAGATTTCTTATAAAAGTAAATATCCTTAATCAAATTACTTATATTGATCAAACCCTTCAAGTTCTTAATATTATATTAGTTTGAACCTTACTGCTTTTAAATTCAGTCGCTGCCGTACATTATTGTTTATTGATCTTATGTTATTATCATTAACGTACAAACTAATATAATATATTTGTAACAGAATATCAGATCAGAATTTTTCATTTAAAACAAAAATTGACATTAAACTTACTTAAAGTGTACAATACATCATTACAACTGTTTTTGGAAATCTAAAATAAGAGTTGTCCATACATCATTAGAACATTAAAAAAAGTCCTTTATTATGACACATATATACATTGGAAATCGGGTTTGCAAAATATTTAAATGAAACTCAAAGTAGTTGCCATTAAAGCTGATTTTTTGAAAATCTAAAATTAAGTTGTCCATACATCATTAGATCCCTTTAAAAAGATGTATGATTAGCAACAATCTGTTGGGAAAAGTTTAGTTTTGTCTTCCCAATACAAAATAATCATGATTTGAGAAACTAGATATATTTGCCTAATTGTACAAAAAACGATGTATGGCAATAATAAATACATCTCTAATGATGTGTGGATAACAGCAAAAACTGTTGGCATTCCTGCATTTTTTCCAACCAATACAAAATAATCATTAATTGAATGCCTATATATTGGGCTTACTATATAAGAATGGGGTTTCAATTTGGTCACTTCCAAATCCCAGCATTCAATATAACAAGGAAGGAACTATTACAAAGAAACAAATCGAGAATGAGGAAGCTGACAAGGAGTACAACACTTAACAAGCGACCGAAGCTTACAAACGATAAAGCAGGTAATAGTTCCATCTAATTTCTGGTATCTTTTACGTTATTCTAACTTCTAATATTGCAGCATATTTCATTCACTAATATACATTGTAAAATCAGATAACTTATCTATATTATTTATCTGACAACTATCATTTAACAATCATAAATAAATTGAAAAAAAAATTCTGTACAAGCATTATTTTACAACATGTAGACATTAGCATTATTTTTAAATATTTATTGTAGAAGCATTATTTTACTAAATCATTTGAATTATATAAATAAACATTAAATTAGAAGCCTTATTTACACAGCCTTTGAGGAATTTCTAACTAACATTTAATATGAATATTGTGACCAAATTTGGACTGAATATAAAATAAGGAAATTAATAAGATTTAGTTAAAAAAATATTCAAACATGGCTTCATAGCTTCATAGATAACGATTATAATATTAAGTCCAAAAACTTTGCAGTCAGGGTTATATGTTATCATGAAACACAAATGAAATTAAATGATATTCAGTACAAGAGTAAAATTATACCTTCATGTTGTAGCTGACCATTTCGAATAGTAGTTCATTGACATATTTGATGTCAACAAATACCTGCAAATATAATAATTGAATAAAATTTTTATAATATATATATATATATATATATATATATATATATATATATATATATATATATATATATATATATAAGGTGAAATCAATTTTACCTATAAATATATTGTGTGTTGTAAACAATTTTCCATATATATTTTGTGCTGAAAACAATTTTACCTAAATAAACTTTTAATTCATATATATCTAAAATCGTTGATCCAGAACATAATATGATGATTCACCAAAACTAAACCCTTTAATTACATTTAATATGATGATCCAGAACATAAAATTAGAAGAAGAAAACAAACTCACAGATTGAACTAAAAAAAAAAGAGATTAAAAGTTTATTTAGGTAAAATTAAAATAAATCTTCTACTCACAGGTAGAACTTTGGACCATCTCGACAGCATAAGAATGAAATATAAAAAGAAATAAATAAATAAATCTTCTACTCTAATACCAGAATCAGGTCCAATTTTCTATATCGGATAAATCCGAAACAATCATTATAACATGAAAAATACAAAAATAATTTGGTGAATTTAACTAAAACCGTGGATCCAGAACATAAAACGATGATTCACGATTTTAGTATACAAAATTTCGAGAAAAAAAAAAGATATTATATAATAAAAAATATAACTTTGTACCATCTCCAAATTATAGGAATGGAAATAGAAAAAGAAAGCAAGAAATAAGTCAACTCTAAAACCAGAATCAGGTCGCCTCCCCAATAACTTATAAATCTGAAAAAATCATTAAAAAACTTGAAAAAAGAATAGGAAAAAAAAAATGTTGAAAAAAAACCATAGAAATCGAACTAAATTTGTAGATCCAGAACATAAAATGATGAATCACCAAAAAAAAAATATTTTAATTGCATTTTCCATGCGAAATGAATTGAGTGTAATACCATTGGTCTTTGAGCCAATACCATGGGCTGGAAAACCGTGGTATTACTAAAACCGTGTGCTACTAAACCAATGGTATACTAAAACCGTGGGCTACTAAATCATTTTTTAAATTTATTAAATTTGTATTATTTTACGTTTAAATTTTATTTAAATTTGTATTATTTATTAAATCAATGGTATACTAAAACCGTGGGCTACTAAATCATTTTTTTATATATAGTTTATTAAATTTGTATTATTTTACGTTTACATAAATTTTAAATTTAACTTAATCATTTTTTATAATTTGTAGAAAATATACATATGGTCCAGAACATAAAATGATGATTCACGATTTTTAATATACGAAATTTCGAGAAAAAAAATGTTATATAATAAAAAATAGAACTTTTTACCATCTCCAAATCATAGGAATGGAAATAGAAAAAGAATAAAACTGATAAATCTACTCTAAAACCAGAATCAGATCGCCTCCCCAATAACGTATAAATCCGTAAAAATTATTAAAAAACTTGAAAAAAGAAGAGAAAAAATACAAATTTTAAAAAAACCATAGAAATCGAACTAAATTTGTAGATCCAGAACATAAAATGATGAATCACCAAAAAAATAACATTTTAATTGCATTTTCCATGCGTATAATCAAAGAAAATCAGATAGAACTTTTCATGTAGATGTAAAATACGAAAAAAAAAAAAAGGGAAGGAAGAATTTTTTTTTCAGATTATATAATCAAAGAGAACCAAAATATAACACAATATTGGGGAGAGGAAACGTTATAATGGAAAGAGAAAGAAAAAAAAACATAAATGAATTGGGTGTAATACCATTGGTCTTTGAGCCAATACCATGGGCTGGAAAACCGTGGTATTACTAAAACCGTGTGCTACTAAACCAATAGTAGACTAAAACCGTGGGCTACTAAATCATTTTTTAAATTTATTAAATTTGTATTATTTTACGTTTAAATTTTATTTAATTTTGTATTATTTATTAAATCAATGGTATACTAAAACCGTGGGCTACTAAATCATTTTTTATATATATATAATTTATTAAATTTGTATGATTTTACGTTTAAATTTTATTTAAATTTAACTTAATCATTTTTTATATTTTGTAGAAAATATACATATGGATTTAGGTAAATGTACACCTCCATCAAGCCAGAAAAAATTTCAGCATATATTTTGTGGGAACGATTCGAACATGACCAGTTGTCCATCATCTAGGTCTCCTTTCGGTGACATCACGAATGGTATGTTATCTTTAATTTTTAACAAAGTATTTAATGATTAATGTTCTTTATATATTTATCTAACAATATATATATATATATATATATATATATATATATATATATATATATATATAGAACATGACCAGTTGTCCATCATCTAGGTCTCCTTTCGGTGACATCACGAATGGTATGTTATCTTTAATTTTTAACAAAGTATTTAATGATTAATGTTCTTTATATATTTATCTAACAATATATATATATATATATATATATATATATATATATATATATATATATATATATATATATATATATATATATGGTGATTTTGTATGCAGTTTGTGGGTCAAGTGAGCCTACGCAGTTAATTGTTTCTCGGAAGAAAAATTCATTTGACTATTCGACGAAGAGATTTACAAATCTGCACTCTGATCCATCGAGAGTAATTTTTCAAACTAATGATGATGGTCAGTCGAGTGAGTTGTTTTTTCCAACCTTAAAAAAAAAAATTCTCAAAAATTTATTAGAACATAATTTACTATTTTTACAAATAAAATGTGATCTATTATTATTGTATTGTGATTACTTTTCTAACTTTTTCCTTACTTTTTTGCAGAAGATTTAAATCCAAATGGCAAACAGTTTTATTCTAGCAGCGTATTGTTAAGTAATGTGCTGAATACGTCTACAAATCCTTTTAGTGAAATCACGAATGGTATGGTTGAAATTTATTATTAAAGTATACATTAAATATGGTATAATTATGTTTGCAAATTTTTTTATTAAATTATTTTATGCAGTGTGTGGATCAAGTCAAACAGATGATTTGTCTACTTCAATGAACCAAAGTTCACTATATTCCTCGAAAAATACAATCTCAAATTTGCAGCAAAATAGTGATTTAACAACGATTGATTTGACTGCAGATGAGGAGTCTTCAAGTATGTTTTAAGCCTAATTTATTTCTATTATTCCAATATTTGAAATTTGTAATTTATTTCAATTTTTCTTAGAAGGAAAGTAGTTTCAGCTCTTTTAATAATTTCTTGCTTTTTCTTTGTTTTTCCTTTTTGCAGTGGTTGTTAAATTGACAAATGGAGATTGTAAATTTGATCATGGACATGCAAATCCTACAATCGGTATTAGTCTATATAAGTTTTTGTGTGTAATTGTGTGTGTGTGTGTTTGTTTGTGTTTATGTATATGTGTGAATTTATTAGTTTAGTTTATAAGTTATGTAATTTATTTATATTTTATTGGTATTTTTTATTGTCAGATTATTGGGATATTGGCGATCCAACTTATAAATGTAAATTTTGTGGTGCACACTTTTGGTATGACGAGAGACTTCAGTCTTCCTACAAATGCAAAAATCCGACGTACTCTTTATGTTGTATGCAAGGAAAGATTCAAATTTCACAAATGAAGAGACCGCCTAAAGTTTTACATGATCTTTTATATGGTGTGAGCGATAAGAGCAAACATTTTCTAGAAAATATAAGATCATATAACAGCATGTTTTCATTCACTTCAATGGGAGGCAAGGTTGATCCAGAACCAAATCAAAGAAATTCTCCACCAATTTTTAGAATGCATGGACAAAACTACCATCTATTAGGAAGTTTATTACCCATTGAAGGTTCAAGCCCAAAATTTGCACAGCTATATATTTATGATACAGAAAATGAAATTCAAAACAGAATGAAAGCTGTAAGGTATTTATCAAAAAATTTCCCTGATAAGTACAATTGTATATTGATCATTGGTTATTAATATATTCAGTTAACTTATTTTTTTAATATTATTTTCAGGAAAAAACGGTAATATTAATAATTTGCATGCAGAAATTGTACGTGATTTGAAGGATATGTTGGATCAAAATAATGTATTAGTAAAGTCTTTTAGAATGGCTCGCGAAAAAATGTGTGAAGGAGGTAATTCAAGCGTTCGATTGAAATTGATAGGAAGGAGACATGGAGATGGACGACAGTATAATTTACCTACAGTTTCTTAGGTTGCTGCTTTGATAGTTGGAGATCTTGATGAATGCTTAGGTGATAGAGATATTATGGTTGAAACACAAGCTGGGAACCTACAACGAATAAATGAGTTACATGCTTCTTATTTAGCATTACAATACCCCTTGATCTTTCCCTACGGTGAAGATGGTTATAGAGAAGACATTCAATTATCTGAATCAACAAATAGATGTAATGGTGGAAGAAGGAGAGTAAGTATTAGAGAATGGTTCGCTTATAGACTGCATGAAAGGGATAATGAGTCTTCTATCATATTTGCTACTAAAAGACTTATGCAACAGTTCTTGGTTGATGCTTATACAATGGTTGAATCTGCAAGATTAAAATTTATTCGAACGCATCAAAAACAATTACGGTGTGAGATGTATAAAGGTCTTACAGATGCATTATTACGAGGTGAAACAGATCCGACTACTCAAGGAAAAAGAGTCATTCTACCATCTTCTTTTACAGGAGGTGCTCGGTACATGATTCAAAATTACCAAGATGCAATGGCAATATACAGATGGGTTGGTTACCCGGATTTGTTTATAACATTTACATGCAACCCCAAATGGCCTGAAATACTTCGATATGTTGAAAAAAATGGTCTCCATCCTGAAGATCGACCAGATATATTATGTAGAGTTTTCAAGGTGAAATTGGATGGGCTGATCAAAGATCTGAAACATAATAAAATATTTGGAACAGTTAGAGCTGGTAATGATTTTGCTATATTTTTTGTACTTAATCATGTATTTTATTAACAGATTTAATATTAATTTTTTTCTATTGTTTTTCAGTTATATATACGGTCGAATTCCAAAAACGTGGGTTGCCGCATGCTCATATTTTATTGTTCCTAGCAAAAGAAGATAAGTTTCCATCGGGTAAATATATTGATCATATAATCTCAGCAGAAATTCCTGATCAAAAATCAGATCCTACCTATTACAATGCAGTGCGAGATTTTATGATACATGGACCTTGTGGTGCTGCAAGAAAGAATTCACCATGTATGTCAGATGGTCGTTGCTCAAAGCATTTTCCGAAAAAATTTGTTGAAAATACTTTGGTTGATGAAGACGGATATCCATTATATAGACGCAGAGATGATGGAAGAACGGTTTTAAAGAATGGTGTTGAACTAGATAATCGATTTGTAGTGCCCCATAATCGTTATTTATTGTTGAAGTATGGAGGTCATATGAATGTTGAATGGTGCAATCAGTCTCGATCTATAAAATATTTGTTCATGTGAATAAAGGACATAATCGTGTAACTGCATCCTTCTATAGAACTACAGATGATGAGGAACCCAAAAAACCAATTGATGAAATTAACATGTATTACGATTGTAGATACATTTCTGCTTGTGAGGCAGCATGGAGATTGTTTGGTTTTGAGATCCAATATAAGAACCCTCCTGTTGAGCGACTTAGCTTTCACTTACCCGACGAGCAGCCTATTATTTTCTCAGACGCAGATGCTATTGATACCATTATTGATCGTGCCAGTGTGAATGAAAGCATGTTCTTAGCTTGGTTTGAAGCGAACAAGCGATATCCAGAGGCAAAAAATCTCACATATGCAGAATTTCCACAAAAATTTGTTTGGAAACAGAAGACTAGAGAGTGGACTCCGAGAAAAAAATGTTTCTCATTAGGTCGAATTTTTTATGTTCCACCTGGTTGCGGTGAGATGTACCATTTAAGATGTCTTCTCAATATCGTCCGTGGACCTAAATGCTACGATGATATTAAGAAAGTCAATGGTATTCATTACGAGTCATATCGTGAAGCTTGCTATGTCTTAGGTTTATTGGAGGATGATGATGAGTATATCGATGGTATTATTGAGGCAAGTTATTGGGCATCTGCATATTCTTTGAGAAATTTATTTGTGACATTATTGTCATCTGGCTCTATAAGTCGGCCTGAATTACTTTGGAAGTGTTGGACATACTTATCAGATGATGTTTTATATAATCAACGAATTGCGTTGCACGACCAAGGTAAAATGTTTTATTTCCTATTTTTAAGTTTAATTTGTGTTTTGCATATTATTTGATCGTTAATATAGCTTTATAATTAATTACAACATATTCTCTCTCTTTAATTCTAGATTTGCTTATGAGTGAGGATGACATTAAAAATTACGCTTTGGTTGAGATTGAAAAGTTATTGAGAAATTGTGGTAGAAGTTTGCGAGAATTTCCATCAATGCCATTTCCAAACATGGACTCCTTATCAAATACTACAAATAGATTGGTGCATGATGAATTAAATTATAATAGAGCAGCTCTAGCAGAAGAACACGTGCACCTACTTGCTCGCTTGAATGATGAACAACAATATGTTTACGACATAATAATGGATGTTGTTAATTCTACAAATGGTGGTATTTTCTTTTTATATGGATATGACGGTACTGGAAAAACGTTCATTTGGAAAACATTATCTGCATGCTTGAGATCTAAGGGAGAAATAGTTCTAAATGTGGCTTCAAGTGGGATAGCATCACTTCTATTGCCTGGTGGAAGAACAGCTCATTCAAGATTTGCTATTCCAATAAATGTAAATGAGGATTCAACATACAATATCAAACAAGGAAGTCAACTTGCAGAACTAATTGTTAGATGCAAACTTATAATTTGGGATGAAGCGCCAATGATGCATCGATATTGCTTTGAAGCGTTGGATAGATCGCTTAGAGATATAATGCAATTTAGCAATCCACTAAGTTCTGAGACACCATTTGGAGGAAAAATAATTGTCTTCGGAGGAGATTTTCGACAAATATTGCCTGTAATTCTGAAAGGTAGTAGAAAAGATATAGTTCATGCAACTATAAATTCTTCTTATATTTGGCAAAACTGCAAAGTTTTGAGGTTGACAAAAAACATGAGACTTCAAGGTTGTAGCATAACATCTGAAAGTGAAGAGCTCAAACGGTTTTCTGAATGGATTGCAAGTATAGGAGATGGAACACTTGGAGGGCATAATGATGGTTGTGCAAGTATCGATATTCCAAGTGATGTTTTACTTAGTAATGCAAATGATCCACTGCAAACAATTGTTGAAAGCACATATCCTTCTTTTGCGAATTTCGTCATCGATCCAGATTTCTTGAAGGATAGAGCTATATTAGCGCCAACTCTTGATGTTGTCGAGTCTGTAAATGAGTACATGATCTCACTGAATTCTGGTAACGCAAGCACATATTTAAGTTCTGATAGTCCATCCAAGTCAGATGCCAATGTTGACTTATTATCAGATGTTCACACTCCAGAGTTCTTGAATAGTATTAAATGTTCAGGTGTACCGAATCACGAGTTAAAATTGAAAGTTGGTACCCCAGTAATGTTATTAAGAAATATAGATCATTCAGCTGGCCTATGTAATGGCACTAGATTGCTGATTACAAAATTAGGCAATCGTGTTCTTGAAGCAAAGATTCTTTGTGGAGACAATGCTGGTAATAAAGTTTTGATTCCAAGAATGTCACTGACACCTTCTGATCCAAGATTGCCTTTCAAATTTCAAAGAAGACAATATCCATTGATTGTTTCTTATGCAATGACAATAAACAAAAGTCAAGGTCAATCACTTTCTCATGTTGGACTTTTCTTGAAGAATCCCGTTTTTAGTCACGGACAATTATATGTTGCGGTTTCAAGGGTAACAAGTAAGAAAAGGATTGAAGATTTTAATATGCAGTGAAGATGGAGATCAATGTAATTCAACAACAAATGTTGTGTATAAGGAAGTATTTCAGAATTTGTAATAAAGATAAATGTTATCTTTTATGTCATCAAAATAGACTTTATCGTTTTATTTTATTTACATTGAGGTATATATTATTTTAATTCGTTCAAAATCATATTAATATATTTTGGTCCAAGATATTTTGTGAATTACATAAATAGTACTAATGATAATTACGTTGTTAAAATTTAATTCCTAAATAATCATATTAATATAATGTTATCTTTCATGTATTTCAAAATTGAGTTTATTCTAACTTTTGTTTTAATTTCAAATGTTATATAAATATCAAGAACATTCAATTATTTATTTTGTGGTTTAAAACAATATTAAATATACAAACCGTGCATCGCACGGGTGACATACTAGTAAGTGTAAAATATAGGAATAGTTAACATAATTTGTCCTTCTCCCGTTGCAATTTGCAAGGTTTTGGGGACTTCCGTCTAAGTGGCTAGATTCAAGGGACCTGTATCAAAAGATTTGTGGTAGGACGCAGTAAAACCTTATCGGATCACGGTTTTATGGACGCAAACCCGACCCGGTGCGGATTACTCCGTTATTTCCTTCCCCTCCGGGCCTCCACACAAAAAATAAATAAAATAAACTCTCAAATTCTTCGAAAAAAAAGTAAGGAAAAAAAAAAAAGAAAAAAAAAATGGAGAACGATCAAGAACAGCAGCAGAAGAAGGAAGTCTCGGAAGAAGAAAATCGGCCGGTCCGAGTGTACGCCGACGGAATCTACGACCTCTTCCACTTCGGCCACGCTAGAGCCCTCGAGCAAGCCAAGAAACTGTAGCCCCATCTCTCCGATCTCGATCTGTTGTTTATTTATGTTTTAATTCTCGATTATTTTGATTTTGATTGAATTATCTGCAATTTTTTTGATATTGGTCAGTTTTGGATTTTCGATCGGTGCAGCAAGTTGCTAGCTCTATGACAAATTAGGAAATTAGGGTTTCCCAGTACAAATTGCTAGATTTTCACTCACTCTGATTAGGTTAGGGCACGATCCTTTCAGTAGTAGACAGGCTTTTGTTGCCTAATTTCCAACTGAACCACCTCCACCTCTGAGACCTCCGCTTGGCCTACTGAGCTGCTAGAGTGGTCTCTTCACCAGGCGGCTGGACTCGCTTGCTCTATAATTTGGGCAGTGGGAGCTGAGCGTGCACTGCTGCCGTAGCGCGTTTGATTGCAGTGCAGTAAACTGGAACCGCTGCGTTAAGCATCTCAATGCTGAAGATTTGATCCTGAGATCAGAATGGAATTGTCCAGTATCGTTCTCTATGAACCTTGTTGGAGTCTAGATCGCAAAAGGTTTCCACTTCGACATATTTGGCACGTGTGGAAATATTGATATTTTGTTTGTGCTTGCTATATACAATTGCGGAACTTGGTTGGTATTGATTGGTGAAGAATAACGGAACTTTGTACGGTTTGATTACTTTCCCCATCAGAAGTCAGTAGTAGTCTGTCGTGTACGCCTTACTATATATTGGCATCGAGCCTAATAGAAAAAAAGACGTACTTTTCGGAATTTCTGAAATCAGTTTTATCGTATTCAAATGGCGAGTACTCTGGTTTCAAGGACATAGTGGCGGAATTAACAGCGTGTCTTAGATTTGTGAGTGGTCATGCGTCTTGAGCCTATTAGGTTGGTCGAACGTGCTCCACGACCCTCCCAAAGTGCCATACTAGTACCTATGTTTGACTTGCGCGGTCCATTTTCTGACAAGTTTCTTCGTCCTTGGCTTATTGTTCAGTTTGATATACACTTGAGTTCTTCTACAAGGGAAGCTTTATATTTTATTCATTGGTGTTACATTTATTTACTATGTCGCACGGATGTTTCCCGGGGGGGTCAATATCCATATCTGACATCTATTGGACACGATACTTCCTTGACGGTTAGGTTGAGCATGGCTTCCCATGTATAGGCCCCAAAACATAGTTGAAAGTGATTTTGGGAATATCCGTCATCATGCAAAATATAATTCGGATATCGAGAAAGTAGCATTTATTTGCAACCAATAATTTCTAGAACCTTCGGATCTGCTCACGATCCAAAACATGCTAAAATCTAGATGTATTAAAGATCTAATGTGCAAAATATGCATATAGAAATCATATATAATATAATGAGACTGATGTGGGGATGTGACTAGACTTTCAAAGGCAACGACAAAGTGGTTATTGCAATGTGAATACTTTAACCTACAAAAGTTATATTTAGGCCCATCTCCCATGTCAAGTAGCAAGAACATCCTATCCTTTTTAGTGTTCCATTCAGTCTCCTTGTACTCCTATCAGCTCCTTCAATTTGATCCTAACTGGCTCATCCATTACCTTTTTTGGTCACATGACCAAACATGTAAGATTTTAGATATCTTATCTAGAGAAACATTAAGTTAAATAGAGAGTTATACTTTGCAGCATTTTGTTTAGGAGAATTGGATTTTTTTTTTTTATTATTTTTATTTATCAAATTCGTATTATCCTTGGATTCCATGGCAGAAGTGTTTCCACTTTCAAAAATCAGCTTATGTTGACATCAATGCGACATTTGTTTGGTTTTCTCATGATGTAGGTTTCCAAATACTTACTTACTAGTGGGGTGCTGCAATGACGAAGTGACACACCGGTATAAGGGCAAGACTGTTATGACTGAAGATGAGCGCTATGAATCCCTCCGCCATTGCAAGTATGTTACAAGATCTTCAATTTTGCAAGTGCCAAAGTTTTTTGTATTTATAGTAGTGTACTACTTGAAGAAACTGTCTCTCTTGTATTAAGTTTATTAACCAAGGTTCGTAGTATCGGTATCGGAATCAATATCAGACCATTCATATGAGTATCAGTATCGGCAGTTTCGGATTGGGGTATTGGATTTTTTGGTATCGGAAAACAAATAATTATTGATAAATTATTAACATTTTAGAAGAAATATTTATACATTTAGGCATAATAAGTATTTTATATGTTGTTTCTTACTAGTTTTGGATTTGAATGAAATAGTAGTCACCCTTGCCGATTGATCCCTTGCCGATTGATTTACATGCGATAGATTTCTTTTACATGCTTTTACAACCTTAGTATGCTTTTACATCCTTCTTGATTGGTCTTTTTCGTTCAATTTTCTTTGTCGAATTGACCGGAAAAGAAAACCCCAATGTCGGTATCGGTTAATATCAGGTATCGGTCGGTATCGGACCGCGACATGTCAACCCGTATCCGTTTTGGCCGTATCGGATCGACATCGGCTGATACTGCAAACTATAGTATTAACCAAGTCTAGCTCACACTGGAGTATTCCATTCTTTTCTCTAGTTCCGTTCCCTTTTGAAATGGATAAAGACAAACACTAAATGACAAATGCCAACTGGTGCCATATGAGTGTTTGGCATTGTCTGCTTCAAATGGAAACCAAACTAGAATTAAATGGAAGATGCTTTCATTTGTCAGGGCATTACAATTAAGTTTTCTAAATGTCAAAAATAATTCTCTTTACGCAAATCTAAGTTAAAACCTGTTTTTTTAATAGGCAGGCCAAGTAAGTAGGCATATTGGATAAATCAGTTTTTCTAGTGCACAACCACAGGCCAAATTGCTTCAGATGTTGTATCTGAACTTGCTTATATTGCATCACCACCGTTGGACTTTGTTCTGTAACATCTGACCATCCTATTGCTGAATATAGAAAGTAGCACACACTGGTGCACATAATCCTTGTAATAAATGGATGGTCAAGTTGAAAGTTTATAAATTTAGAGTGTATATGCTTGAATAGAAACCATTCATTCTATTGGAATTGGACCTGTGTAGAAGAACCTTTTGTTTTATGCATGATGGGGTATATGCGCTCTTTGTAACTTCTTATATGTTGTTTCCTCAGGTGGGTTGACGAAGTTATTCCAAATGCTCCTTGGGTGGTTACAAAAGAGTTCCTTGATAAGCACAATATCGATTACGTAGCTCACGATTCTCTCCCGTAAGATCATCATCCTGAGTGTGAATCTTTTTGACGGTAATAAATGTAATATAGGATATTGTGTTGGTTCTAGAGAATGAGGTAATTAGAAAAGAAACTCAGGAAGTTGTTTTTCCATTTCCTCAAAATGTCCTCAATGGTAAATAATTGAGAGAAGGTAAAGAATGAAATGCCAGGATAACGGTAACCTGCCCCTTGCATTTAACAAGTCACTGAAAGTTTTTGCTATTTGTTGTTGCCACCCCCTCATGTTCCCCACACGCTTGCGTTGAATACAACCGAGGACGACACAATCTGATGTTTCCAATGTTTTTTTTTTTCTCTCTCCATCACATCTAATCAATCAAACACAACCTTGTAGATATTTGTGTATTGACTAATCCTAAACAGGGCTTAAGGTTCGCAGTATCAGTATTGGCGGTTTCTGATCGGAGTATCAATTTTTTGGTATCGGAAATATTTCTTCATTTACATGCTTTTACAATCTTACATGCTTTTACACCCTTGTTGATTGGTCTTTCTCGTTCATTTTTCTCTTTCTGAATTGGTCTTTTTCGTTCAATACTCTCTACCGAATTGACTGGAAAAGAGATCCCAGCATTTGTATTGGTCAATATCGGTAGCAGTCGGTATCGGTCGAGACATACGGTATACCAAACCGTATCAGTATCGGCCGATACTACAAACTATATTGTTTATTTCTACTGTTTGTCAAATGCATAGACCGTCATCTCTATCTTTTATGTTAGAGTAAAATATCGACAAAAACCCTTAGCATATGGTAAGAAACTTTGAAACCAACTAATATTAGTTTACATTTCTTTTGGGTCCCTGTAGTCAATCAGACTGTTAAATTGAATAAAATGACTAAATTATCCCTATTAAAAAACAGAACTAAAAAATTCTGAAATACAATCATAAAATGGGAGTTATTTTCCCTTTATTTCCCCTCTCCTCTTCCTATATTCAACATGTCTCTACCGGCAACCGATTATTGATTATTGGCCAACAAAGCTCATTCTGTCTCTCCCTCTCTCATTCTCACAGCCCTGAATCAGCAGACTGGGTTATATTACCGCCGTTTCTTTGTTGGTATGTCCTGTGCCCTCCTCCCAACCAAGATCTCAAATACCTGTCTTCCTTCCTCTATACTACTTCCTTGTCTCTTCCCACCATTTGCAATTTGCGTGCAGCTTGTGTTGAACTCAGCCCATGGGATTCCTTGCCACAGTTCGTCATAAAATTCCAAAAATCCCTAACCAAAAGCATTCTTCCGTTCCTTGAGTTCCTCTCCTCCAACAGACCCGTTTTTCTTTTGGTATATACTCATTCAAGTTCTATCACACTAACAAGACAATCTTGATTGAGTATACCTTGTTTGCATAGTCTTCATTCAGATAACAAGAGGATGGGAGGTGATTGGTGGTTTTGTTTCATCTGTATTCTGTGTTTTCTCAGTTAATAGAGGTTATTTTGGTTATTGACTTTCATATTGAACTCCTGGACAGCAAGGCCGTAAAAGGTAGCCATCATAGTGGGTTTTCCAATTCTTTGGCCAACTGATAAGGGTTGTATTTTCTCAGTAGATGGAGGTGGTGTGGTTGTTTACTTGAATTTAGCCTGAATGAAGTTTGGGGACAAAAAGAAAAATAAACTAGCCGTTTTGGGGTTTCCAATTGCTTGAATTGATGTTCAGGGGCTCACATATTTTACCCTTTGTATTCGCACTAGTCAATGCACCTTTGCCGACTATTTCTACCGTTTTTATTACGTTGTAAACCCAAATCTTGTTTTTATGTGGTATCTATGCAGGTATGCTGATACAAGCGGAGCTGGCAAGGATGTCTATGAATTTGTGAGTTCATTTTCATGCCTTGGTTGATGCTTATGCAGGATGTGCGTATATTTCTATGCTACCTATGTTTCTCGTATCCATTATTACAAGTGTTGTTGCAGGTCAAAGCAATTGGCAAATTCAAGGAAACAAAACGCACTGATGGCATATCTACTTCTGATCTCATAATGAGAATGCTCAAAGACTACAATGATTATGTGATGCGGAATTTGGCCCGTGGTTACACTAGGAAGGATCTCGGTGTCAGCTATGTCAAGGCATGTAAAATAGTTCTTTCAATGCTCTCTCTCTCTATTTTATATATATATATATATATATATATATATATATATATATATATATATATATATATATATGTGAAATTATCTAAATGATTATAATATATTTTTTTTATCAGGAAAAGCGGTTGAGAGTGAATATGGAGTGGAAGAAGTTGCGTGACAAAGTGAAGCAGCATCAAGAGAAAGTGGAAGGGAAGGTATATATATATCCCCAGTTTTTTGGGTTGGCAAAACATGGCCAAAATAGAGTGACATAATCTGAATTTTTTTTTTCTATAACATATTGTCGGTGAATGTGATGAGTAGAAATGAGACAAGGTCCATCTTACCTTTAGGATCTTACTTGCTATGAGCTTGTGCGGAATATCGTAGAGATTCTAGTGGTTGCAGGCCCTTATCAAACTCGGTGCACTTGTAACACCAAATGGCCTTTGGCCTACAATTGGTTCCCAATTTGTTTTTTTCAGGTGGTGTAGGATCGGATTGCTCTCTTTTGGTTTGATTTGTGATGGGCAAGTGTAAGCTGGGAGTTGATCCTTTGGGAGCAACGGGAAGTATTTAGAAGGAAAAAAATCAATTTTTTTTTTCCTGGAATAGTAAATAGATGATGTTTGTACTTAGAAGATATAACACAGTGCATTAACTGCTCTCAGAGGTAAGTGTTGAAACTTACATAGTCGATTAGATAAATATTGGAAACATTTAATTGGTAGCTCGATGCTTATCCTGCTTTGGAAATCCTGAAATAAGCTTTGGTCCTTCTAAACTATACACACTTGTGATCTCCATGTTGTAATCCTTTGATGCATGGAGAAGAATATACCAAATTATCTAGGCCCATTAATTGATGTAGATTATTAGCTTTGGATTCTTAATCTCTAGATATTGTTGGCTCGTCTGTATTCCTTGGCTAACTGGCTGGTTCCGTTTTCATATTTTGATTTTCAATCCGAAGAACACGTGTCACATCACTACTAATGTTCTACATGACCGGAAATACATATAAAATGGATGTCAGTCTGGATGCTGTCACACCTAAGATTTATGATTTTGCACGTGCAAAAGATATTGTGAATGTTGACTATTGTGTTTATGCATTATGAATCTTGTTAGTATGTAAACAGTTGGGTGTTCTAGCCTAGGTATATGATGTGACATAAGTTTTGTACTAAGGATTGGCATTCAATTTTCAAATCATATTGCACGTCCTGGTACATGAATCCTGAATAGTAAATGTGTCGTCCTGATTTTCTGCTCAATTCAAATCCGCACTTGTCTTTTATTCAGTACAAAGACAATTATTTCACCACTGTATCTTTGCTCCCTCTTGAATGTTGCATTGTGGTTTGATTTAAAAATCGACTTAGGAATTGACCGACGATTCCTAAAAGATATCCGTGTGTTCAGGGATAATTTTGCTTTTGAGCATTTTGATTTTGCAAATATGCAGTTCTGATGCCACATCAAACAATTATTAGTAGTTCCCTGAAATAGTATCAAACTTCCATTATGATTATTGATCTTTATTAACTTAAACAGAACCTTCGACTTTAAGTAGGAATCCTAGTTGACCTTTATGACATACTTATGGAGCTAATCCATTTTATTGTGCGAATAGTTAAATTTGTTATGTTACCCTAGATTATTCATGTAGCCTACCCCAAAGCTTTGGCAGAAAGGAGGAGGTTGTTATCATCGATTTTTGAACACTTATAGTTACTTCTCATGAACAATGGTCAAATCTTCTCAGTAATTTTGGGGCTAATACTCACTATTCGTCTTAGCTAGCTAACAGATCATCATAATGTATCTCATGTTACTCCATGTGCATTTATAAAATTACTCATGTTACTCCATATCCCCTCCCACTTCTGTAGGTCTTGATTATGTGATTATGGAGTATATTAATGTCACACTATAGACGGAGTTGTGGAGTACTTACTGACCTTGTGGACACGGTCCTTCAACCGGGAGGTATTATAATTAGTAGTCTATAACCTCAAAAATGCTGGTGTATTAATTGACTCGGCAAGTGACTTCTTATGATCAGGGGTATATGACGCATGGAAAGTTGCTCAGCTATTAATTTTGTTAGTCAGAGATTGGGTGGTCTTTTGTAGGTTGTTAGGAACTAAGTTTGTGAGCTGTTAGAACTTAGAAGTTGACGGACGTCTAATTGTTAGATCTGATATCAGGTGATTCTGTTGCTTGTAAATAAGGATAGACTGGGTTGTTATAGTTTAGCTTTGATATTTTCCTCAAGTTTGTCATTTTTAAAAAAAATTCATACCATCTTCAACCTCTCGCCAGGCCAACTTCCCAGAGAAGAAGGCGGGTAATAAAAGTAGGAACCAAGCTTCAGATACCAATCTAAAGCCTGTGATATCTGACTTACCATTCTTGGTTCTATCTTTTTGTTATAGAATATCGTCATTGTCCTATTGTTAGAAACTTACAGCATTGCCGGACTGGTCATTTTTGAAATACTTGTCCACATGTTTGAGGCACAACAATAAGAAAGTCAAAGTCACAAATGTTTGAGGTTAGCAACGTAACGGTATCTTGATATCTTCCATTCAGCTCTGTCATTGGCCACTCCTCTGTACTAAGGTTCATTTCATAGAGATCCAAGAAAAGTCCTATGATTGTTGTCAGCTACTTCCAGGCCTTGACTGGCAGTGGACATATAATTAAGCATTTCATAGAAGCAACATAGTGGTATCTTGGTATATTCTATTGAGCTCTGTTATTGCCCACTCCTCTCTACTAAGGTTCATTTCATAGAGATCCAAGAAAAGTCCTATGCTGGTCATCAGCTACTTCCAGGCCTTGGACTGGCAGTGGACATATAATTAAGCATTTCATGGACAAAGTTATGAATGCATGATTTGATGAGAACTTTGCAGCATTTTCTGCAATCATGGGTTATTCACGCAGTGTTTCGTGGTTCATACCAACATTATGTTGAGTTCATAGAAACCCCCTATACTTCCAGTGCAATCTGTATTCTCTTTCAAAAGATTATACCTTGTTTCTTTTTGTGTTTGTCTTCACGTATTTTATAGCGACCACATGATGTTAGTTTGTATTTACAATATCTTTGATGGTTCTCTGCCTTCCCAGTGAGCTAAATAAGGACCCCTTGGTCACATACTTTCTAGATTTCATGATGAGTCCCTCACTCTCATTTTGTTCCCTATCCACGAACTTTACATCTGAGGTTGGAATGAGATCGACATCCAACCATAAAAATTTATTGTGCTCCCGAGGGAAGCTTCCTGAGTTTATGTTGTGTAGCCAAACCCTTGTTGATGCGGAAGCTTGGAGCTGTTTCTGAAGGTTTTATGTGATAATTGTGATATGTAAAGGTATAAAGTTCCTAATTTCCATGTTTTTGTATCTCATATTTCATACACAAACTAATGTAAAAGTCATTTGGATTATATATGTTTCTTTCCTCGTTTGGCTGGTCTCAGTCGTCTTGCTTGAAATGGCTGATATTGGAAACCTTGCACAGCTGGACGTCGTTGCCAAAACTGCAAGCGTCCTTCATGATGAGTGGGTGGAAAATGCTGATCGCTGGGTGGTTGGGTTTCTTGGAAAGTTTGAGGAGGGGTGCCATTCACTGGTGAGGGTTTCTCCCTTCCCAATTTTATTAGCATATCAGCAATTCAGTATTCTTGGCTGAATCTCTGCTGCCTAAAAACTTTATAATTCCTGCTTGAGTGTTTTCAGGGAACGGCCATCAAAGAGCGAATCCAGGAGCGCCTGTTGAAGAGTCAATCCAGGGACTTCAGCCTCCTGCAATATGAAGAAGATGACGACGAAGAATAGAGGAAGCTGGTAATATCTTTTGGATGTAAATTATCACTATATTGTTAAGGGTAGTTATTAGGAGGTAGACCTCTTTTTTTTAATAAGAACAAAAATGAAAGGAATATGAAAAGGAAGGGGTCATAGCTGAAGTACCCATGTTACTTGTTCGACAAATAACTCTTTAGTTTGCAAGTTAGGATGATATTGGGTGAGAGTTAGAATTTGTTTGTGTATGTTTAACAAAGTATCTGAACTAAGCTTGAGTTTGATATGGGTTGTTTTTTTTTTTTTTTTTCATTTTATTCTTTTCATTTGTTACTTTTTGTATTTTGGTTTCGTATTAGAACATAATTGAAAAATCTGAACACAAAAGTCTAGTCCTTGGTCAAAATAATTGTTTGTAATGAATGGGAAAAACAGATGATCTCTTGCAATTTTGGCTAGAATAGATGGCTTTAAGAACTAATTACTTCAACCAGAATATCATAGTACATCTTGCTGCAGGTTTTCTGGTTTAGATGCTGCACTTAATTTCGCCTTCATGTAGAAGTGCATCAAACATGAAACATGGACACCAGCTTCTACACGGTTTTCTGGGACTTTTCTTTTAGTGCCGAAACTGTCTCTGGGCACTTCTTCAATAGTTCCCTCTTTTCTGTTTAGATTCTCTACTTAATTTCGCCTTCATGGAGAAGTGCATCAAACATGAAACATGGAAGCCAGCTTCTACACCCTTTTTTGGGACTTTTCTTTGAGTGCCGAAACTGTATGAATCTCTGGGCACTTCTCCAGTAGATCCCTCTCTTGTGAACTACTCTATATGCTTAGCATAAAAGCCTGCCCATGGTCACTTGCTCGGATCAGGTCCAGATCTTAAATTTCTTCAGTGTAAATTCTGTACGAATATCTTCGCCGACAGTCTTGAAACTCATACGAAACCTTTGCTTTGATACACTCACATATAAGCTCTCTTTTTTTTCTTCCTGTTATGGATGATTTCTGCGTCTTTTAACCTGTACTGTACACAGTGCAGTATATTTCTATTGGTTGAAAATTGGTCGTTTAGCTGTTGGAAATTGATATCTGCATATTATGATTTTATGTTTTTCCCCCACTTCTTCTTTTATAAACTTGGTATATGGTTTATCATTTGAATACTGCTACGTTGTCCACCTGCGGGCTAGTCCGTCCGCCATGTGTTGTTGCCCTATTGGCAGGTCAACCGGCGTAGGATCCGTGAATACAGTGGGGCCAGTAAGGTGCGGCCACGTGGCGGGCGGGGCGGGCAAATTAGCTTTTCCGTTATCATTTTGCATTATTGCACAGTGCATGTGTCAAACACACAAGGAGCTATATACTCCACTATTTTCTGATGCACTTTGGCAGCAAATATTGAATAGTGATGCTGCTGCTGCTTTGACATTTTGCTCAATTAATTTATGATATTTGGGCTCTGCAGTCAAATGATAAACTTTTTTATTATTGGTGGCTGGCATGTCATCAGCTCAAGTGGCTAACAAGTGGATGGGCATCACCCCTGCCATTAACACCTGAACAATCTCTTCACTTCACCTCCATTGGTTTTATAGTCCCATATTCTTCTTAGCTCAGTTTCATGGGTCCCTACTTTGACCGAGTTCTTAATTCCTCACTGGTGCATTTGCAGTTCGGACTCTTTTATGTATTGACACAAGATTAGTTCAGTATCTGACGCAAAAGATTTGCGAAATCGCGACACATTATAGCAATTACACTTAGGAAATGTCACTCACTGTGAATTACTACTTAGCCAGCAGTTACAATCTCAAGAGGGCCGCCGCAGCCCTGGGTTTTAGCCGCCGCGGAGAGTAGGTTTCGACACGTCGGACACGAATGGTGCGACAGCAACCACGTGTCGATGCACCCGACGTGGAACCCGTGGCCGCAGGCCGGCAGGGCCCTGATCTTGTCCCCGTTGGAGAAGTCCGCGAGGCAGATGGGGCACCCCGGAGGCGAGGCGGCGGCGGCGGGGTTGGCGGCATTGGCGTTGGAATAGTAGGTGGAGACGGGGAGCGCCACGACGGCCTCGCGCCCGAGGCCGCAGTTGAGCCGGCGGGAGGCCGCCCACATGGCGGGCTCGGCGAGGGTGCGGCGCGTGCACCGGAAGACGCAGCGCAGCATGGAGTTGAGGCCTAGCGCGCACACGAGCGCGCATATCATCGCCGCGAGGATCACGGGGACGTTATAGTGGTCGTGCGGCGTCGCAGAGTTTGTCGGCGAGGCTGCGGCGACGACGGAGAGGGAGAGGTTATGGCAATTCGAAGATGGTTCTTCCATGAGTGAGAAAATTGAAGATATGGAGAGAGAGAGTGGTAGTGATATAGAAAGCAAGCATGCAGAGATAGTGGCGATTAGGGATATGCTAACATGATAACCCACTACCGATGGTGCTCGCCGGTCCGGATTTGGATGTGATCCACCCTGACTCGGATCCTACCCGAATCTTCTTCCCTGTTCGCGAATCGGGTACGACTCGAGTCCGTTTCGTTCCCGTGTCGTGTCGGAAGCTAGGGGTGAGCACATAACGGTTGAAAACCGAAAATCGAAAACCGAATCGAACCGAACCGAAATATGACAAACGGTTCGGTTTGAGAATTTGAAATAACGGTTCGATCTTCGGTTCTTGATCCGAGTAACTGAACAGAAAACCGATTTAGGTTTAGTAGTTTATCAAACCATCCTCAATCTATACATATTAATATTTTTTAATCTCTAACTGAGCGCACTCTCTTCTCATATTCTCTATCGGTGCTTCTTTGAGCACTCTCTCTATACTCTCAGTCTATATATATTTATATTTTTCATTCTATGTAATATAATAATTCACAAATACAATAATATTTTTTTTAAAAATAATTGTTATTTAAATTGGTTCATTTTGCTAAGAAATTGAAAGCCCAGCACATTGGTCCATAAAACCGAACCAAACCGTTTTTATAAATACGGTTCGGTTTTGTTCGGTTTTTATAAATACGGTTCGGTTTTCGGTTTTGAGAAATACGATTTACGAATTTTTTGGTTTTCATATATTTAGTTCGGTTCGAGCAGAACCGAACCGTTGCTCACCTCTATCGAAAACTGATGGGATTGCGTCCATATACATCAGAACCCATACACGATCCAACCGAGCGCCTCAGTGGGTTTTTCAACACTTTCGTGTCGTGTCGTGTCGGATCGGATTACGGGTCGGCATCAACTTAAAAGTCGGGGACAAATCCAGCCCACTTGCATCCTTAGTTGTGGATGTATAGGAATGGCATCTTGTTTGTGCTTGGCTCACCTTTGGAACACTTCTCTTTTGGGACAATTGCTTGTTGGCTTCATCACTTTGAAGGTTGAATCATCACTACTTACTAATTGATCGCAAGAGAAGAACCCAATGCAAGTTGTTTGTTAGACTGATTTGAAGAGGATCCAACTTGGAATTCTTAAAGGTGGGGGCTAAAATTATAGATTAGTATCTTGACCAACTTTAAGAACCCCTATTTTTACGACTTATTATACAAACCACCTATACTTTAAAACTAATTATACGAACTACTCCAATATTTTATATTTTCTAATAGAAAGTAATAATACTAACCAACTCTATTTCAAAAATAAAATATAATGCAGAGCGATGTTCTATCCTGTAATACTCATAAAACATAGAAAAGTAGAGTGTACTTATTTCTTTTGAAAATTAATTCTAACTTTATTCGCAAAACACGAGACAATTACAAACTCATTAACTATGTGTCTGATAAATCAAAGTCCGATGAATCAGTGAGAATCCCCTTTACCTTTGATAAGTTGTAGGCAATCGAGCTTTACAATTCAAACTGCTGCAAGTAAAGTTATATATAATCAAAATTTACTACAAGGTAGGAGTGGGTGACCTCCCAGGACATAAAGAAGTGACTCGCAATAGGTCAGGTAAAGGGACAATCAAAATTAGTTCCGACTAGGACAATCCAATCCCGTGGGCCGACCTTGATTATAATATACAACTTTTTATGAGCAAGTGAAGTAAATCATGAGAATTTGGTTCCTAATTGATCTACATTTTTTTGTATCATTAAAATAAAATCATAATATCCCTGTCTGGAGTTTTTAGCTTCTTTTAGTTCTAGATATTTTTATATTCTAAAATATTGCAATAAATATTTTGTCCATGTTCTGTAATGGGAAGATTTATGAAATGCCCAAAAACTAAAAAAGTTTTATGTAAAACCCACCGCTAAAAAAACTTTCATCGCGTGCCCAGAATTAGAGAAACTTATCCAAAGCGGGTTCCAAATGACCCTTTTGCCCTTCCTTTTAATTTATTGGAAACACCCACAAAACTGCTCTTAAAAAAACGTTTCAATACTCCATCTTCTTCCATACGCTGCTCACTTTCGAATCTAGGTTTTCTCCTCAAAAATCTTCAAAAACTCGTCGAAAAATTTCGGAAAGACCGGGACGAACGACAAAAGTGCTAAAACGGAGGTCCAAACATCATTTTTTTGCGAATCTAAAATTTCGAAAGGCCATCTAACAATGAAGCTGTTACTTTCAGTCTCCTCGACGATACGCTCATTTTGCGACAAACGGGACCTCGTTTCGACCTCCCAGTCAAAAGTTATGGCCCTCCAAAGTTTCAGCTAACCATAAAATGCAGGAGAATGGCATTCTCCGTCTTAATTTACACAGAGAATGACCATTCTCCGTCTTAATTAGGACGGAGAATGACATTCTCCGTCTTAATTTACACGGAGAATGGTCATTCCAGTGTTAAAACGCAGGAGAATGACCATTCTCCGTGTTAGAAACACGGAGAATGCCATTCTCCGTGTTAAATGAAACGGAGAATGTCATTCTCCGTGTTAAATAAAACGGAGAATGGCATTCTCCGTCCTAATTAAGACGGAGAATGGCCATTCTCCGTGCTAAATTAAACGGAGAATGACCATTCTCCGTCTTAATTAGGACGGAGAATGCCATTCTCCGTGTAATTTATCACGGAGAATGGTCATTCTACTGTTAAAACGCAGGAGAATGACCATTCTCCGTGTTAGAAACACGGAGAATGCCATTCTCCGTGTTAATTAGGACGGAGAATGCCATTCTCCGTCTTAAATAAAACGGAGAATGCCATTCTCCGTCCTAATTAAGACGGAGAATGACATTCTCGGTCCTAATTAAGACGGAAACGGAGAATGTCATTCTCTGTCTTAAATAAAACGGAGAATGGCATTCTCCGTCCTAATTAAGACGGAGAATGCCATTCTCCGTCCTAATTAAGACGGAGAATGGTCATTTACAGTGTTAAAACGTGTAATTTAGTCCGTGTTAGAAACACGGAGAATGCCATTCTCCGTGTTAATTAGGACGGAGAATGCCATTCTCCGTCTTAAATAAAACGGAGAATGCCATTCTCCGTCCTAATTAAGACGGAGAATGACATTCTCGGTCCTAATTAAGACAGAAACGGAGAATGTCATTCTCCGTGTTAATTAGGACGGAGAATGGCATTCTCCGTCTTAAATAAAACGGAGAATGGCATTCTCCGTCCTAATTAAGACGGAGAATGCCATTCTCCGTCCTAATTAAGACGGAGAATGGTCATTTCCAGTGTTAAAACGTGTAATTTAGTTTTTTCAGGAATAAAGAGTTTCGTTCTTCTTTCAAAGCGATGATAATTCTTATGGAAAAGAAGAAGAAAGATCTTCTCTCCACAATTGAAGATCTGAGTTCAAATGTCTCCACGATGAAGATGATGATGATGGTGATGATGATGACGAGCGATGATCTGAGTTCGACTGAAGAAAAACACACCGAACTACGAACGATCTTTGCGATCTCTGCTGAATATGATAGCAATGGAATTCAGATTTCCCGTGAAGAAGAAGAAGACGAAAATCGCAATCCAGATCTGAGTTTTTTGAATTCAAATACATATAGATGACCAATTCGCGCGGAGGGGTAGTTTCGGTATTATAAAAATAGCAGTTTCTAGCGGGTGGCATCTAAAAGGGAATCTTGGAATATTTAACGTGAAAATACTTAATTCTGGGTATTTCATAAAACTTATCCAGCGGGTGGGCATTTCATAAAAGCCCACCCCGAAATTGGGTTTCTCAGCAATTTCCAGTTCTGTAATAAGAGTTTATATTTTACTTATCGAAAATTGATTGTAAATGACTATTACTTCACAAATAATCACTTTTAAGTGCATGACATCAAATTACAAATACCTCATCTGTAATTGTAATTGTTCATGGAGTTTTGTGTATGAAATAGAAATTTTGTGTATGAAATAGAAATCCTTAGGACTCTTTGGTTCGCGGAAAGGAAAGGAAAGGAAAGGAAAGGAAGTTGAAAACTTGGTAAATCTTTTCCGTTAGGTAATTATAATTTCTATTGATTTTTTTTTCGGTGTTTGAAAATGTCAAAAAAATTAGAAGAAAAAGTGAATACTTCAAGGTAAAAAATTGATTGATGGATGTAATCATTTTTTTTTCCTAATTTTTCTTTCATTGGAATACACTTTTCTTTCCTTCTCAATTCTTTTGGCTCCCAAACATAGAAAATTAATTACATTTTTTTCCCAATCCCATTGTTCTGCGAACCAAACGAGACCTTAAAGTAACACTTGAGCAAATATGTAAAAACTAAAATGTTAGGGAGTTTTTCTTGTAATTTACCATATAGAGAAAAACAGTAAGGAGCAATCTACAAAATTTCCACAGATGAAAACTTTGGAAGCCACTCGTTGCAACGTTTCAAAACCACCATGAAAATTTCTTAGATAGAATTTCAGAGAGAGAGAGAGAGAGAGAGAGAAGAGGAATAGGAATGGCGTTCCTCCTTCCCAAAATATCCACCACTCCTCCTCCCCACCACCCAAATAACAAACCTTCCCAGAATGCCCCTCCTCCTCGGGCCCTCCACCAGCAGCAGCTCCTCCTCGCCAAGCTCGACCTCCCCCCTCTCCGGGAGTCGGCGGCGCAGGATAAGGCGGCGCCGGCGGCGAGGGCGCAGGATAGGCAGGAGAGGGAGAGGAAGGAGAGGAGGGACGAGTTCTATTTGAACCTCGGCATGGCCGTCAGGACCCTCCGGGAGGACATCCCTTCCATCTTCTCCAAGGACCTCAACTACGATATCTACAGGTTTGCCACTCGGGAAACCCTAGTTTACTTCTATTTCTAGTCGGAATTTAGTAAAAGGTGTCAACTTCACACTGAAGAGATCCTAAATTTTAGGGGGCTGCCTGGCAACTGTAGTGGTTAGCGGTTACGAGGTGTTTTTAGAGTACCTGTTATGGTTATGAGAGGGGTCCGATTTTGGGTGTTTTAAGTATGCGCTTTTAAACCAGTCTAATCCATAATTGGTAATTCATCAACGAGCGGTTCTTAAATTTTTGGGTGCGGCTATACGCACCCCACCTACTGAACACATTCCATTAAAAAATAAAAAAAAATTCAAATTCCTATTCTACCCTCCCCATGCTCCCCCCCCCCCCCTCCCCCGACCGCCGACCCCGACCCCTCCTCCTCCTCCGACACTCCGACCCCGACCTCCGACCCAGGAGGAGGAGGAGGAGGAGGAGGAGAGGTCGGGAGGAGGAGGAGGAGGCGGCGGGTCGGGAGGAGGCGGAGGAGGAGGGGTCGGGATCGTCTCCACGAGGGGGAGGGGGAGGGTAGAATAGGATTTTTTTTTTTAATAGGGTCTCCTCAGGAGGTGGTGGGGTGCGTATAGCCGCACCCTAATTTTTTTTTTACACGAATAAAATTACATATATGTCCAAGTATAAACAAAACAGTCCCGAGTGCGGGAATTGCCACCAAGTCCACGCCTCGATTAGGAGGTAGAAATCCATATTTGATCAAAATAATAGAAACACATGAAATAATAGAAACGTCTAGATGAAAGTAGGAGAAAAAGATTTTAAAAACTTACTGGGGAAAGTCGGAAAATATAGCCATAGTTTGGAAGAAGAATAAGAAGAAGAAGAAGAGAAACACAAATGAGAAAGAAAAGATAGTGTAGGGTATAAGTAGTTATAACTATATATTTTTGGTGAGGATATAAATGGAATAAAATAAAAAAATATCCCTCAAACCCCACCGATTTGGGGCGTTTATAAACTCATCCAAAATTACACTATACCGGCTTTGGGGGGTTTTTGAGCCGACCAAAACTAATGCCTAAAAAAAAAAGCAGGGATTTTTCATAATTGGTCAGTTCAAAAACACCAAAAAACCGGTGAAAACACCGTTACCAAGTAGACCCATAAGGATTGTTTTTTAATTGGGAGGAGGTATCAGTATCACCTGGAAAGCCTAAATTTCTAATTATAGGAGGCGGTTAACTTGTAGTTGGAATTTGAGAAAAAAGATGTCAACTTTGCACTAGGAGAACCAAAGAAACGCTAATTTTCAATCGGACGGTAAAGCTGCTAGCTAGCAAGGTAGTCAAAGACGCAAGACGCACCTGAGGCGCACTTGAGGTGCAAATGGTCCATATCGTCCGAGGCGCAAAGCACACTTAAGGCGCGCGTCCGAGCGAAGCGAGACGCAAAAATAATAAACAATATAAATATAAATAAATAAATTAGTAATATAAGAAATAAAACTGTTGAGAGTCAATAAGGGACTTTTAGTCCAACATCGGAATATGTAGTATGTAGAGGAGCTAGACTCCCTATAAGTAGTGAAATAGTCCATCAATAAAATTAATCTAACCATTATTTTCTACATGGTATCAGAGCCATAACTCTCTCTCTCTCTCTCTCTCCACAAAAAGAAATTCCCCCCAACAACCGCCGACCCTCCCTACCGGACCCTCTCCAGCACCTACAGCCGCCGACCCTACAGCCCCTCCCCGACCCTACAGCCCCTCCCCCACAACCGCCGACCCTACAGCCCCCCCCCCCCCCCACAACCGCCGACCCTACAGCCCCTCCCTACCCGACCCCTCTCCAGCAAACCGCCGACCCTACAGCCCTCCCTCCCCCACAACCGCCGACCCTCCCTACCCGACCCTCTCCAGCACCTACAGCCGCCGACCCTACAGCCCCTCCCCGACCCTACAACCCCTCCCCTACAACCCCCCCTATCCAGCACCCTCCCGCCCCCCTGCAGCACCTCCCCCCCTCTTAACCCAAGCACTCTCTTGCCATGAAAACCCTAACCCTAGCCCTCGCAGCCCCATCCAAACCCTAACCCTAACCCTAGCCGTCAAAAAAAAAACGGCGTATTTCGAAGACGAGTCGAGATGTCAAATTTTTTATTTGCACCGACGTTGTTCCTAGATTGTGTCGTTTGGAACTAACAAATGTTTATTTTGTTATTCCTCCTTTACATCGGGATCTATACAGAGACTGATCATGTCTTCTCTGGTGTCCTGACGTGTTCACTTTACATGCGCGCGCCGGTGCTGGCCAAGTTAGTAGCGCATTCGTAAAGTCTGTGACGTCGAAGAAGACGACGAAGACGAAGAAGACGACGAAGTTGGAGAAGTTGCCGACTCCGACGTCCAAGAAGCCGACGAAGACGACGAATCAATTGAAGAAGCCATGGATTCGATCAGTAGCAAACTGACGGCCGACGAGATGAAGGCCTTGGTTGATGATATCTTATCAAAAAGATTAACCGAGGTAACCCCACGTGTGATCCATACTGATGTGGATCCGTCCCCTTACAAAATGGGGAAATTGGAGAAGCTGGAGACGAAGTTGGAAGGAACGTCCAACTACTTGAAGTGGTTGCGGCAGGCGATGCGGACACTGAAGGGACGTGGCTTGGTTGGCTATGTCACTGGCCAAGCCAAGGCGCCAGCCGATCACTCCGCCAAGGAGTTTGCTGTTTGGGAGATTGTCAACAACGTCGTGGCTGGGTGGTTGACCGCCTCTTTAAACCGACCAGGTGTCGGACAATGTCGAGGCAATGGAGGCTGCTGCTGATATATGGCAAACTTTAAAAGATATGTACTCCGGCTCTGGCAACCCTATGCGAGTCTTTCAACTGCAAGATGAACTCGATAGGGTGGCCCAAGAAGAACGTACCATTTCTGAGTACGTGGCCCTGTTGAAGAAGTACTGGTCTGATCTGGATCATTATGATCCTCTTGGGATGGAAGATGCACAAGTCGAACCGGCATTCTCGAAGTACTTTCAGACGTTCCTGGCTTATATTTCCCGGCAACGTATGATGAAATTTCTGAAGGGACTACACCCTGTCTTTGAGCAGAGACGAAATATCCTCCTATTCCAACCCACGCTTCCGACCTTGGAAGAAGCTATCGCTGTTATGACACAGGAAGAAGCTCGACTGAAGTTGATGCCCAACAAGGGATCCTACCAGGGGGAGCAAGCCTCAGTTGACAAGTCTGCCCTTGCTGCCTTCAATCAATCTCCATCTATGGGTGGTGTTTGCCACAATTGTGGTGACTCCGGACATTACATCCGCTTTTGTCCAAAATCCTTGCACAATCAGTCTAATGATCGAGGACGGGGTCGTGGAGGCTGACGTGGTGGAAGAGGAGGATATGCTGGTCGAAGGGGCGGACACAAAGCAAATATGGCGGAAGAAGGGGGGATAATCAACTGGCTGAAATAACCCCGCTTGAGCGGGAGTTCCTTGAGAAGTTGCGAGGCACAAAGCTGGGTTCGGCCGACAGTCCTGGGGCGTCTTCAACCTCGGAAGATCACATCACTTGCTTTGTCCAAACCAGCAACGATGATTCTGCACGTGCTCTTGCATCTATCCATCAGCCAGGATGGATTATGGACTCTGGGGTATCTCGCCATGTCACGGGGTCCCATGGTGCGTTTCGGGAATATACTCTCCTACCATAGCCGGAGAGTATTCAGACCGCTGATGGTACATCCAGCCCTGTAATGGGTAAAGGCACTGTCGCATGCACCCCTTCCATCACTCTAACCAATGTCTTTCATGCTCCGTCTTTTCCTGTCAATCTTCTATCCATTAGTGCCATTATACTTGATCTTAACTGTATTGTTTCCTTTGACATTCCTCAGGTGACTTTTCAGGAGAAAGGGACAGGACGACGACTTGGGACTGGCACATGGCATAAGGGGCTGTGGTATTTAGACAGGACTGGACTGGACAACGCATTGGCATCCTTGGTAGCAGACGCACCATCAGAAGCTTCCTGTCGCAGTGTTGAAGCCGACTTGCTACTCCACCACCAGCGTGTCGGTCATTCCTCTTTTCCAGTTATTGGTCGAATGTATCCGTCCTTATATCAAAGGGCTAATAAAGAGAAGTTATTTTGTAATGCCTGTGCTTTGGGAAAACATACCAGAAGCTCGTATGTGAGCACGGGAAATAGGAGTTCAGCTGCTTTTGATATGATACATTCGGACGTATGGGGCCCTTGTCCTACAACCGGGATTAATGGCTTTCGATGGTTCGTCACCTTTATTGATTGTTATACCCGCGTGACATGGGTCTACCTTCTGAAGAATAAAAGTGACGTCCTTGAGGCCTTTCATGACTTTCATCGACGAGTGGAAACACAATATGGCGCTAAAATTAAGTGTTTTCGGTCCGACAATGAGACGGAGTATACTAATAAGCGGGTTGTTGAGTATTTTTTCACTCATGGAATACTTCATCAAACTTCATGTGCTTATACTCCGGCTCAAAATGGTGTGGCGGAACGAAAGAACAGACACTTGCTGGACGTTACACGGACGATGATGCTGGCTATGAATGTCCCGAAACACTTATGGGGGCATGCTATATTGACGGCCTCTTATCTCATCAACAGAATGCCATCTCAGGTATTGGACTGGAAGACACCATTGGAGATGCTTACTGGAGCAACTACATACACTGTTCCACCAAAAGTTTTTGGATGTGTATGCTTTGTCCAGGATAATCGGCCAGGCGTTGGCAAACTGGATCCTCGGGCAGTTAAATGTGTCTTTGTCGGTTACACGGCGACTCAGAAGGGATATGCCTGTTGGAGTCCAGTCGAGCGGAAGATGTTTGTCAGCATGGACGTTACATTCAGAGAACTCGAACCATACTATGGTTCGGATGAAGGTTCAGCATTTGGTGACACCTAACACAGATGGTGTTCGATGTGAGGGGAAGATAATAAGTCCAAATGTGGTCGTCGGATCGGTTCCGTGTCCGGTTGTAGAAAACTGGACGAAAGGGGGAGAGCACAGTGACTCAGATACAGAGAATGAAGAAGACGATACATATGTTACGCAGGGGGAGCAGCAGACAAGGGAAAAGGAGCTCCAAGTCTACAGTAGGAGACAACAGAAGTCCAGTACTGTGCCTATGCCGTGCCCTGTGCCTACTGTACCAAGTCCCTCGTCTACTCCTGCTCCAACTCCTGAAGATGTTGTCCCCGCACTGAATCACTCGGATTCTGATGCGGATCTCTCCGACTCGGATGGTATGATCTCTCCACCACCTATTGCTCCCTTAAGGAGATCTTCTCGCATCAATACGGGTAAGGCTCCTGCTCGTTTTGATGACTACGAACATGACATTGCCAACTTCTTGTCTTATTCTAACATTTCTTCGAATTATCGAGCCTTCATTGCATCGTTAGACTCTACTTCGTTGCCCAAGTGTTGGCAGGAAGCAAAGAAAGATCCAAGGTGGAAAGCTGCAATGATGGAAGAACTTGGGACACTGGAGAAAAATAAGACATGGGAGCTGGTTCCATTACCCAAAGGAAAGAAAGCTGTGGAATGCAAATGGGTGTACACAGTGAAAGAGACGCCAGAAGAAAAGGTCGAGCGATACAAGGCGAGGTTGGTTGCAAAAGGATTCATACAGTCATATGGCATAGACTATGATGAGACGTTTGCCCCAGTAGCAAAAATGAGCACCGTGAGAACTCTGGTCTCCATTGCAGCGAACTATGGGTGGAAGCTGTACCAGCTGGATGTGAAGAATGCCTTTCTTCATGGAGACCTGCAAGAAGAAGTATACATGGAGCTCCCGCCAGGGTGCTACGCGACGAAATCAAACGGAGGGACGTCGTAAGGAAAGGTGTGTAAACTGAAGAAGTCGCTATACGGGCTAAAGCAATCTCCTCGAGCTTGGTTTGACAGATTCAGAAAGGCTGTTACAGGCATGGGATACCGTCAAACAAATGCAGATCATACGGTATTCCTTCAGCATGCAAGAGGCCACATCACTATACTTGCTGTATATGTGGATGATATAGTGATCACAGGTGATGATGAAGTCGAGATCACTAAACTGAAGTCAAAACTCGCGAAGGAGTTTGAAATGAAGGATTTAGGAGCGATGAGGTACTTTCTAGGTATCGAGGTGTGTAAAGGCGAACAAGGAATTGTTCTCTCACAGAGAAAATACACACTAGATCTGCTGAAGGAGACATGGATGCTGGGATGCAAAGCAGCGGTCACTCCAATTGACCAGAAGTGCAAGTTGGGAGCAGAAGCAGGAGAGCCCGTTGATCGTGAAAGATATCAACGACTTGTAGGGAGATTAATTTATCTGGGACACACTCGCTCTGATATCTCATTTGCGGTGAGTGTAGTGAGTCGCTACATGCATGATCCAAGAAAGGGTCATATGGATGCAGTATTTCAGATCTTGAGGTATCTGAAAGGAACGCCGAGAAAGGGACTATGGTTCAAGAAGAATGGACGCATAGAAGTTGAGGGATACTGTGATGCAGACTGGACAAGCTGCATAGACGACAGAAGGTCTACCACGGGATACTGTGTTTTTGTAGGAGGAAATCTGGTCTCATGGAGAAGCAAGAAACAGTCTGTGGTAGCACGGTCGACAGCTGAAGCAGAATACAGAGCAATGGCTCTGGGAGTGTCAGAATTGTTGTGGGTGAAAGCGTTGCTGACAGAGTTAAAGTTAGACAAGGGAGCACCATTACGTCTTCTGAGCGATAGTCAAGCTGCAATAAGTATAGCTAACAATCCCGTCCAGCACGACAGAACGAAGCACATCGAGATTGATCGATTCTTCATCAAGGAGAAGCTGGAACAAGGGATACTGAAGATTGACCATGTCCGCTCAGAAGAACAAGTTGCAGACTGTCTGACTATGGGTCTTAGTTCATTAAGTTTGTCGAAGCTATGTAACAAGATGGGGATGATCAATATCTATCGCCCATCTTGAGGGGGAGTGTTAAGAGTCAATAAGGGACTTTTAGTCCCACATCGGAATATGTAGTATGTAGAGGAGCTAGACTCCCTATAAGTAGTGAAGTAGTCCATCAATAAAATTATTAACCATTATTTTCTACAAAAACCAAATAACATATTAAAACCAACAAAAATATATTAAAACATAACCAAGTGAACTAGCAGAGCAGTAATATCACTAGTAATCAACTGAACTAACAAGTGTTTGTATTCTTCCTACTACGTTTTTAGTAAATTTTAGTTTTTTCTAGTTCAACTGTAACCAACTTTGACAACCGTGGAAAAGGACTATCTTCCTCCCACTTAAATGAGGTAAGGGATTTGCTGAAAGGCGTGTCCGGAGAAATGGTCCTTGCCTAGTGAGGGGCGAGGCACAAATGCTGCGCCGAGGCACGCCTTTGACTACCATGCTAGCTAGACATCTCTATAGCTAATTTTAAGGACTCTTTTTTAGTTTATTATAGTCAAAGATAGAACCTTTAAACTTATAAATCCGCTTTTGCAAAGAAAGAAACCCTAATTTGTATTTCGGTGTCAGGGTGTTAACAAAAGAAAATATAGGAGGAGAAGAGCTAGAGCTCATTGAGGGCCTATTAAGAGAGGAGCACAAAATTCTCTCTGTACTGAACTGAGGGCTGTTGAGAATTATTGACTAATCAGAGAATGCTGTGAACTAAATGATTGTTTTAGAGAAACATCGTAGGTACTTTCATAAGGAAACTTTGACTGAAACACCCAACTTGAATCCATTAGCAATTATAAAGTATCATTGATCACAGATAAGCTAATGCTGCACAGAGCCTAATACGACACATCATGGAAATGTACACAGAGACGACATCTTTTTTGGTGTGTCCTATTGGTTTATGGGGTGTTTGTGTTTGTATCGTGTCTGACACAGATCATCAACCATTTTGGAGTGTTCCTGCTTCCTAGCACATATAAGTAACATCCATATCGATATGACAGACTAACAATTCTCAAAACCAACTCCCAATAGAAAAAAATAAATATCAATCGTTCTAAACCATAAAAAATCTTCCTCTATCCTCTGAAAGGCACAAGGGCTAAGGCATCAACATGCTCTTCTGAATCTTGAGAGTCATCCTCAAGATGCTAAATTATAAATGAATTCAAGAGTGAAAGAAGGGAAACTAGAGTTGAATGGCCGTTAAACCTACTTGGGGGGACATATCTTTTTATGTAGGTGCCAAATTCGAATTCTTATTCCAAGGATAATTTTGTCCATTTCATTATCCGCTTGGTCTAGGACCTTGGAACGAGTAATCGAATTACTCGGTACACACCGATTTCCCCCCAAAGAATGTTAATAATTCATAGAAGAAAAAGGAAATTAATTATAAATAGAATATCCTATGTATAATTAGATTCTATTTTATAATTACAATTATGAAATGATGATCATTAATTCATTAAATCAATAGCCAGGTCAACCATACAAATAATAGGGTAATGTAAAGCTAGGAATAAGCATCAAGTATCTAGCCTCTACATCTTCGTAAAGTAAAACAAAAACAAAAGGTAGTTCTTGTGCGAAAAAACCATAGCATATTGTAAAAAGGAGAGTAGATCATATCTATTGAAGAAAAAACAGAAACTACATGTACTTTTGTTGGTCATCGGTGTGTGTCGCTGTAGATTACCGGTGCACTGCCCTTTTATTATCTCTTGTGAGAGTAAAGAGGAAGTTAGGTAGGGAAATTTAGGGTTTAAGAATTTCGAAAGAAGTAGGATAGGCAGATTGTTATGGAATTGTATAAAAGAAAATCTATTGCTGATTATTTGAGGATTTCGCCAAAGTGGTTATGTTAACATGGTTATTTAAGAAAAGCCGTAACATGAAGTTCACGAACAATACACTCGTAACATTTTGCATGGTTTGATATGTTAACCTTCACCTAAAAAGAGATTTCGCTGCTACAAAAGCTAGTACTTAATCATTCTACACACACTCAAACCTAACTCTAGTTGCCAAAAGAAACAGAGTCCCCTTTTAAAAATGTGCCATTCATTGTGCCAACCTTGAGTTTGAAATAGCCTTTATCTCAACAGTTGTTAGTCCAGTGACTCTTTATCCTTGTACTAGTTTAGAAACAAATTCATAAATTTAAGATAAGAAATGATAGAACAGGGAATAAAGAGGAGGGGGGTTGAGCACGGCAAGATAAACTCAAAAGAACTTTTTGTTTCTTAAAGATACAATTAAAAATTAATTATTTATTTATTTTTGACTACCCCTTGGTCTAACTATATTCGTGTAGAAGATGGACATTGTTTTGAGATAAAATTGAGAACAGAACGAAATTAGGCTTTAGTTAAGGAGAAGAAAATGTCCTTGTGCTTCTCTAAGAGGGGCTAATTTAATTAAGAAGTGATCTCCAATTTAAGTTCTTTAGTTCTAACCAAGCTCAGGACATAAAGATAAGAAGTGATGTTATAATTATTATATAACAATGATGTTATAGTTATTAAAAATAGGCCGAATGGGGTGCAAGTAGTTCGTTAAGGGGAACCAAAGACCTTTGTGCTACTTCGGGGGGGGGGGGGGGGGGGGGGGGGGGGGTAAATCTTATTAAGCCACCTGCCTATTTCAAGACATTTCTTTAGTCGTAACCAAGCGTATTGAGCTCAAAATATGATTAACAATAGTGCGAACAGCAAACTTGTTATGAAATCAAAGACCCTTGGACCACTTTGAGGTGGCAAATCCTACTTAGAAATAAGTGGAGGTTGAGTTCTTCAACTTCAACCATTTATAGGAGTATCTATCCAGCATACAATAAACAAGTTAGAAGTACCTCAATCACAAGTGTGACAAGTACCTCTACAATCTGCTCAGCTACTCCTAGAATTTCTCTTAATTATTTTATAATGTACGCATTAATTTTGTTTTCATGCCCGTATGTAATTAAACATCAGAAAAGGTGTTATGCAATTGTCCTGCTAGAAACATTATGCCCGCAACAACCACTTGAAGCTCCTAAAACTATCCGATTCACTACCACAACAACTCACCATTTTCATTTTGTTGTAAAATTTTCTTTTGCACAAGATCATTAGAATCTGCTTTGTGTTTGTGGACACTGAGATGGCCTTTTTCATAATACGATTATGCATACCCTCCACAAACACATTCAATATCCTAATAATTTTTTTATTCTAAAAGTAGCCTCTCTTTTTCTCTCCCCTTCCATTTTTTTAAACTTATAAGTCTCTTTTTTTCCCCTTTTCTATCTTGCAACATTACCTCCCCTCCCACTCTTGAAAGCAACTTTCTAACTTCCATACAGATGTTGCCTTGGTTATTGTGATAGTTTTTCCTAAGCTATTCGTCTTTTTTCCTCTCCAGAGAAGATATCACCTTTATAGACCCTCTCAACACTTTCCAAGGTATTGACAACTACCGTCTAATATTTTGGGCCCTCCGATTCCATGGCCGGATATTATTTAAAGAGATTAGTATTGAGGTTTTTAGAGTTTGGCAACCATCAGAGAACTCTATCCTGATTCGATGGGAACTTCAGGGTGTCCCACGAGTGCTTTGGGAGGCTCGGGGCCGATTTCAGGGGACGTCGAGGTACAGGGTGGATCGGAATGGAAAGATTTATGAGCACAAAGTGGACAATCTAGCATTCAACTTTCCTCGAACTGTGATGAGGCCAGCAACTATGTTGGATTTGGTTGGTGTTGCTTGCCCGACGAGTCCCAATTTGACGTTTCGGTGGGACTTGCTGGAGGATTCTGGTTCTGGTTCCTGCCCGTGGATTGAACTCTACCGTGCAGTTAGGGGGACTTTGGAACAAGAGGGACATATTCCAATGGGTGTTGGTCTGGAGGGTTTGGTTACTTGTTCATAATATGTTTCTTGAAGGAAATCAGGGGTTGTATATAGAAAGGATGGGCAATGTTCTGGTGAGTTACATAGGTTCAATTCTGTATTATATTTGATATTTTGCAACTTTGTGATATTAGGTCTTTAAATTCCTGTACTCAACTCTTTAAAGTCAATAGCATTATAGTGCAATCTTATATATCTTATATGAGCACAAAGTGCCTATTATACCTTTCAACATTCTTTTATATATAGTTGGAATGCAAGAGATACTATCTGATAGGATGTATAAATAAATCACAAGTCTGTTGTCTTGGCTTGTTAGAAAAGGTATGTCTTAGTTTTAAGCTGTCGTCTTTTGGACCGGTTGAGAAAAATCAGTGAAGTCCCCAAAGTTCGTTAGTTCTATCTAATGCTTCAAAATGCCTTACATTATACTGAGGGGGGATTAACCTCCCATCTGTTATATATATTTCTGTGTGTGGTTGATTCTTTGCACTGTTTATCAAATTTATTATGTTAGCCCCTCAAAAGTAGGAACTTTTTATTGCATTTTTCTGCATTGTCTATATACGTTGTTGTGACTAATTGTGTTTTGGTTCAGTATTTATTTTTGTGTCTTTTATCATATTACATGTTCACCTATTTTGTTTTTGAACGGAGTCTTATTTTTAATTTCATTGTTTTGACATAAGACGTTGAATCTAAGTAAAGTATATGTTCAGTTGTTCACTTATGATTCTATAATTGGGACTGCTAGATAAATAAAAAGCGTGCACCTAACTGTTTAGGTGTTGCCTAGGCATTTAGGGGTCTAAGCCACTTTTGGCCGCCAGTTGCTTTGACAACTGTGATTGGGCGATGTAGGAAATGATATTTGATGATATGGATACTTGTGGTGTATGGTTATGATTCAATTCATACATCGGTGCATATTGCATATAATAAGAACCTTTTTTAGTATACTTAAAGATGGCGTGGTGACTTAAAAATTTGGCACTACAACATTAAAAATCATGATCGTCGAATGCTTAAAATGTTACACCCATATACTATAGTTATGAACATACCGATTATGTGAATCTCAATTGCAATCAAACTGAGCTTTATTAGAAATCAAAGTTATATCGAAATCAAAACAATTTGCATTTAATCAATTTGAACTTGTTTACGGATGGATTGGTTAAACTAAAACTTCAAAATGCAACATAGATGGAGAGGTTCAGAAATTATATTATTATTATTATTATTATTATTATTATTATTATTATTATTATTATAATAATAATATATAATAATAATAATAATAATAATAATAATAATAATAATAATAATAATAATATAGAGAGAGAGCCAGAGAGCGAGAAACACTGTTTGTAGAGAGAGAGAGAGAAGAGTAGCTGATATTTGGCCATTCTATATGGCCGCTGTTTCCTCACTGTCACTAAAACAGTTACCGAGAAAGACGTTTGTGGTTGCTTTCGAGAAATGAAATATACAAATATTTAACCTTCACTAACACTAGAGTTTTGGTGCAGTAACCATGAGAAATCTAAGTTCAGATCGTCTCTAGCTCACATATTAAGCGTATTTTATTAAAAAAAAATATACCGCCGCATGAATCCATATATGTGCATAAAATGGACATTAGATCTGCAGGAGTGTGGTGAATAATATAAGTACATAACCCTCGTCCATCACCCATCACCAACACTATAGTTTTGTTGCACTTTCAGCGACTTTAACAACAAATAGATTAAATTGTGTAGGGGTAAAAGATCGTACATCTTGGTAACATATGTCACCAAATATGAATCAATGTCACAAAACTATGGATATACAGCTGTTTATGGAGATACACTGTTTAGTGTGTTAATTAGAACTTCTAATTGATAGAGAACCACAGGGTATGCCAACTCATATATCTAGTACAACTCTGTTTTGCTGGGAGAAAAAAGGAATAGTGAGTGAGAGATTGTGCACCATCTTTTCAGTACCTAAGGATAAATTTATGTTTGAAAGATTTTAGAATTTTCTAACATGACTCATATACCGATACGTTTGTTTTTGGTCCAATTGGAGCGATGGAAATATACATTAATCAGGAAGAGAAAGTAAAAGGAATATTGTGCTATGTTCTTACCTTTTTAGTACCCAAGGATAAATCTTGTGTTCAGAAATTTGTGTTTGGAAGAGAAATTTTTCTTTAGTTCAATTTTTCCTCTTTCACTTCTTTCCGTGATCAAATAAGCAAAAACAAAATCCTGACCTTTTTTCCCCTTTACTTGGAACGAAACATAAGTTAGTACATGAAATAAAAGGTATGCATGTTTTCAGTGACTGATTATATATTTTTTTAAATTCATAAGCTGATGACAATTTTAAGTTCTGATGCTCTGTGTCAAAACTAGATTTATTTTTCCATTAATTTTTTTGGAGGTTCTAGTTTGTTAAAATCAATAGTTGTTTGTCTAATTCTAAAACACAGTTCGGTGAGATGAATTGAGCAGGGTTCAGGTGAAATGGGCTTCATGTTGGTTCAAAACTACGAAAATTGACATAGGGTACCATACAATCGGTTGTCACTTTCAAGTAAAAGAGGATGACTTTTCTCAAACTTGGACAATTTATCTTGGAATGGTTCTACGGGTTTTAGAGTCTCTCAGATTCATATCTTGTAGGATTATACCCATGAACTTTGCCAATCGTCTGTATATAAATTCTCCATTTTCATTTCGGTTTCTCTACCGACGTAGGTAGTGCTACAAACCAAATTTCTTGATTTATTTTTTCCTTTTTAATTACATGAACTATTAGAAAGGAAATTCTGCCAGACATTCTGGTGCAAATTCCTCTGATGGAATGTTTTCCTTATAATTTTTCCTAACTAGTTTCTCTTCCACTAATATATGTAAAATGTATTATTCTAGAGAAAATTTTCTTTTTAAGTTATATATGCTGTAGGTATCCAAAAGGAAATTTAGAGGTATGAAAGTTATGTTTGTGAGTGTCCTTGTTCTTTGTGCGACTTATTTTAAAACTTCGCGCTACCTTTTTCAGATCCTCCTAATGAATCTCCTACTTATCTACTTACTTGTAGCTACTGAATATTTGCAGAAAGTTAGTTTATAACCTACAGTATAGCAGGTCAGCATGTGCTGAAGAATGTAAAATTCAATGATGGCAGTTTTATTTTCATTGGAAACCTCACCTGTCCCCTCTTTAGTTTTAGTCTCCTAACAAATAATCTAGAGCAAATCATCATTAGATATAACGCTATTCTAAGTCTAAAGATTTAATTTGTATTGTGGTGCAGTTAGTTAGTTAGAGTTGGTGCAAGTCATTTATTCTATTAAAAAGGGTGACGATGATTTGAGAGCGGTAAGAGTTGGTTGAATAGGAAATGAATGACATCAGTCTCTTATTTTGTGGTGGTAGTTCACCAAACAATGAGGAGAAAGGAGTTGAAGAAATCCAGGTTTCTCATCGACTTTTTTCCAGATAGAGCCTGCTGATGGAAATATGTTCTTACTGGTTCAGTGGTTTGTGTACATTTCCATGGAGAATAGGTTCAGCAGCTCTTTACCTATCCTCTCCACTAATTTGAACAGTTGAGAGAGTATTGTAGGTTATTTGGGATCTGATCTATACTTTGACATCTTAACCTGATCTCGCTTGAACTATGTTCGGACTCTTTGACATCTTAACTTGATATCACTTGAACAATGTTCGGACTCGAATGTATGATCTTGACATCTTAACTTGATATCACTTGAACAATGTTCGGACTCGAATGTATGATCAGAAGTTTGATCCTAATTTCAAAACATGCATTGAATCCAAACCTGACCTGTTGGATTAATGGTTTGAGTTGGTTCTGAAAGTTTTTGGTACAATGATTTCTTTTATGATGAAAGATCTCTCTTTTTTCGAACAAGGAAAGATAGTTTCTCTATGTATGGGGGAAGCCTGTTTTTAAATCTTTCCTTTGAAGAAACTATCATGAATCCATCAAATTGCATATAACCTAAAGTTTGCTACCAATTCTAGACTCCTGATGTGACTCTCCACCAGTTATTCTGGTAGAGCAATAGATTAGCTATATCGGTTGACATATGCTTTACTCAATCACCTACCTCTTAATGATTTTCCTCCGTCGCGTAGGGCTCGAAGATTGAGGGTTAGTCAGGCCCACTTGTCATAGGCGTTCAAGTCTTGTTCCTCTCAGTTTTTCTTTGGGTTAATTGCATCAACTACCCCATGTTTTACACTTATTACACGGACCACTCCTGCTTTGAAACTAGTTACACGAACACCCCATATAGTTTCTATTTTTTTTAATAGAAACTAATAACACTGATGACTGACCACCCCTATGGTTAATAAAATTTACAAATGAGAGAGGTAGTCAGTGTAATTATTTTCGGAACAAGAGTAGTTTCTGTAATACTCATGAAACATAGGGAAGATCAGTATAATTAACCCTTTTTCTTTTGTATGTAGTTCTTCGTCTTCAGTGGAATGAATGAGTTTTGCCTCATTTGTTTGGAGTATAGGTGTTGGATGATTTGGATGCTTCAAGAAATGAAGGGAAAATGAAACTGATAAAAGGTTAACTTTGAGAATGATGTTTGACCTCCTTCGTATGGTAGGATGTGTGACCGGTTTATTGAAAGCGTTTGTTGAACATGTTAAAACTAGTTAGTTTGCTGAGTGACTTAAACCTTGGGATATTGGAAATTTTGATGCGTCTTTTCGGACACTAGAAACATATGAAAATGGCTTAGGATACCTGGAAATCTTTCTCCAGTTTACTGTACTGTCGTCGTCTTTCATAAATATTGGGATATTTAATACCAGGAAAAGATTTAACTATTATACGAGACCCTATTACTAAATAACCCAAAGATATTGGGTTATTTAGTCATTGGGTTATTTAGTAATAGGATCTCATATAATAGTGGATATTAGGATTTGGGTCTCGACAATGACCGACGTTAGGGTTTAGGTCTCCAAATTCACGTAGACAAATGAACAGTGATTTGGAGGCTCAAATCCTAACGCTGGTAATTTTTGAGGCCTAAATCCTAATTTTAACTATTATACGAGACCTTATTACTAAATAACCCGATACAAGTCAAATACCTGGAAATCTTTCTCCAGTATACTGTACTGTCATCTTTCTCCAGTTAGTACCTGGAATGTTTTAACATAATTGAGCGACCAAGTCTAGTGCTACTTCCATTGAGAACAACACAAGTTACTCGTTGCAGGAACACACAGGAATCAAGATCTACCAGATGTAGCCTATGGTTTGATGACAAGTTTTGACTTTTGGATTGCTCATTAATGCTAGGTATTATAATTATAAGCTAAATTATCTCTCTATATATATGTATGAAAAAGTATAATCAGACCGGAAAAAAAAAAAAACCGAAAAAAAAACTGCAGCGCCACGTGGCAGCTGCGGATTGGTCAAAAAAAAATTTAAAAACACTCAGCCCTCTCCTGCTTACGTCGGCCGAAAACCGACCAGTCGAAATCCGACACGTGGCCGCAGTTTCGGCCGCGATTTCAGCCGTGGTCCGTGCAGCAGAGCTGTATATATATATGTTGATATCAAGATATTAGGGAATGCGAGGCGTATATGTATACGTATACATAGACGGAGAGAAAAACTATAGTAGTCCGTAGAAGTCTCTGTCGAACATGTTTCTTTTATGGGTTTAGAACTGGATTCTTGAGTATCAGAGTTCCTGCCACATTGCACATCACAACTCCAGAATTGATACGGAAACTTCAATTTTTATATTCGGAAAAAAAAAAAAAAAAGAATGATAGGAAAAAACACAAGTATAGTGCCAAATTTGGATCAATTTTTTTGCCCATACTGCATATTATGCAACATGTCTCGTTCTGTTGGAAAATCATGCCATCCAATTCCTAACAAAACATGTCACTATAAGGCTGAGTCATGTATCCATCGTTCGTCATTATTCTCATTGATTAGACTAAGGAGTGCAACTTTTCGAAATCTAGTAGAAATTATTGTGATTGTGATTGAAAAATATTTTATTTATCGAATTAAAAATAAGATGGTTAAAATTGTAGAATGATTTTATTTTCATAATAGCTGTTACAAACAAATAAAAATAGTTGAGAATTACATGTACTTGTGTACATTGCCTAGAACAAATGACCTCTCACCCCTGACTAACGGTTACATGTACGGTGGCCGTCACCGGCACGTTAGTCTCGACGGTCACCCGATTCGCCGACACGTTCCTCAGAGCGTGGTCCGGGAACCCCGACTCCGGCACCAGCGTGTACTGCACGTGGTCGATCCGGTCCGGAAACAGGAGCACCGACGAGAAGTCGACGGTCCACGCGGTGGTCCCCTCCCCCCGCGCCACCCCCTTCCCCGACGTCGACCTGCTCGCCATCCCGCTCACCCCGTTCCGCTCCACCACCACCGCGTCGACGTCCGCAAACCGCCCGTTCGTCTCGTCCAGACCGACGTTCGGAACGCCCTTCCCCGTCCCGGAGAAGATGTTGTCCACGACGTTGACGCCCCTCGCCACCCCCTTCACCGATTTGAGCACCACGTTGCCGTCGCCCAGGAAGAACGAGCCCGACACGACGAGCTGCACCGGGTCCTCCGCCACGATGCTGTTGTAGTCCATGTAGCAGTTGACGATCCTCGTCTGCGTGTTCCCCGGCAGCCTCAGGTAGATGCCGGTCCCCCCGAACGACGTCGCCTTGTTGTAGCAGTGCACGCCGCTGAACGCGTTGGCCTGTCCGGACACGAGGATCCCCGTGCCGCCGGAGAAGACGACGGTGTCGGTGACGGCGTTGTCGTTGCCCATCAGGTTGATCCCGACGCCGGTGAAACCCTTCTCCCCGGGGTCGCCCCCCGCGGTTATGTGCTGGCCGAGGAACGACCCCCGGATCATGGTCTCGTGCCCGCCCTTGACCCAGACGCCGTCGGACTCGAAGTGCGCGACGTAGCAGCTGTCGATGGTCGTCCGGAGGGAGTTGACGACCGCGACGCCGCCTCCGCGGTAGTTGGCGTCGAGCATGAGGCCCCTCAGCGTGACGTACTCGTAGTCGTAGCCCGACGTCGATAGCAGCTCGCTGGCGTCGGGCTCTCTGGCTTCCGAGCTCGCCGACGGCGAGGACCATAGTTCAATGACGTAACGGTTCGTCGGGAATTCGTCGGATGCTCGTAGCGAGCCGCTATGTATCTATAGCATACATATATAGTTGTAACATAAGAAGAATGAATTAATTGGTATATACATATGTATAAATATAATGTACGTAGAAATGTACGTACGTACGTACCTTAAGATTGCCACCCCCTTGGGATGGAAGAGTGATGGGACTGCTGATCAGGTAGGCCCCGCCGTCCAGGTGTATTTCGGCGCCGCCGAGATCGGTGACCCCCGCGATCAACTGACGATCTGACGGCACGGCGAATGCGTCGGAGATTGCTTTCATTATGGCCGCCGTCGAGTCCGCCTTGCCCGTAGGATCGGCACCGTACTCCGTCACGTGGAATACGCGGGATCGCGACGAGACCTACACCGTTGATACATTGTTCCAATTCCAAATTAGACACACCAGGGCATGAGATGCAGACACAAATGACTCTTTGTTCTGACTGTTCAAGAAAAGCCAATTTGCAAATTAAAGTTCTTTTTTAAAAATACTTTTTCTAACGTGTAAAAAAAACAGAACCAAAAAAGTCTTCCAGAAAAAAGCAGAAAGCTGGTAAAAGTTGCACAGCCGAAGAACAATAAAACATTTTTATAAGAATATATCAGAAAGCCCCTCTATTTTTTTGTAATTTCCTTTGTAGAAGTGTAAATTCCAGAAAAAGGTTCGCTACTGAAAGTTACACAGCCAGAAAAAAAAAAAGGGATTTTTTGACTTTCATCCCACTTATTAATATGAATTTGTACTTACATCCCACTTTTTAATTTTATTTGACTTACATCCCACTTTTGTCACTAAAAATATTTTTTGTGACAAAACGAATACTTTTCGTGACAAAATAAATACTTTTAGTGACAAAAAGTGGGATGAAAGTCTAAAAAAATTAAAAAGTGGGATGTAAGTACAAATGCATATTAATAAGTGGGATGAAAGTCAAAAAATCCCAAAAAAAAAGCATGCTAATTAAGAATTCATGTATTTAAAACTGTAAATTATGAAAAGTTTTGGTGCTGAAAAAACAAGAAAGAGGAAAGTAAGTATAGTACTTTTGTGCAAAATGTCACCACTTTTTCTTCATTTTCTTGTGAGAGGAACTTTTCGTTTTGCGTATTGAATAATCATGATATATTTTTTTTTTTTTTTTGTCCGAGCTCTCTAGCCTAGTGGTATTAGAGCGGACATCCGGAGGGGCCGGCAAGGTTGGAGCCTCCCAATTGTGTGTGTGTGCGTGTGATTTCAAAAAAAAAAAAAAAAAAAAAAAATCATGATATTTTTGTTCAAAAAGCTCATAATGATAGGGAAGAAAAAAAAAAGAATAAACGGACACGGATACGGACACGGACACACCTGAGGCTGAGGAGAAGGGGATGGTGTCGAGTCGTCGACCATCATTCGAGAGATACGACGGGCGAGAAGCTCCCGGTGGCGGTGGGCGTCGAGCTCGGTCCAACGGCGATAGCCGCCGTTGGCTTCTGAAGAGACCAAGGAGAAGAGGAGCGGAACGAGAAAGAAAAGGTGGCAGAAGAAGCCACCATTGCTTCCTCTCCTCTCCATCGCTCTCCTCTCTCTCTCTCTCTCTCTAGCTAATTGTTGTATATATATATATAAGAGAGAGAGATTAATGCATAATTAATTAAATAATTAAAAAGAAACGGACATGAGAAGGAGATGTGGAGTTGGGGGAAGGAGAGTCTTTATGGTGTCATTAATGAGTTGCACTCAAGCCTTTGCTTTGAATATTAATTAGCTTTGAAAGATGCATGTCTACCCCTCTAAAATATTAACTAATGGTAAGAAAGAGTGCATGCAAAGAGAAGGGATCCCTTTATTAAACAAAGAACCGTTTCTTAAGGAGTCATACAATGCATGGACCCTTCTGACTGTTCAGAAGAATCCTAATCTAAGTGGCATGAGCCTATTGTCTTGTTAAGTGTTGTGAGTCTAAGGTGGCTCCTATGTGGCATGAGCCACAAGACAATGTCTTATTTATGTGGCAAAATTATATCTCAAAAGACAATGAGATAGAAAAACTCTCTCCAATGCAAAAGTATTGAGAAGACAATAAAAAGTATTTTTTCCAACTTCCAAGACAACTTTTAAGACAACTACTCATCTTCTTTCATTTTTTTAATATTTTTTAGGCTTAATTGCACTTTGCTACCCTCAACTATTCCGCCTTTTCAACTTGATACCATAAACTTTTTTTTCGTAACAAATTGGTACCTCAACTATTATTTTTTTTTCAATTTGATACCTAATTTTTCAAAAATTCCGAAAATGCCCTTCCCTCTTCCTTCCCTCCACCCCCTTCCCCACTCCGGCCACCCCCCCTGTTAGCTCTGGCCGCCCCACCCCCCCCCCCCCTGCTAGCTCCGCCCCCCCCGCCCCCCACCCCCCCCCCCCCCTTGCTACCTTCGGCCACCCCCTGCCCCGCCTCCCGCCCCGCCCTCCCTCCCCAGCCCCCCTCCTCCCGTGCTGCCGCGGCCTAGGGAAGAGGCGGGGGCGGGCGGGCGGCCGGAGTAGGCAGGGGGGGGGGGGGGGGGCGGGGGGAGGGGGGGGGGGGGCGGAGCTAGCAGGGGGGCGGGGGCGGCCGGAGTGAGCAGGGGGGGGCGGCCGGAGCGTGCAGGGGGGGAGGGTTAGGGGTAGGGGTAGGGGCATTTTAGTCCAAAATAACATCTGGGTACCAAATTGTTACAAAAAATAGTTTAGGGTACAAAGTTGAAAAATGGTAATAGTTGAGGGTAGCAAAGTGCAATTAAGCCTATTTTTTATTCATAATTGATGACATGGAAGAGAAGACATTGTCAAGTGCATTGTCTAGAACAAAACAATCAACTTCACAATGTCTTCTTTAATTTTTGCCACATAAGCTTCACAATTGACTTGACAATTGCATTGGAGAAGAACTTTTGAATAAAATTTTGTCATTCCTATGTGGCATTAACTTTTTTCCAAAGTCACAATAGGGTTGGAGATGCTCTTAGGCCTCGTTTGGTTCGCGGAATGGAAAGGAAAGGAAACTGATTCCTTGTTATTTTCTTTCCTTTAGAAAATTATAATTCCTATAAAAAAAAAATTTCGGTGTTTGGAAAGATCGGAATTATAGCCGGAATATATATTTAATTTTCATTATAGTGTTTGGTGTTTGTAAGGAAAGAAAACAAAATCAAGTCAATTTTTCAAAAATACCCTCGTGCTAATAAAAATAATTATTACTTAGAAATATTTTTGTCTAAAAGATATTATGGATAAAAATGGTAAATAATATTATGAACATGGATATTTTGGTCAAACTTTTTTGTAATAAATGCGGAAAAGTTGGAGGGAAAGTGATTCCTTAGATAAATGGGAGGAACCACTTTCCTTCCTATTTTCCTACCTCTTGGGAATCAATTTTTTTTCCAACAACTTTCCTTTGGCTCCCAAACATAGGAAAGAAATCACTTTCCTTTCCCAAGCTCAAATTTCGGTAACCAAACGAGACCTTAATTAAAACATAGGAGACAAATCTAAGGCCTCGTTTGATTCACGGATTTAAGAAATCAAGAAAGAAAAGTTGTTCTTTTCCTTTGGTTGGTACTTGTTAGCCACAAATTTAGGAATCAATTTTCTGACAATGAGTAAAATTGGTGGGAATATGATTCCACTCAAGATCCATGGAATTGATTTTTCTTCCTCCTTTTCCAACATTTATTACAAAAGTTATGACAAAAATAACCATGTGTCATTGCTTATTTTACCATTAATGTTATTCTTTATAATATTATTTTTTATTTAAAAGGTAATGATATTATTGGAATATTGTTATATTTTGCTTTTCTTTCCTAGGTAGTTTCCTTGTTTTACCAGACAACAGAAAGGAATTGTGACAAGAATCCTACTTTTCCATTCCCATGAAAAATACAAGTGAATTCATTTCCTTTCCGTGAACCAAACGAGGCCTAATGGTAGGCGATGTGGCTTTCTAGGCGCCAGATGGTAGGGCTGCAAATGAGCCAAGCCGTTCGCAAGCTGCTCGAAGCTCCGCTCGATAAAAGCTCGTTTGAGCTCGGTTCGTTTAGTAAACAAGCTGAGCTCAAGCTTCATTTTCGAGCTCGTTTAATAAACAAGCCAAGCTCAAGCTTAGAAGTACTCGGCTCGTTTGAGCTTGCAAGCTGGCTTGCTTATGAGCTTGCGAGCTGGCTCGTTTAGAAGCTCGTTTAGGAGCTTGTTTAGAAGCTCGTTTGTTCTTTTTCTTTTTCTTTTTTAAGAATTGTTTGTTCTTTGTTGAATTCTTATTTATATATTTTTGTATAACAATATGGTTGTGTGCACTATATATTTATATGTTCTTAATAATTGAAATTAAGAAACTTTTTTAATTAAATTTTTATAAATATATTGTTAATATTATATGTACTTGAATTCAAACCTAACTAGCTTGAAATAAAGCTCGTTAAGCTTGAAATCATGCTTACTGTGGTTGAAAGCAGGGTCGGCCCTGGAGTAAGTCGGACAAGCCTTGGGGCTTGGGCAACCCCCCTCTGCTAGGCAACCCCCCAGGCTCAGTATGATCCCACCAAAGATAAGGATCACGAATGACCACCAGGACCAGCTGACAAAAAGGGTCAAGGGACAACCAAAATTAGCTCCAGGATAGGACAACCCAACCCTCCGGGCCGGCCCTGGTTGAAAGTAAGCTTAACGAGCTTGAAATCAAGCTTAATGAGCTTGATTTTGAGCTTATCAAGCTTGCTTATCAAGCCAAGCTCGAGCTCAAACCAAGCCAAGCTCAAGCTTAATATAAACAAGTTCGAGCCAAGCTCAAGCTCTAAAATACAAAATTTATCAAGCTCGAGCTTGATAAGCAAGCTCGAGCTCAAACCAAGCCAAGCTCAAGCTTAATATAAACAAGTTCGAGCCAAGCTCAAGCTCTAAAATACAAAATTTATCAAGCTCGAGCTCGATTAATTCTAGTCAAACCAAGCTCAAGCTTACAAAAGCTTGGCTCGGCTTGGCTCGTTTGCAGTCCTACCAGATGGTTACTCTCTATACTACAGTGGAGTAGGTGATCAACAGAAATTTGACGACGTAGGTGGAGGTGAGACGGCATAGACGGACACCTAGACGGAGTAGTACATGTCTAGATGTTGTGACAAAATAGTTTTGCAAATATTATGGACTTATGGTTCACTTTTAATAATACTGAAATTTCATAATTTTTTTATTTTGCAACTTAATTTGAATGGTTAGCGCAGATTATCCGTCACTACTTAAATTTTAAGTTGGACATTCTTGAAAACACAGATCAACATCTTCATGAGCTAAATGCTAACCATTCCTGGTAGCATTTGTTGTACGAGAGGATTTGAAACTCTAGAACGATTTTCTTTTGCAGTAAGAACCCTTGCATTGATTAATAATAAGAACGTCTTACAAACAATTACTAAAAATAGCTACTTATTAACAAATATGATCACTTGGTAATTAAGTGGTGCTACTTAGAAGTTAGAACTTAGGTGGTCCCACCCCTCTGATAGACGGTGACATAGACGGTGGCCTTCGCCGGCGCGTCGGTCTCGACGACCACCTTGTTCCCGGCCACGCTCCTCACCGCGTGCCTCGGGAACCCCGACTCCGCCTGCACCGTGCACTGCACGTGGTCGATCCGGTCCCGGAACAGGAGCACCAGCGAGAAGTCGGCGGCCCACACGTACGGTCCCCTCCCCCCGCACGTGCATCTTCCCCGACGTCGACCGCAGCGCCATCCCGTTCACCCCGTTCCGCTCCACCACCACAGCGTTCACGTCCGCGAACGGCCCGTCCCGAAGTGCACGACGTAGCAGTTGTCGATGGTGGTCCGGAGGGAGTCCACCACCGCGATGCCCCCGCCGCGGAGGTTCGAGCAGGGCGGCCCGAAACATTTTGATGCACAGGACGAAATACAAAATGATGCCCCTTCTTTAAAAATATATTGGAAATAAAAAATTTCAACAGTAGCATAGAACTTTAGGATTATTGTATAAAAGACATTAACTTTACCAAAATTGTGTGAAGAGCATCGTCGCGCCCAAATTTCGGGCGCCAATTTTTTGACGCCCAACTCTTGGTCGTCGAAAATTAATCCATCCCCAAAACCTCCTAAACAACGCAGATTAAAAAAAAAACCACTCGGATTAAAAAAAAAAATTAAAAAAAAAAAATCGCGCCCCATTTAAGGGCGCCAATTTTTGGAGAAAAAAAAAAAGAAAAATTAATTAAAAAAAAGCGCGCCCCAATTTGGGGCGCCGAATTTACTTCGGGGGGGGGGGGGGGGGGGGGGGGGGGGGGGGGGCGGGCCATCTTTTCGGAAATAAAAAAAAAAAGAAAAAGAAAAGCGCGCCCCAATTTGGGGCGCCGAATTTGCATGCGGGGGGGGGGGGGGGGGGGGGGGGGGGGGAAGTGATTGGGTTTTTGGTTGCATGCAGGGGAAGTGATTGGGTTGATTGGGTTTTTGGTTGCATGCAGAGATTCCGCCCGTGCTTAGATTAGATGGATCTCTGCCAATTGCAGAGATTCCCGCCAGCTTTTGACCAAAATAAAGTACGGGGCTTTTGTATGGTAATGAACTCAATTCAGAAGCAGAGAAGGAAAGAAGAAGAAGAAGAAGAAGAAGAAGAAGGAGGAGAAGGAGGAGGAGGAGGAAGAAGGAAGAAGGAAGAGGAAGAGGAAGAGGAAGAGTAATACAGTCAGTTCGAGGAGAAATTCCAGAAGGTAAATTTTGTTTTTATATAGTGTAGTCTTAGAGATCCGGGGAAAAGAAAATACGCCTTAAAAAGGGCGTATATTTTAGTCAAATTAATATATAATATTTATCTTTAATTTGTAGATGGATATTCAAAATGACGGTCGGATACCAGGTGGACCTACAACTCAGGGTATTATGCAGGAACGAGTTCGTCACGTTTCAAATCTGGTATTCGACGGACAGGTATTTAGTTAAAATAAAATATCATTATTATAATTGATAATTATAGGCACTAAAAATTTTTACATTATTTAGTTATATGATTATCCAACGGTAAAATTACGTGAGCATGGAGACTGGCGCCACGGATGGAATCTTACAACTCGACAGAATGAACTTGTTTCATCTTTTGGCTTTTCCTACGTTGACGCTATTCGTGTAAGGCGTCACGATAGAGATCTATTGTTGAGTTTGATAGAGCGGGTGGTGGCCAGGACGCAATTACTTTGAGACGTACGGAGTAGAACATTTGTCTCAAACGATGACATCGGTACTTGATTGTAAGTCATCTCATGATTGTGTAAATACAATTACTTTCTTATATATGTCATGCTAAATTATTTCTCTTGCAGTGCAAGGTAGCGAATCCTTCGTACGTTGGTATGGGACTCCCCGCGTCGAAAATCGACGTTGGCAATTTGGAGAAGCTCGATTTCCTCACCGAGCTCTGGATGATACTAGCCTTCGTGTACGGAATACACAAGTAAATATAATGGTATGTGTCTAACTTTCATTTAAATAAACTATGATCATTCTGAGTCTCACTCACTTAGTATATAAATAATTTCAGCTCCAGAATTGGGAAGGATTGTCCCAGGACCCAAGAGTAGATCCACGTGAATTGCTAGACTATTCTGCACAATTTTTGAGCCAACCACATATGCCCCCAGTGCTACCATTAGAAATTCCTCAAGATCATCCTGTAGGAATTGTGAGACGCAGACATGCACAGCCCCGTAGGCCACAGCAAGAGGCGAGGGAAGATTATTCTGGTGCCTCAGAAAATGCATCACATCATTCTGGATCACATATTGATCAAGAGGCGGGCGAGGGGATGACTCCACCTGGTTGTTCATAACAAGATTACATAACATTTAAGAAATATTAAAACTTACAAGATTACAAATAAATTTAAAAATTTACTGTGTCGGTTGTCTTGTGCAATTTCTCCTGTTGTGTCCAAGCCCGTTACAATTGCTGCAATGTAGATCTCTTGTCGGCAACTCCTTTGTCATAAAACGATTCTTTTTCGGTCTACCAGCTCTACGTCCAACTTTAGGTACTCCAATTTCAACTCTTACCAGTTCACCTTCAGGAGGGTATGGAGATGGAATCGGTTCCATACAAGACGCATAAACACGTTTAAGTGTTTCAACGGAAAATTGAGCAGGATAATAACTTTCAATCTGTAAGTTAGTAGATTCGCAGGCAAAATAAGCATGTACACATGGTAAAAAAGTGTGTTGCCAACGAAAACATGTACATGTTCTATTTTCTAATTGTACCACATAACATCTACTTGATTCGTGATCAAATATTTCAAATAAATAACCTTCAATGCGCAACATTTGAAAATGATGTTTTTCCCTTTTTAGGCGAGCCATAGTCTTAAGCATCCTTGGACAGAAGTTGTTGTCCATATTTTCAGCATTTCGTCGATGCTTTTCATGAATTGTTATGATCTTCGCTCTAATACCGTCAAGCAATGTTGTTATTGGTTTGTCACGCAAATTCTTAATCCAATTATTAAAACATTCTGCAATGTTGGATGTGTTGATATCGAGTCTAGAACATGGTGCATAAGCTGTTATCCAATGTGAGAAATTACGATTTCATCATTGTTACCAACTATCCAATTAAAAACACGAACATCCGCTGACTTGATTCTTTCAAACCATTCTGTTGCATCCTCAACATTATAAGATCGAGCAAGTTTATCCAACCATTCTAGATATTTGGGTTTACTACTACATTGACTTTTCATATTTTGTTTTAAAATGCTGAATGCAGAAAAAATGTGGAGAGGCAGGAAAAGTTTCGCGCATTGCACGAATTAATCCTTTCTGTTTATCTGATATGAATGAAATACTATCCCACCGGTCAAAAAAATTTTCAAAAGAAATCTTCAAATTGTTTAAAAACTATGTCCATGATTCGGTATTCTCATTTTCAGCAATACAATAGGCAATAGGATATAACTGGTAGTTAGGATCATGTGCACATGCCACAAATAAATTACCTTGATATCTTGATGTCAGAAATGTTGCATCAATACTAATTATAGGCAAACAACCACTTAAAAAACCGTCTATACATGCCTTAAAACAAATATATATTCTTTGAAAGACATTATTTTCTACGGTCTTTAAAAAACATTTGCTACCGGGATTTGTTTCCGCAATTGTCAAGCAATATCTTTCAAGACTACCATATGCATCGATATAACTACCGTTGATTTCAGATAATGCAAGTTCTTTAGCTCTCCAAGCTTTAGAATACGTAATATGTACTCGATAATCTCTAAGTATATCTTTTACAATATGAGATGCACTATATGAGTGGTTATCTCTAATACCTGATCCATGAAGTGCAAGTTCTCTTCAACTAAATTTACTTGGTTTGAAGTGCTGGGACCAACATGAAAATTTTGGCTGTTATAAACAGGTTGACTAGTAGAAGAAATATTTCTGCTTACATTTGTTAATGCTTGATTAATATAAATCTTTATACAAGATGCACCTATATTATCCCGAATAACAAAGTTCCATGCTTCTTCACTATCTATAACTAAAAAAGTATCGGTAAAAAAATATCTTATTACGAAATCATATGTAATAGAAAAACGTTCCACGATAATATTACGTATATTTTCTAAGGAGATATCAGGAGAGGTAGAAATTAGATTAGTTGTACCTCCTTCATAAGATAGTCCACTAAGTGTACCTCCATGGTAGCAGATCAATGTTAATACCTGATCCATGAAAAAAAAATAAAAAAGGTCGTTGAATGTTGGAACTTCTTTCTGAGGGATTCTTCTTGACACCAGGCGGTAATTTGGAGATGATTCTTCTTGAAAGCTTCACTGCGGACGAGAAAATTTTTGTGCGTGAGAAGTAACTTGATATCTTGATTGTCTGTGAGAAGTAACTTGAGAAGTGAGGAAATGAATTGGATGTGAAAATTTTTAATAAGATGATTCATATATATATAGACAACATACATGTAAAATAGCCGTTGTAAAAGTTATAGTAGCCGTTGTAAAATAGCCGTTGTCAAAGTTACCGTTGTGAAATCAGGGTGTAAAAAAAATAATAATAAAATATAAAAAATATTAATTTTTGGCGCCCCATTCTTGGGCGCCTTTTTTTTTTTTTTCCCCGCTCTTCTTTTACTTTTTGTTTCTCGAATATTAAAAAAATTAAAGCAAATTCGGCGCCCCTTTTAGGGGCGCCATTTTTTTTTTTTTTTTCCAAAATTTGACGCCCTGTTTTTGGGCGCCGGTTTTTTTTTTTTTATTTTTTTTCTTTTTCACCTGCTAATTTTCATGGTTAGGAAAATTAATTTTTGGCGCCCGATATTTGGGCGCCACGATGCCCTTCCCACAATTTATCAAAACTTTGTGTCTTTTATGCAATATTCCTAAAGTTCTATGCTACTGTTGAAATTTTCCGTTTTATTTTTGCATGATACAATAAACCAAAGTGAACCCTCTTAGACCGGGGTCTGATACATGCCAGCTAACCTAAAATTTTGCATCAGGAATATATCCTGACAAATGGCAATACTGCTTTTGTAGTTTTAAAAAAAAATATCTCCGATGCAATATGTTATTTAACATTTATTGTTTATGTTTTTTCAGTACTAGGATTGAGATACATGGGCTTGTTTTCCTAATTTATCAACAACATAAACTCAAGAAACACAAAAAAGCCAAAATCAGGAGGAACAAAAGTTATAAGAGGAACAAAAGTTACAAAACATTTCAGTTTGAAAATCAAATCATTGTGAAACTTTAAGTGCAAAGATTACGAAAATATATTCAACACTAGGAACAACGTATAATTTTAAATGTGAAATCTTAAGTGCAAAGATAAACGAAAAGACTAATCGCCATCGGCTCATCGGTATTCAACACCAACGTGGGATCAATTATAACTCACAACACGTAGTGAGCTAAATATACTACAGAAGCTGATTGAAACTTAGTTACTATGAAAATGTGCATAAATAGAGATATTACGAAGGAAGACCGAAGATCTAATACAAACAATATGTATCCTAATTTTTAAAAGATGCAAAATTTCAAGTCTGTGCAAAGTAGATTATACGTAAATATAACTTGGAACTTTCGAAAAATAAACTACATCAATAGAACCGCTCATTAAAAAGACGGAGGGCAAAGAGATATTGTCCTCAATCATTAACAACAGAGGGAACTAAAAAAATAGAATAAAGCCAACATCATAAGAAACAAAAGTTACAAAATATTTTAATTCTCAAATTGAAAGGTTTGCTAAAATATCAGGTTCACATTGATACCCCTATCTCACCTTTTCGTCTCCTCTTCGGGTCAAGGCTCAAGCACAAGCTTGTCTGCCGTAGTCTTACATCGCAGAATCCTTATGAAGGATTCTATGAGAAGAAATTGAAGAAAATTAGAAATTTTGTGTTTCAGTTATAAGCAAAAGAGTGAATGAAGAAAGAATTATAATTAATGAACAATTCAAAAAAAAATAAAAATTATTGCTGGTTGTCTGGAATCAGAGCGACGTAAAGAATTTTTTTCCTCTGAAATGCAAAAGAAAATCTGAAGCGATGGAAATACTAGTTTTTTCTTTGAAATTAAAGAGTCGAACGGCTATCCAATTCCCATGCACCATGTCCTATTTGTTGAATTGCTATAATGATTTTCTTCGGACCTTGGACTTTGAAGAAGAAATCAGAATAACAATGTTTTATTATTTACTACTATTACTAATTTTAAAATTTTTTTGGGCCCCCCTGGAATTTGGGGCCCAGGGCGCAAGCCATGTCTGCCCCTCCTCCGGGCCGCCCTTGGGTTCGAGTCCACCACGAGGTCCCGCAGGGTGACGTACTCGTAGTTGAACTTCTTCTTCGACCCGTGCGACCATATTTCGATCAGGTACCGGTCCTTCGGGAAGTCGTCGGAGGCCCGCAGCGAGCCGCTGTGTATCTGTCACATCTATATTGTAAGTTCTTATTAACTCTCGGTACGTTAATTGTAAAGCATATCAACCCTGATAGTTTGGCCCGCGGATGGGCCAGCCTGCCCGTCACGTAGCACTTTTCCATTGGCATGTCAACGACGTGGGCCCTATTGGCACCACCTTTGTGGGGTAAGGTTAGGGGCTTGCTGATTAGGTAAGCCCCGCCGTCGAGGTGTATCTCGGCCCTGTCGAGATCGGTGACCTCGTGGATCAGTTGGCGGTCGGTCGGCACGTCGAACGCGTCGGTGATTGCCTTCATTATAGCTTCGGTCGAGTCTGCACCAATGAGTAGGTTTTTTTTAGAATACTTAGAGATTTTAGATGATTTTAAATAACGACTTTTAAACCGGTCCAATTCATACTTGATCATTTATTAATAAGCGACTCTAAAAATTTTTTACACGAATAAAATTGTCCATGTCTATATAGAAACAAAAAATTTCGAAAATTCGATCATGAAGAGAAGTCCATATCCTATGAAAATAATAGAAACACATAAAATTCGATCAGAGTAATAGTTATAATTATATTTTTGTTGAGGATATAAATAAAATAAAACAATAAACTCTTCAAACCTCGTCGATTTATAAAGACATTCAAAATTATATTAAATTAATTTTGGGAGATTTTTTGAGCCAACTAAAACCATTTTCTCAAAACAAACATAAAATTTTAAAGTAGTTCATAAACCGCAAATTCAAAAATATCCCGAATTGGTGAAAATATGGTTACCAAATAGATCCTTAGAGAAGTATAAAATTGAAATAATTTTGGTTCCATTGTGAGAAAAGTAACAAGAAGAATTTTTTTTTTCTTTGTTGAGTTGGTAACAAGTCATAAAAAGAAGGATTCCAAAAGTCAAGTCAGTTGGAACATATGAATGCTTTTAAGATTTTGTGACAGAAAAAGTTTTTTTTTTACATATTAAATAGTCGGAGCCAAAAAAAATTTTCTTTTGCAAAAGTGCATGTACACGTACATACCTTGTGAGTAAGCGAAGGGAAAGGCGAAGGAGGTCTTGAGGAGTCGGCCATCATCCGAGCAATCCCACGAGCGAGAAGCTCTCGGTGTCGATGGGCTCCGTCGTGGCGACGGTGGCCGTGGATTCCGCCGCGGACTTCCGCGAAGACCATGAAGTCGTGGTGTTCACTGGGCCGGTTCGGTCCGGGCCCGCCCGTGGACCGGACCGGCCCGCCCCCCTATAAGCCCGGACCGGCCCGCCGTGGGCCCGAACCGGCCCGGCCCCCCACGCTCTATCGGTTCGGGTCGGCCCCCCCCCCCCCCCCCCCCCCCCCCCCCCCCAGCCCGAGCCCGGCCCGGCCCGGCCCGGACCGGTCATATTTTATTTTTTTTTTTTTTTAAATAAATAGGCCCGGCCCGGTTGGACCGGCCCGGCCCGGCCCGCTGGGACCGGTCCAGCTGCAGTCGACCGTTGGAGGCTTTTTTTTTTTTTTTTTCAAAGTTTTGACCGTTTGGGGAGGGGTTCTTTTACCAAAATACCCCTCCCATATAGCCGTTATTAAAACGTTGGGAGGGGTATTTTGGTCTTTTTTGGCCTAAAATTACCAAAATAACCCCAAAAAATTCCTATAAATAGCCCAAAAATTCTATTTTTCATACACAACTCATTCCTCACAAATTCTCTACATCTCTCTACGGTGCTCTGGTATTCTACGACTTTTCCTCCCCGGTGCTCTACGGCTTCCCGATCTCGCTCCCAACTCCATTCCGGCTCTACGGCTTCCCGATCTTTCTCTCAATCTCTTACTTTTTTCTAACGTAGTTTACTTTATTTTATTTTATATATGGCTGGTGAAGGTTCAAACCCACCTGATCTTGCTGGACAGACATACCACTATTTTAGTTCTTTTTTTGACGGTACTGAAATTCCACCTGAGCAAGTTGCGACTAATCCGATTCCGGAGGGGTGCCAACAATCTCCTCCGGAAGTCGCTAGTACAACCCAACGTCCTGAAAAGAAAAAAAGGTCTAAGTATTGAGATTATTTTACTTTAATTTTTGAAACTAATCCTGATGGTTCTTTGGTTTTAGATGCCAAGGGGGAACCGAAACCGTACAAGGCGCAATGCAAGAAATGTTGCAACCAGTACGCATGGAAGAAGGACGGTGGCACCGGGACCATATCCAGACACTACGACACTTGCTACGGGAAGGACACACTTCAAGCGTCCCAAACCCAAATAAGCTTCGGCGCCACCGGTTCTTCAATTGGTAACTTTACTTACTCAGCTGCTCGGCATAAAACCGAGTTAACTAAACATATTATTCGTGACGAACTTCCTTTCACGACGGGTGAAAGCGAATCTTTACGAGATTATGTATCACTTTCTCTAAACCCCTCCTTTACTAAAGTGAGTAGGCAACAAACTCGAAAGGAGGCTATTCGTCTCTTCAACGAGCAGAAAGCCGCTTTGAAAGCGGAATTTCAAAATATTAGTAAGTTGGCTATTACTTCTGATATTTGGACTACTAAATGGAGTTATGCTTATATTTGTATTACTGCACACTATATAGATGCACAATGGATGTTGCAAAAACGCATCATCTCTCTTAAACTTATAGAATGTCCACACACGGGCGCTGTAATTTCAAGTGAGATTTCAAGACACGTGCGTGAATATGATATTCACGCAAAAAAAATTTCTGTCTCTTTGGACAATGCATCAAACAACAATGCTGCTATGTCTTCTTTGTCAGTAATTTTTAAGCCTATTTTAGAAGGTAGACTTATGCATGTTAGGTGTGCTTGCCATATAATTAACTTAGTTGTTAAAGAATGTTTAAAATTTTTTGAACCCCATTTAGACACTCTGCGACAATGCTTGCTCCACCTAAACTCGTCTCCAAGTAGACAACAAAGTTTTGCATGCGCTTGCGCACATTTTGGTATGACTTTTAGAAGATTTGTGAAGGATATACCAACTAGGTGGAACTCCACCTACTTGATGTTGAAATCTGCAATTCCTTTTAAGAGTGCTATTTCATATTATTGTACTTCGGATGTCACCTTTGACTATCAGGTTACTGATGATGATTGGGTAGCAGCTGAAAGTGTCTGTGAATTTTTAGAAGTTTTTTACAATGCTACATTAACTCTTTCTGGTGTTTATTATCCCACATCTTGCTTAGCTTTACGTGAACTTTGTAACATGTCTTATTTATTTTCTAAATATAGAGATTATCCAAATTTTGAAATTGCAGTGAGAAATATGGAAGCCAAATTCAGGAAATATTGGGGTGAAGTACCTCTTTTATATTGTTTGGCTTCCATATTTGATCCTACAATCAAATTGGATGGCGTAGAGGTTTTATTAGAAGGATATGGAGAATATATGGGTATAGACGTTACTGACATGAAGGCAGAAGTTAAAGTGGCTTTGGACAGGTTAGTTATACTGTACGAAGAAGGAGCAACGTCGACCCGACCAACTCAGGGGGGGCTAGTAGTAGCTCCGGCTTGGCGTCTAAGCTATCAGCAGCCGGTCGCATACTACAAAGGAAGAAACAAAAGCAATCTTCCCAACCTACTCAAGAGTTGTCTGCTTACCTTAACTCTTATCAAGACGAAGATGAGACTCCAGATCACTTCGCCGTTCTAGAATGGTGGAAGAGACACGACAAGAGATTTCCTGTGCTTTCTAACATAGCACGTGATCTACTGATGGTTCCGGTGTCGACGGTAGCATCGGAGTCCTGTTTTAGTGCAAGTTCGAGGATGTTGAACGATAGGAGGAGCCGCTTGAAGCCCGATATTTTGGAAGCGATCGTGTGCGTACAAGATTGGTTGGCTGCCGATAAAAGAACACAAAACCAGAAAGATGAAGAAGATCATGACATCCACGAGCTGGATTTGGAATCGCTTTCATTGCATGAAGGCGAACAACAATGAGGCTACGGTGCAAGGTATTAGGTATGTACATTTAAACTTATACATTTCAATTTTAAATTTTAACTTATACTTTCAAAATTTTTTTTTTTTTTTTTTACTTATACTATTCAAATTTTTTAACTTATACTTTCAAAAACTATTTTTTACTTTTAAAAAAAAAAACATTTTTTAACTCCGCCTATGCCAAACAAGCATTTGCCGGTCCCAAGCCCGGATAAAGGAAGAGGGAGAAATATTTTTTAAATTTTTTTATAAATTTTTATAAATATTTGTAATCTTTGTATAAACATTTGTATTACAAACTATTACTAAATTATAAACATTTTTGTATTACTAAATTATAAACATTCATATACATATTTTGTATAAACATTTTATAAACATTTGTATTAAAAAGAAAACATTTTATAAACATTTTATAAACATAAAATTATAAACATTTTATATATTTGTATAAACATTTGTATTACAAACTATTACTAAATTATAAACATTTTTGTATTAATAAATTATAAACATTTATATACATATTTTGTATAAACATTTTATAAACATTTGTATTAAAAAGAAAACATTTTATAAACATTTTATAAACATAAAATTATAAACATTTAAGTTACAAATTTTTAAATTTAAAATACAAAAGAAAATGATTAAAAAACCAAATTAAAAACAAAAACTGTAAAAAAAAAACTGGAAAAAAAAAATTAATTCAAAAACCGGGCCGGTCCGGTTAAACCGGCCCGAACCGGCCCGAACCGTCCAAGCCCGGACCGGCCCGACCCTATAATGTCCGGTCCTCTGGGCCGGACTGGGCCCATTTGCAATAAACCGGGCCGGGCTAAGCCCGGACCGAAAATTCACGTGGGCCGGTCCTGGACCGGCCCGAAACCGGTCAGGCCCGCAGCCTTCGGACCGTGGGCCGGCCCGGACCGGACCGATAACATCTTGACCATGAAGGAGAAGAGTGCAACAACAACAAGAAAGATAGTGAAAGACAGAAAGAAAACGTATAATTAACATTAACAAAAATAATAAATTTATTATCAGTTAATAATTAGTCTACAATTTGGAATCTCTAATATATATTAATATTAATATTAATAAAACCCTTGTGTATTTTCTTAATCACTTGTTATGAGCTATAAAATACAAATCTATTATTATTATTATTATTATTATTATTATTATTTTATTTTTTGACATTTATGGGGTTAACAAAACGGAGGAAAAAGAAATATTTGTTACAACAGCTTTGTCGTAATTTTGGGTTTGTAAATATTGGGTTTGTTAGATGGTCGGTTGTATATTAGTCAGAGTTTTTTGGTTTTTAGTTTTGCTCTTGTAACTACCCTCTCCAATGGAGGCTGCCACGTTTTTTTTTTTACCTGACACACGGTCTCCTCCTCTCTAAAATAGAGCTCATATCCTTTTCAAAGAAATGCTAACGAATTATTTTAAATTGGAAATGAAATATAGGAAAAAAATACTTTTAATTGGGTGTTGAGAAAATCTAGTTTTCCAATAAAATCTTGATAAAATCATCCTTAATCAATTTGGATAAAAATGAACTCAATCAAATTGGATAAAAGAGGTTGCTATAGATGTTTGTGATATTATTTTCTAAGTTTGTTTGTAAGTGGAAGTATAGTTTTGTTCCTTAAATTTTTAGGATTGACATGTCTACATTAGAAAAGGGTATATTGGGGAACAAATTTGAGACCGGTCTCAAAAAATTTAGGATTGTCTGGTGGTATAAAAGGATATAGAAAGTGAACTTTAGAAAGAATAATAAAACATAAAATAATTATGATCTAATATAATATTATTTTTTAATCTCCCACTACTAATATGAAAGAAGGAAGTAATAAACTAGGCATTATGTCACACATTGCTTTAACAACAATTTATATGATAAACACATCTAGGCTCACAGCCCATACGTTATTGATTACAATTAATACTTTAGTGATCAATACTAATTAAGAACTAGGGTTAAAAGCCCAATATTTTTAAGACTAAAAGCCTATTGGGTTAAAAGTGGGCCGGGCTTGTACTTTGTTTTATTTTTAGGATTAAAAGCCCAAAATTTGCCCAAAGCCTGTCAATAACATGCACAGCACAATCCATTGACAATATAAATAAATTTTGTTTGTTTGTGTTGATGTGTACTACGTTATGTTCATGAAAGGGAGACTCTGGACCCACTTGTCAGAGAGATAGGGTTGAGTCGGAGGATTGGGTTGTTTTAGTCGGACCATAGGTGACACATTGGAATATAAAATACAAGCTTTAAGTTGAATTTTGATGGAACGGATCCTAAAAATATATATTATATAACAGATTATACTGTAAATATGGCTGTAGAATGATTCAAACCGTTTGCATTCAGTTCGGTCCAAGCTCGATTTAAGTTCGTTCGTGGACTAATCGTTATCGAGTTCGACCATAGGTTGTTCAACTCGATCTTGTTCACAAACAGCCTCGAACTCGACTCGGTTTCTTATATTAGGACTTTTTATAGTATATGTTATGTCTTTTGTAATAGATAGAAATACAATTTGTCTTAGAAATTTTATCCATTTTTTTGTTCTTTATATGATGGTAAATTTACGATGTAAAAAAACATAAATATTCAATAAAAAAAAGTCTTTAAAACTTGAGAGAAACAGTGTGATAGTCTATACAACATGTTCAATAGGACTTTGGGTCGAGCTCGATTCGTTTGAGTCTCTAACCAAACCGAATTCAGACACCATTTTAGAACTCGACCTTAAACTCGGCTCAAATCAAATTCGTTCGAAAGTTAAGTCAAACCAAGCTATGATGTAAACTGTAAGGAGCATAAGTAATTCAATAACAAAAATCTTTAAAATTTGAGAGAAACAATGTGACAGTCTATAGAACATGTTCAATAGGACTTTGGTTCGAGCTCAATTCGTTATAGTCTCTAATCAAACCGAGTTTAAACACCATTTTAGAGCTGAACCTTAAGCTCGACTCGAATCAAACTCGTTCGTTGGAGCTGATTCGTTCGGTTTTCAGTCCTAACTACAAAGAGCAGGTGTTGTTTAAGTCCGAAATCTTGTATGAACTTATTGCACAGAGAGTTATGGTCAGATACGCAAAAGGTGTTCCATTTGCATTTGACAAATGTGACATCTACTCGACTTCCCATCACATGATTTCTTTGTTTTTTTCTATTTAACGTACCTATTAAGAACAAATTCCCTCAACATGGGACCTTCCTTCATCAACGCATCAGTGGGAGATGCTGGTGGTGCAGCTGTACTGCTGGATCTCCTATAATTAACCTTCACTCACCATTTATTAATTAATTTAATTACAACTATAAAATGGGTCCTTAACGCCACAGTTTAATTAGCCTATGGACTTGTCAATTTCTCAAGCCACCCAACATTTGTTGTTGTAAAACCCATAATCAACTAATGTTATTATAGAAGTACTAGTCTTTATGCACGTGTGTTGCACATATTTTATATCAATTAACCCTGGTTCGATCCTGAGACCGTTCGCCCCCATCCCCAAAGCAACCCCTCGGCCTTCGGTCTATGTAACATATTTCATATCACTTAAAAAGAACAAATTATAGTACTATACATTATTATATTATTTTATATTATTAGGGAGATTAAAAGACATTTATAATTATTACAATCTTTGTTTAACATTATTTATGAAAAGACTAAAAGATAACCACCTTAATTATATATATACTATTTTATAGGGGTGAGCAATGGTTTGGTTCGGTTCAAATCGAACTGAACATCTAAAAACCGAAATAACTGTAAACCGTATTTCTTAAAACTGAAAATCGAACCGTTTTTATAAAATCCAAACAAAAATTCGGTTCGATTTTCGGTCAGTTCGATTTCAGGGGCCAATGGGTCGGGCCTTCAAACTTTTAGCCAATGGGCCTATGTAAATAACAGATCTTTAAGAAAATCTAACATTGTTGTATTATGAATTGTTACAACACAGAGAGTGAAAAATATTAGTATATATAAATAGATTGATGGTAGAGAGAGAGTGCTCAAAGAAGCACCAACGAATAATAGGAGAAAGTGCACTTAGCTAGAGGTTAGAAAAAAAAAATTAGTATACATAGATCGAAGGTAGTTTGATAAACTGCTAAATCTAAATCGGTTTTCTGTTCGGTTACTCGGATCAAGAACCGAAAACCGAAAAACTGAACCGTTTGTCATACTTCGGTTCGGATCGGTTCAATTTTAGTTTTACAACCGTTATATGCTCACCCCTACTATTTTATACATGCATGTAAGTCTATCTAGGAACACGAAAAAACAACTCATGTAATTATCTAGTTGCCTCTATTAACTTTAATAAACAATTTAATTAGTAAATACATGCAAGGGTATACTTGAAAAGAAAATTATTACGGTGAAGCTGAAATATTTTCCGTTATATAATACTATAGATTATTATTATTCCGATAGTTATAGTTGAAATATATTTGTATCTAAGCTGTTTTTTTGCTATAAATATAAATGCTACTATTAATGGATGTGAATTGGGCCAGGCCCGGATCAACCCGGCCCATATACTGCATCCGCTTTACTCATCATGTTCCTTATCGTGTCCCGCCGGCACACCACAACACTGCGCCACTTTGTTTATTTCTCTTTCCCCTGCTTTCGTCGTTGAGCGCTTTTCCATTCCTTCAAAAAGCTGTTACTGAAGAGAGAGAGAGAGAGCCAAAGCAATGAACTCTATGGCTTTCTCTCTCCCAAAAATCTCTCCTTTTTCTCCTATTTTTCGCCTAAAAACCCTAATCATTGTTTCTATCATTTCCTGCGCATTGGTTTTTGTATCAGGTTCGTGAAACGATCACTTCCTCTATATATTTTTTTTTTTTGCGAATTTTTCCTTATTTTTTTGGGTGCGGAAATCACAGGTACCGATAGAGGAAGTGTGGGAAATGGAGGAGATGAACTTTACCGAGAAATTTTGAGGGACGAGACAGTGGAAAGGATCAAAGAGCTCGGAAAGGTATTAAAGATGTGATCTTTAATATAACAAGTTCCTTTTTGTATATCAAATTTGCCATTTTTTTTGTATTGATTGTATCATTGTAATGCCAATATGCTGAATATTTTGTGGGTAGTAATAGAAACAACGTAAATGTTGAGGCATTGGTAGTTTGGAACATAGTTCAAAATCAAAGTTAAAATGCATGGAGATTGGTAGAATATTGTCATATTTATTTTGTACTACATCGGCCAAGCGAAGAAAAATACATCAAAACAGGGGCTCAAAGCAGCCCAAAAACAGTACAGTACAGGGAGAACCCATAGCTTTCAGTTCTAGTGGTTCACCACCACCACGTATGCCACCTATGAAGGGTTCCATGAATTCCCAAATTTGGCTAGAGCTTTGCTATGCCTACAACCAAATGCTTACAATCCCCTTACAACCGCCACGTGTCGGGCTTCGATTGGAGGAGGGGGTAAGTGGTGGGGTCGGGTGGAGCCCATGTAGCAGGGGGGGGGGGTGAGAGGGGAGGTGGGACCCGGTGGGACCCATGTGTAAGGGGTGGAAGAGAGAGGTTGTAAGAAAGTTGTAAGCATGTGGTTGTAGACTTAGCATTTTCCATTTGGCTATGCCTGAGGTGTTTTTTCTTTCCTGAGTACTAGTAACTTGGTATTTATTTATGTAAAATTTTGTAAAATTTCTCTCATTGATTCTATAAAGTATTCTCATGTTGCCCCGTGGACGTAGGTCGATCTTGGCTTAACCATGTTATATTGTGTTCTTATGTTATTGTGTGCTATTATTAGGTATATGTGCGTTGTTATTTGTTACCGTAAGGTGTGAACTCTCCCGTTCTACAGTTTAAGATAGGAAACATGAATGCTCGAAAAACAGGTGCCATGTCCTTTTTGCATTATGTTGTGTCGAATTTGCATTTGTGTTCGTGCAACATATCTGTGTACTAAGTGTAAGGATCAAGGTGCTGGTCAATGTGTTTATAAGGCAGGAGTATATGGGAGATCAAGCATCTGGATAGTAATCTCACCCGAGCATGATTAACTGTAGAGCTCTGGGATTTGTGCCTGGGTACGTACACCGAATGTATATTGACTCGTGGAACTCTTACTCAAATGTGTATCTATTAATTTATTTATTTTGAAAACCATAGAATATTGCTGCAAATTAGTTCCAAGTTAAATAAAGAAATCATGGTTGAACGATACCTCTATCTTGCCACCTCTCTGAGTGTGCTTGTGTACAAAATTTTGCTTACTTCCAACATTTGCTTTATCTTGGAGTTAATGTATTTTATTAGTAGTTTATCCTTGTTATTCATCTCTTCAAGTCATAAAGAAGTTATTGAATTTGTTCTTTCATCATTTAAGCATCTTCCACCTTCATTCCTAGTAGTTTCTTTCTCATGGTTATTTTTCAAATTTCCCACACGAGAGTTGTAATTTTTACCATCCAGGCCTTGATTATGCATCTCAGCTGGGGCATTCTAAGTGTAACTTAGTTGTCAGTTTATTCTTGTGCTTGACATTGACAAAACAATCTTGCTTGTATGATGAAGATACTGCTTCCCCCTTAAGCACCACGTTTGCCTCTCTTGCTGGCATCTTCATCGGGGAGGTGAAGAGTAACTTTCTTCAAAGTGATCTCTCTAATGACACTTTTTAATGTTGTTATTCTCTCCTTGGCTCTTGAATACCTCTAGTAGCATTTTAACACTCATTGATCTATTTTTGGTTAGTCCATGCTGCATATTCATGGTCTCGCGGCTTCTTTTGCTGCAATTGAGTTTTTATTGACCCAAATATGAATCTTCATTCAACTCTCCGTACAATATGTTCCTCCTTTTGGAGGCTTGGAGCAATCTTGTTGACTCTAGCTTGATCAAGGACCACAATTCAGCCATCTTGGATATCCTTCTATTAAGGGCGCCTTATGGCAATAGAAATACAAGTTATGGTGTTTTATGTCCCAGAAATACAGCATTTCCTTTTCTCATTTCTTCTTGTTTAATCATGGTAAAGTAGAGCCCTACCTGACAATTTGTCCTCTCCCCGATAGGCATTTTAATATGAAAATTTGGACGTTGTTGTCAGCAAGCTCCATATAATTTTTGATGTATCTTACACATTTAGTTTCTCTGTTCAGCTGGCAAAGACACTAGTTCCAAATCAAATTTAGTTCACGGTAGTGGTCATGTTCTTGTAGGCTATTGCTAATATTTATTTCTCTCGAGTGTTATTCCATAGGAGTGCAGAAATGGTCACCTTAATTAGAATTTTAACTCTTTTCTTTAACCTTTTGACCAATTTATCTATTTCATGTAAAATAATTCATAGGTATGGGTCAGTATGCCAGAATAATAGTTTCCTTCTGTAAGTAGTTAACTGTATATCCTCTGCAGATATCTGATGCCGATGGTTTCCTTGAGAGAACATTTTTAAGTCCAGCCTCTATAAGAGCTATAGAACTTATCCAAAGTTGGATGATGGATGCTGGGTTGAAAACGTATGATTCCCTATCTTCTTCTTTCAGAATATCAAACCTACTGTAACCACATGTGTCATGTGGTGATGATCGTAGATGGGTGGACCAGATGGGCAATGTACATGGTCGGTTTGAAGCAGCCAACTCAACTGCGGAGACTCTACTGATTGGATCTCATTTGGTGAATACGGAGCTTGTCTATCTATTTTGAGAAAAACAAAACATGAATCCTTCATTATCAATGACAATAAAACGTTATGTGGCATGAGCAGGATACTGTTATCGATGCTGGGATGTATGATGGGTCAATGGGTGTAGTTTGTGCTATCTCTGCATTGAAGGTCTTCAAGTTAAATGGGATGCTGGGAGAACTTCAGCGCCCAGTAGAGGTCAGGAATCTAATATTTGATGTTGGTTATTTACTTGTAATGCTGTAATGGGCTCTGAAGCGATCAATCTCTGTTTCAAGCATATCAATTCTTATTTCTCTGCCTTCCTGTTTTATGTATCACAGATTTCTTGCAACTTTTGGGTAGCTATTATTATATACTAAGAAGCACGGCCACTCCAAAATTCATTCCGTGTCCATGTCGTATCGGAGACACATATAGGACATGCAAGGACACTCCAAAATACATTACGACAAATAGGTGCAGAATCCATGTCTCCGTGTCCGAAACGTGTTGTGTTGAGTCCCTGACCGTGCAACATAGATTGTATACCATTATACGTATTGTATTTATTGGAACTTAACATCAGATGGCATTGGATTCCAGACACGTGTCTAGCTCAAGATGTGGCATGAGATTTTAGGTCAAAGTGGTACCTATAATGGTTAGGGATATTGACATTAGACTAATATTTTTGTTTGCCTTTGACAAGATAATATAGGCTTTTCTTTTTCGTTTTACTATTCATTAGTTTATTCTGGTGAATAGGGAGGAGGAAATGGAGGGAGGTTATTAACTTGTGTAGATATATAATTGGAAGCCAAGGGACACTTCTTAAACTAATATTAGTGAATTAAATAAAAAAAAAAGCAATAGTCAAATCCTTGAAAATCCACCAATTCACATACCGAGTCCATAACCAGTTGACAGGTTTGGCTGCTGCTGTAAGTGTTCGATTTCTCGATTATATAATATATATATACACAAACACACACACACACACACACACACACACACACTGTGACACACACACACTGTGACACAGTAAAATGTATAATGTTCTTTTAGCCCATAGGTCAATATCATTCTTCTAGCTATATGTTTGTTACATATTCTAGAAATCATAACTTGGTAGCTAGAATGAGTATTCAAAAGGGTATTTCACCAGTATAATGATTGCATTTGAAATTGTACTGTAGTTTCTCTTGCAACCTGTAGGTTATTGCATTCAGTGATGAGGAGGGTGTGAGGTTTCAGACCACTTTTTTGGGCAGTGCTGCTGTAGCTGGTATCCTATCTGGATCAGCACTGCAAATATCTGATAAGAGGTTATTGTCTATCTAAATTTCCCTTTTTTATTTCTTAACTCGCATTTCTCTTTTTTCTTTTTTGTTGTTGGTCTAACTAATCAACTTATTCAGTGGTTTTAAAATGCAAGAAGTTTTAAGAGAGAATTCTCTTGACGCTACAGAAGAAAGCCTTCTTCAGGTCAAGTATGAACCTAAATCAGTCTGGGGGTATGTTGAGGTAAGGTTTCAGTGTGGTTACATTATCCTTTTTTAGATACAGGGTTTTGACTGTATATTGCCATGTGTCTATTTATTACAAACCTTCGCCTGTATTAATATATTGGCACAGGTTCACATTGAACAAGGCCCTGTATTGGAATCCATTGGTTGCCCTCTTGGTATTGTACAAGGAATTGCTGGACAAACACGACTGAAGGTTTGTAACCATGTCATATTCTACCATCTTGGAAGGCTGTCTAGATTGTAACTTTAGGTGTGAACAAGCAGGATGATATCATACGAGGTTCTTTAGAACAATTACGATGGAGGCTCTTTGGAAATCATTTTCATAGTGCATATGATCATCTTAACTGGCGATATTAAGCATGGACCAACTTCCTTGAAAGGAAGTGGTGGTATGATGAATGTGAAGGAGGACGGCGAAAGACTAGTCACTTGTTTTGTTGAACTGCTAGTTCGGAATACTTTGCTGTAGATTTCTTTATGTATAATTTGAGTTGGTCCAAAGTACACTAGCTATCTCTTTGCCTCACTAGGAAAATATGTTTTATATGCTATTAAATATGAGACTACACTATATTCTGATTTATAACTATTTTGGAGACATTTAAGAAGGTCAAGGCTACTGGTTAGCTTTTTTTCCTTGAAGAAGTCAGTAAGTAATTTACCTTCATCCATTCTTCAGGTGACAGTAAAAGGTTCTCAAGGACATGCTGGTACTGTCCCAATGTTTATGCGCCAAGATCCGATGGTTGCTTCTGCTGAACTTATCGTTCTGTTGGAGAGTCTTTGCAAACATCCTGAATCTTTCTTGGCATATGATGATCAATGTGGAGGCTTCACAAGGGAATCTCTTGCAGGATTAGTGTGCACGGTTGGAGAAATCTCTTGTTGGCCAAGTGCAAGCAATGTCATTCCTGGCCAGGCAATTTCTCCGCCTTCAGACCTTTAGAACAAGCACATGCAACAATACAATATCTCGCTGGAAAATATTTTCCGTTACTAAAATATTTTCTATTATTATATTAGGTAAACTTTACGGTGGATATACGCGCTATGGATGATACTGTGAGGGAAGCCATCATATTTGAATTTTCTAAGAGGCTTGACAAAATATGTGACAACAGGATGGTTAACTGTTCCACTGAGAATAAGGTTGGTACTTCCTTTTCCCATTTACATGTGGAGTAAAAATGCTACTGACCAATGATTACTATTTTGTGCATTCATTAGAATCCTTTTTTTTCTTGGGGGCAAAAACACTTTCCCCTTCTTATAACTGTGCTGATTCCCTTTTCTTTCTGTTCTTTAAGTTTAAGATATGAAAACATTTTCGTATCCTAAGCTTAAGTGTCATAAATTTTGATTTTATTTTTTGATTCTGGAAGACGGCTAAAGTGGGTTAAGATATTTTGTTTCAGCACACTGCAAAGGCAGCAAACTGTGACTCAGAGTTGAGCCTGCAGCTTAAACATGCAGCACATTCAGCCTTGAAGAAAATGATGGTCGACCTCCAAGGGGATGTGCCACTGTTAATGAGTGGTGCAGGACATGATGCCATTGCAATGTCTCATTTAACCAAGGTCATTTATCTCATCCACTTCCTTCTTCAGAGTAATGTTTGCCATTGTTTCTGATTGCTTATGGTACCGAAGCAGGTTGGTATGATCTTCGTTAGGTGTAGGGGTGGCGTAAGCCATTCTCCCGAGGAATATGTGCTAGACGATGACATTTGGGCTACAGGTTTAGCGCTTCTCCAGTTCCTTGAGACCAGCACTTAGATGTATGATGTCCTGAACATGTGTTGTTCAGGTAAATCCAGCCCCCTTTGTCCCTTACGGTTTATTAATCTATCCACCTGACTACATCAAATTATATTTCTCGTGTCGAATTCTGGGATAAAGACTGCATGTTGGTGTTGAGAGCTCACAGTTTTAGAGAGTTCAATTTAGAACGTTTATTCTTCGATCTTGGACTGGTGAGGAGATCCTTGAATGAATGTTGAAGATATGCTATGAACTGAAGTAGTGACTAATTTCCTATTGAGTGTTGCTTACTCCCATTGGATTGGAGAAAAGAGAGCGATGAGGATATTGGTTGAAGTCCCATGGAATTTCTTGTGGTGATATGAGCCAGATATGTATTGAAAATGGTAATGAGCTATGAAGTGTAATGAGCTATGAAGTAGTCTTGGAGAAATATTGTTCCATCTTCAATTTTTTGTTAATACATTTCTATTTCCACTTTGCTTGTGTCCGTTGCCAGTTTCTTGCATGTATATATTCGTTGTTTGCACTTAGCATCAAGCGAAAATAGGAGATATCGATGATAACCCTATTCATCTTGTACACTTATTGGACTTTCTTAGGCCAATTGCATATCCAGACATCTATAGAAATTTCTTTATATGTACTATATGACAATACGGCGATCACCATTAGGGCTGCAGACGAGCCAAGTTGAGCCAAGCTTTTGTAAGCTTGAGCTTGGCTTGACTAGAATTAATCGAGCTCAAACCAAGCTTGGCTTGACTAGAATTAATCGAGATTGGCTTTTGTAAGCTTGGCTCAAGCTTGTTTATATTAAGCTTGAGCTTGGCTTGGTTTGAGCTCGAGCTTGGCTTGATACGCAAGCTTGATAAGCACAAATTCAAGCTCGTTAAGCTTGATTTCAAGCTCGCTCAAGTTTATTTCAAGCTCATTAAGCTTGATTTCAAGCTTAACGAGCTCGATTTCAATTTAGTTAGGTTTGATTTCAAGTACCTGTAATATTAACAATTTATTTATAAAAATTTAGTTAAAAAGTTCCTTAATATCAAGTATTATGGGCATATAAATATATAATGCACAAATATATATAAAATTAGAATTCAATAAAGAACAAACGAGCTTCTAAACAAGCTTCTAAACGAGCTCTTAAACGAGCTTCTAAACGAGCTAGCTCGCAAGCTCATAAACGAGCCAGCTCGCGAGCTCAAACGAGCCGAGTACTTCTAATTAAGACGGATTTCTCTTTCTTCTTACATGGTTAATAGTGACTTTCCATTACGAAGTCGTCCATATTTGTCTTCCTCAATGCACAGATTTTGTTGAGATAGGGATTGGATCTTGGGATAAATTTCTATTGGCTGATTTTTTAGGAGGCATCTCCTTTCTCACATCAGATCAGCCATTTGTTGTTAATAGTGACTTTCCAGTACGAAGTCGTCGCTGCTGGTGTGATAGCACCAGGTTATCTTGCTTTGAAGTCTTTTACTTGAGTTCCTCACATCTGTAGTGAGGAGAGAACTTTTCTGACATCTGACTCGTCCATTTGGGATTTAGTGATTGGCTCCTTTGGCAGCTGAGAATAGAGGGAAGAATATTTTTGTTTACATCAATTCTAGCCCTTTAATTAGCGCCCTTAAGAGTGGATTACTTGGTAACCAAATTGGAATGTGAAGGATGAATAGTTTTTTTTTTCTTTACTTCCATTCGGATAAAAAGGAGTTCTAGGTTCTGTGGCAAGGTTCTCTCTTTCGGAATTGACATTAGTAATAGACTTGAATTCTTTTGTGGAGCTTTCTCGTGCTTAGGTATCAGATTCTGATCGATGGCAGGGACCGATGATGACCGCTAGTCCCAACCATTAAGCCCAAGTTGAATGGGTGAGATGCATGGTTACCTCTATAGGATATCCAATCCCCCTGATGATATTCTGTAGCAATAATCCCATTGCTGGACCCAACCAACAGTCGGTCCTTTGAAAGTGTGTTACAATTTCTTCCAGTTCATCATTTGTGTTGGCCACTCCAATATCAGGTGCATGCATGAACCTCATCAACTGGTGGTGCTGGTGGTGATCCTTGTGAGTTCCATGTACTGTTTACACAGGGGAATTGATGCCAGTTTCATTTCTGCTACATTTCAACCTTCACCTGTAGCCATTTGCAACAGTTTCAGAATTTCAGGCCTCCTTAATTCATGGATGAAATCCGAAATTTCGGATAGCTATCTTGTTACCGATTGAGATCTTGCATGTTTTTTCACTGCTGTCAGTAAACTTGGCCACATACCTGATATACACATGTAAGATAGGGTAGATCGTCTCGTGTTCGATCGATCATGTCACAATAAATTTTGAACCTGAACTTGACTCGACCGATACCAGACTGTCGCAGTCGTCTAGTAAGTAGGAATTCGGCTACAGAGTAACTTGGTAGGCTCAGTTAAATCGTGTGTCCTCCGCACACAATTTTTAGCCGGTCGTCATATCATTTCAGACTCTTCGTACGGATCTTGTCCGCACTGGCTTTGTCATCATCGTCCCACACGCACACCCCGTGCGCTCCAGAGCTCTACGAGACGGCTATGACGTCTTTCGACGCCCGCAACTCAACGTCTCGCTTCGTCCCTAACGCCGAAGACGTCATCGACGTCTTCACGACGCACGATGCGTTTACGATGTTTTCTCTACGTCCTTACGGTGCCGCACGACGGACCGTGTGATCGGCCGAAGTATCAGGTTATAAATACAGTTGCCTGTGTATATTTTTTTTTCTTTAACACCTGAGTATACAGAGAGTGGTCCATTCTGTAAAATGTGTGATGGCACTGATTGATTTTCCAACTTCCAGTTTTGGAAGTTGGCTCACCAGAGTTACTTTACTTCCAGATACTTTCCACTTCAGCAGACACTTACACCAAGAAATGGACTCATCCCCCACCTCTCCCATGACAACATTCTGTCAACATGTCCCAGTTCTAAAGCTTTCATATGCCCACTACTTCATCTAAACTATAGCCTTTTAATTCCCCATCTCTCAATTATGTGCACATCCGGTGCTCATGAACTTTATGCTTATCCCCAAAATATTTTCCCCTCACTTTTAGGTTGCAGTTTGGTCGATCTGACTTGTACGGTTCATGATTGCTACGTACATCTTGATCCAGCCTCCGGAGCCTCGTGGCACGGGAGCACCTTTCGGGTCGGATTTTGACCCGACCCGACCCGCTCCAACAGTAACAACTGCATTCCTTTTTAACGAGTAGTCCCTCCATTTCTTGAACTTGTTGGAATTCTTGGTGATGGAGTTCTCCTGCACAAAGCTTCTCGTCTTCCTCACCTTCACTCTCTCCCTCCCCCTCCACTCCCTCTCCTCCTCCTCGTCGCCGTCGTCGTGCGACTGCACCACGAGCACCGCCGCCGCCGGGCACGACAGAGCGGCGGCCCTCGAGCTGAAACTGGTAGCCATTGCCTCGATCCTCGCCGCGGGCGCCCTCGGCGTCCTCCTCCCCGTCGCGGGGAGGAGGGTGTCGCCGCTGCTCCGTCCCGAGAGCGACGCCTTCTTCGTGATCAAGGCCTTCGCGGCGGGGGTGATCCTGGCCACGGCGCTGATACACATCCTGCCCAACGCGTTCGAGAGGCTGACGTCCCCGTGCCTGGGCGAGGCGTGGCGCAGGTTCCCCGTCGCCGGGTTCGTGGCGATGGGGTCCGCATTGGCGACGATGACGGTCGACTCGCTGGCCACCGGCTACTACAAGAGGTCGCAGATCAGCAAGGCGCTGCCCGTCGACGACGACGACGACGGAGGGATGGGCCAGGTCGATACCGGACACGTACATGTACATGTACATGCCCCCGCTGACACGGCGGATCAGTCGCCAGCCGACACAATCAGACACAGGGTTATCTCTCAAGTAAGCATAGACTCGAGATTTAAATTAAGGAAAATACTAAACAACCCACGCGGGACATAATAGTGCTCGTGTCCGATCCGACGTGTCACCCTCCCCACCCACTGGTCCTGCACTACACCAGGGTCCACCTCCCTTTTTTGCAGTCCTCTCCAATAGAGTGGCGACACGTCACGGTTAAATTAATTAACCATTTTTTTTTTCATTTTCAACTCAATTTTAATATCTATTAATTTCACTTGTTTTTTTTTCTTTATTAGATTGTGACGATTTATATTGCTAATCCTGTGCTTTGTTAGTCATTGATGAGGAAATCTTGTTAAATTCTAGTAATAATTAGTATTATATTTATGATGATTAACTGGAGATCAATGATACTAAAGTGTCCTATTGACACATCATCTATGTTGTACGGATACGATAAGGACATGGCAACTACTTGTTTTTACTATGTCCGAGTGTCCGTACCGATACCTTTACTTAACTAATAGCCTATTTCTTGACGACACGTGTACCAAATGTCATAATAATGAAAGAAAATGATTAAGTTTATTACTTAATGGGAGTAATTCCAAGTTCCAACACACAAAATACATAACAGATTTGTGTGATTGTGTCACATTATTGTTGTATAGAATGTTATTGAAAGTTTTTATAATGAATCATAAACTTTAACAGCCAAACTACATACATCCGACCACCACATAATATAATGCCTAGATAATGATATTATCTTTAAAATAAAATAAAATGCAGGGTTGGCTAAGTCTTCCATGTCTCATTCTTTGGCGAGTGAGCATCTATCACATACACAAGAAAGAACATTCAAATTGGACAAGACTTTCCCCTAGGTTTCAGCAATTGAGTGGATTACAATGCTCCTCATTTGTCTCTTGGTGATTTCCTTGGCGCTATTATTTGGAAACACGATGTAATCCGAATCGGAATTGATCCATGAGTTATAATATATATATAAATCTAACTTATAACCATCTTGAACGCTCAATCAGATACGAGATAAAGTAAGCTAACTTATGATCCGTTCCTTTTTATATATTCACCGATGACGAACCACCTTGAACGCTCAATCTTATGCGAGATACAAACCCAACAAGAACATGATTTGAACTCGAGATAATTTTGGACATGGATGATTTAGGAACAATTCTCCTACTTTGAGATTTTTCAGGTGATTATTTCTGATCGGTTTTCTGGTTGGATATATGTAGGTTTTGGAGCTGGGGATCGTGGTTCACTCCGTGATCATAGGCGTCTCCCTGGGCACTTCCAAGAGCCCCTCTACCATAAGGCCTCTGCTGGGAGCCTTGAGCTTCCACCAATTCTTTGAAGGCATAGGACTCGGAGGATGCATAGTTCAGGTATATCTATTCTACTATATAATGCCAAAAGTTAGGCTTCACCGTAAAAAAATTTATTCCAAAAATATCCTTGCATATTTCTTCCAATAAAAAAAAATCTATTATATAAGGGTAGGTAGGTATTTACAAGATATGTCTTTTGGTATTCCAATGTATTAGTTTATTATTTAAGTATCTTTTGCTCTTTTTAAATACATATAAAATTAATTAGAAGACGATAAAAATACGTGCAACGCACGTGTGTGTGTGTGTACACATTTTCAGTATGATCTCTGTAGTTTATGTTCAATATGAAGTTCGAAAAGTTCAATATGTACAAGGCTCACAGTGGATCTTGATTTTCCTCCACTTAATGGTATGTGGATGAATGCAAACAGCGGCAGCCTGGAACAGTCATCACCACTTCCATGCCATCAACTGGAGAAGAATGAAGGTGCACGGTTACAGTGAAGATCGTAAGCTTAGTTGTTCGGATCGAAAAATCTTGACATTGGTACGTGCTTGCGTGCAGGCGAAATTCAAGGCAAGAGCGACGGTGGTCATGGCAATCTTCTTCTCCCTCACGACCCCGATCGGCATCGGGCTGGGCATCGCAGTCTCGTCCGGGTACGACGGCGGCAGCTCGGCCGCCCTGTCCGTGGAGGGGATCTTCGACGCCGCCGCGTCGGGGATCCTCATCTACATGGCCCTCGTGGACCTCCTGGCAGCGGACTTCACGAGCGTGAGGATGCAGACCGACTTGAGGCTGCAGCTACAAGCTCACTTCGCACTTCTCCTCGGAGCCGGCGCGATGTCTGTTCTCGCGCTGTGGGCATAGAATGAGGAAATCAGTGCCATGTTTGCTCATTCAAGTCTTCCATTACTACTGCACTAGTGCCATTGTCAAATAGGGGTGGGAGTTTTTTTTTTTTTTTTTGAGGTGATTTATTAGCTTGTAACATTCTCCACAACCAAGAATGATAAATTATCAATTAAAAGACATCAAAATAGTTCAATGATTAGAAGTCGGCTGGCTTCTCGTTGCTTCAGGTGGACGGCGTCCAACGACGGTTTCGATATGGCGAAGGGCGACAGACTGCCGGTTGTCATCGCTGATTGTAAGCAAAGTATCAAGTGCGATGCGAGAAAAAGAACTAATGTGATAATGGTTCTTTCATGGACCTGCGCTCTTAGGCTTCGTTTGGTTCGCGGAATGAAAGAAAAAAGAAATCAATTCCTTAGCATTTCCTTTCCTTTGGAAAATTACAATTATCATTGATTTTCCTTTTCGGTGTTTGAAAATGCCAATGAGAATTTGGAAAGGAAAGTGAATACTTCAATGTGGGAAAGTGATTTCTTCCTTGGATTGATGGAATCACTTTTCCTCCTAATTTTTCTTCCATTGGAAATCACTTTCCTTTCCTCCTCAATTCCTTTGACACCCAAACATAGAAAAGTAGTCATTTTCCCCCCTAATCACATAGGAAAGTAACTTAGGGGAGGAGGTCCTAGGTGGTTGCCTAGTCTAGTCCGCCTCACATGGAATCGGCTCTGGATAAAAAAAAAAAAAGATTCCAGAAAAAAAAAAAGACAAAATTTCCTCTATCTATCACAAGGATTTATTTTTCCATTTCAAAGATTAATTGATTTTCTTTTTACTTTTCGCCAACGAAACGAGATCTCGGGGTCTAAGAAAGTAGTCCGGATGCCATGAATAATAGTTCCGAATTCGATTATTTGGATAAAATAGGATTTGGAATTGAAAGCGAAGTGCCATAGGAACACTTTTCTTTGTGGAGCTTGATTTATATGGTTTCCAATAATCTTTTTTTTCTTAAAGGATGTGGACCAAAGTAGACAAACATCTAAGTTTTTTATTGTTTCACTTTAATTAATTAATGTTAATGATTTTTAGCAATAACTATTTGATAATTAAATAGTAACTGTCACCCCCCATTCCCGGAATACGTAAATTTTTGATTTTTCATGTATATGGTATCTGGCACCTGTATCTTTATTGCATTTATCCTGTATTTGTAACTGGCCATGGCATGGAACAGTATCATGTCGCGGATTAGTGTGCCACCCCTTGTCCTTGTCTGGTTGTAGGCGTGGTTCACTGTTTCGATGATAGGATTTCTGAACCGTGTTGTGGTTAGGATTTTATTTAATTAATTTAATTAGTTGTATCACGTAACAATTAACATGTCATTAGTCACATGGTTAGAGCATGTTTAGGGCTTAGGGTTTTCTTACGCCAACCCCTATATATATTGCATTTATTTAATATTTATCACGCATTTATTCCGTGTCTAATTTCTTTAATTTTATGCTAATTATTTTTCTGTAATTTGTTTCTGCCTTTACCTAGCTATTGGTTTATTTTGCTCATGTTGAACCAACTTAGTTTAACTTGGTTCAACATGATAAGCATGGATGGTCTAGATTGTGTAGGAAGGAATGGATGGTGGGAGATTAACATGACTTGCTATTTAAATCCCTCTTCTATTCTCTCTCCTCATAACTCTCATTTTCTTTCTTCCTCCACCAAAACCCTAGCTATTAGAGAGAGGCAAGTACATCTTGCACACCATGAGGGATTTCATGCATCCCCATTTATTTTTGGTCTATGTTGTTCATCTTCTCTTCCTCTACAAGTTTAGGTCTTGAAGTTCTTGATTTCCATGGATGGTTGGGTGTAGATCTAAGTTTTAAGTTTTGGTTTTCATGGTTTTGGTCTTCATATGAAATTAGGGTTTTGATCTATCAAACATTGTTGATTTCGAAATTAAGTGGTTCCATGTTGTAGAGAATTTGATTCTACTAAAGTTTGGCTTTTGAAAAGTTAGATTTCGATTTATTTTGTGGAAGTTATGGCAAAAAGAATTTGGTTCGTTCCTATATATTCATCTGCAGCACGCACAGCATGTCGCAGTAGGCGCATATCATGTCGCGAATGAGCCGCATTAAGGCGCATGTCGCAGTAGGCGCATATCATGTCGCGAATGAGCCGCATTAAGGCGCATGTCGCAGTAGGCGCATATCATGTCGCAGTTGAGCCGCATTAAGGCGCATGTCGCGGTAGGCGTACATCATGTCGCGAATGAGCCGCATTAAGGCGCATGTCGCAGTAGGCGCATATCATGTCGCAGTTGAGCCGCATGAGGCGCATGTCGCGGTAGACGTACATCATGTCGCAGTTGAGCCACATGAGGCGCATGTCGCGGTAGGCGCATATCATGTCGCAGTTGAGCCGCATGAGGCGCATGTCGCAGTAGGCGCATATCATGTCGCAGAATATGCCTATTTTGGTTGTTTCTGACTATCATATGTTCTATTTTGACTGAATTGTGGCTAGAATTTCTTCCAACTCCTAACATGAATTTGTAGATCTTTTCCTTGGCTTCAAGAATATGTTACCAACTATTTTGTACTAATTATGGACTCGACCATGTTTAATGCTAATTGACTTTCATGTCTTGTCACCATTAATAACGATGGTTATCTTGACTAAATTGATCATGCGTTCCTAGTTGGAACTAAGAGACTGGCTAGTCGTCTTATTGAAATGAATGAATGAGACACGTTCATGTAATAAACTATTGTACTCGATTAGCCGATCCCGAATATTGACATACAGGCACATGCAAGCTTCAATCTATTTATTTATGTATTTATTTATTTATTTTTCTACAAAAGTAGCATGTGTACTTGATGGTCAAGGCATGATTACCCCGTGGTTAGATTTGATTGTTGCATTACGCTATGTAAAACCTACAACCTAGCCGCACTGGTATCATTGTAGAGTTGCGCATATCGTACCCCGTACGAAAGTACTCATTTGAATGATCATGATCCACGGCATGGGATTTCACTCAACGTAGGGACTATTAAGTAAAATAAAATAATGATGGCATGGAGAGAATGGATTCCCGAGTTCTTACATGGCAGCCCTCCCGGGACTAGTAGTGCCCGCCAGGCCGGCTGGTTCCCACAGATACTGTAAATCTGCCACACGGGCAGGGAACAGTACCTGCTTTTATTATTATTGTATATTGTATATATATGACGGGCGTCCTGCTAGGACTCGTCTAATTCATGCTTGGCGCACCTGATTGACTGGATAGACTAGCCTTGCTCGCACATAGTAAGAACTGAGGAATTCCTAATTGCATAATTCCAGGATAACTTGGGACTCACAATAGCAAGCCGTAGGATTTGATTGGCCGTACAAGATGATTTGTTTATGTACTGTACCTACTCTGTTGTCTAACTGGGATGATCAGAATGTCAGGACATGACGGGCCAACTTCTGTCCTTGTTTGGTTGGGAGGTTGGTTCGAAGTGTCGTGATGTGATGTGAATCCTAGTAGCAAGCAGAGATCTATTATTATATTCTCTTATTACTGGTTTTAATTCCCTCATATCGTGCTTCCTTGTGGTACTTGCTATTAGAGGTCTAACCTCTCTGGTTTTGCATGGCCAGATTTAGAGCCGGTTCTCGAGGATCCAGCTTACTTCCGCCTCCAAGATGGTCAATACTAGAGGGATGATTGCAGGAGGACTCGAGTGGGTTCCTTACCTCCCCGCTCGTTTTGTTATTTACTTTATACTTGCCGTTTGGCACCGACATGTTAGTCGGATTGTCTTGCACTTACTTTTGCATAATTGTAATTAAGTCAGACTGCAGCTGATAACAATTGTGTATACTTTGCTACATCATCTGGCTATGTTTTGTAAAGCCAGATATCAAGAACATTTTGACTGAGCGTTTGGGACGCCTTACTGCTTTATCTTACATGTTCTCTATTTCTGTTTCTTATTTGAATGATTGAGACAATAGATGTGAAATGACCATAGTGAGACTTATATGTAGTATGCACCCCCTCGTCTGGTTAGACAGCATTGATCGTATTATACGGTATTCATCTACCCGTAATACGTAGCTGGCTGAGTCATTCTCCCGCTCTCCAGTATTCTGGTTCTGGGACGTGACAGTAACTAATAACAAAAACCTAAATTTTGGTTGATTGTTAAAAATTCTTCTTAATTCGAGTTTTATATAATGTAAATAAATAACTAGTTAAATATAAAATTTAAAGTAATTGTTATAATAGTATACTATTTTACAATTATGATAATTAATTAATTATATAAATTATTAATTTCTAATCAATTAAATAATTGATAATAGTATTTAATAATCAAACAAGAACATAGTGAAGCAAGAATATGAATTTGGAAATGCATGTGCGTTATGAAGGTTGTCTGATTGCCTCTAAATAAATATTCATGCAACAAATATTACAACAATTACAATATTTCTAGGTTTTTGAATGTTGTAAATATTATAATTGGTACAACACATATTACAAATATATTAAAAAAAAAAAGCTGCAACTTTGTTGTGGCTGCAACTCCAATACAATAACATCTATTGCATTACATGTATCCAAACATCCTTCACGAAATCTAGGTGGAGAGTGTTGGGTATAATCCTAAAATGCAAACATCAAAATTACAAAAACTATAATTAAGTGACATAAAGACAAGAGTAATGAGATTCGAGAAACGTTACAACAGACATTATCCTCATAATATATTTCAGCTCCACGAACAGTGCAGCATAGAAAATGGATAGGACGAATATGACCCGCAACATCATGTATATGTATCGGTGATGATTCGACGATCAATCAGCAAACCTTTACTGCATGAAAAAGATGGCAACACATTATCTCAAGTACGTCACTAATATTTTTATCTTTTTACTCTCCAAACTTTATATTTTAATTTTTTTTTTACGATAACACCTTAGGACTACAAATTTTTTGATAGTTCTCCATCGTCCCAAACTTTATAATATCTGTTTCGAAGTTGGTTTTTTTAAGGGCACTACCAAAATTGCTAGGGGACATCACTTACTTGGGGGCAGCCCAAAAAGGTGGAGAATTTGCTAGGGGGCACCCAAAATTTGCTAGAGGGCAGCCCAACCTCCCAAACCATTCTTTTCACTTTCATTTTCATTCTACACTCTCTCCTCAAGAAGAAAAAAAGAGCTTTCTCCCTCTCCCTCTCCTAAAACCCTAATTTCTTCTTCTCCACCACTCCACTCCCAATTCCTCCACCAAGATTTCTTCCACAACCTTCTCGAAGAGATGACACGCAAGTCAAAGCAACCGGAATCCATGTACGTTCTTCCCTAATTTATTCGAGAATTTTGTACATTCTATTCGAAACCCTAGAATATTTTTAATTCTTGAAAAAGTTTTGATAAAATAGGTTTAGAATCTCTTTCACGTTCTCTTCCCTAATTTTCGAACACAAGAAACCCACATTTTATGTTGAAACCCTAACCCTAGAACACGACAAACTAGCATGTCGTTATGGCAGTTCGGGTCTCATAACAGTAGGACTGCCAGACTGCCAGGCCTGTGGCAGTCCTACTGAAAATCAGGACTGCCACAGTCCTGGCAGTCCTCTTTCACAAGAGGACTGCCAGGACTCTGGCAGTCCTGATTTTCAGTAGGACTGCCACAGGCCTGGCAGTCCTACTGATATGACATATGGGGGTGGGTAATGCATGATGTTTCTATTATTTAATAACTGTATGTTGTCATGCAGTCCACCGGCCGCTAACAAAAGAATACGGCCCACCGCGTCAAAGCGGAAGGAACGTGCGGGACGTCTTCTCGAGCGTCCGATAACAATTTCCGAACCGGCGCCCCAATCTCGGTCTCGGACGTCGCCACCGGCATGTCAAGCTCGGTCGAAGCAATGAGCTCCTACTCCTACGCGTTCTTCCGATGACGACGACGATGACGTGCCAATTGGCCGACTCCTATCACGTCAAGGCGGTTCTGCTCCATTTGATGAGGTCGGTCCTTCTAAGGAGGCTGATCCTTCTGAGGAGGCCGGTCCTTCTGAGTCGTCTGTCCATCCGCCCGGTTGCTCAATGTTGGTTTCTTTTTAGAACCACATTGCGTATGAAATATGGAAGAACCCGGTATGTACATCATGTATCCTCAGAATATATTTCGGCTCCACGAACAGTGCAACATAGAAAATGGATAGGACGAATATGACCCGCAACATCATGTATCGGTGATGATTCGACGATCAATCAGCAAATCTTTACTGTATGAAAAAGATGGCAACACATTATCTCAAGGACGTCACTAATATTTTTATCTTTTTTACTCTCCAAATTTTATATTTTAATTTTTTTACTATAACACCTTAGGACTACAAATTTTTTGATAGTTCTCCATCGTCCCAAACTTTATAATATCTGTTTCGAAGTTTTGAACTTTCATTAACGGAGTTCAAAACTTCGAAAATAGTGTCTTAGTGAATTATCTAGTAGAAAACCATATCAAAACATGTATTACACAATTGCTACGAGGTTTAAGGTTTAGGGTAGGAAAAGGAAGATAATGATTTGAAAAGGAAGAAAATAGGAAAAAAAAGGAGAGAAGAATGTGTATCTTAGCAAAAAATTAAAATGTTTTGTTTCTAAGGATCCGTTTGGTAAACCGTATTTAGAGGTGAGATTTGGATTTTATGGATTTTGAGCCAAATTTATAGAATTCTATGTTTGGTTGGAGTTGGATTTGGATATGGAAAGTGGGTACTAAATCCAAATTTTGGATTTGGAAGAATGAAAGTTGGATTTTATTTAAAATAATGTTTTTATTTTATCAAATATTTAATTAATACAAATAAATAAATAAATAATATTTAAAAATTAACTAATAATTAGTTATTATTTTATATATAATATTAATTTTTAATTAATATAAATACGGACATCACTTAAATAATTAATTATTAATAACGAATTTTATTAATTAATAATTTATCATAATCAAATTATTAATTGATTAATTATAATTATAATCTTGATTAATAATTTATTAATTTATAATTTTATTTTAATATTTTATAATAATCTTAATTAATAATTTATACCTTTATTAATCATAATTATAATAATTTACTAATCTTAACTATAATTTTAATTAACAATTTATAAATAAATATTTAATTATAATTTAGTCTTAATTATAAACTTAATTATAAACTATAAAATTACTATTTATGATTATCTTAATTAATAATATATTAATCATAATTAACACCAAATTAATAATTTATTATTTAATAATTTAATAGTTAATACATTATTAAAATTTTCATTAATAATTTATTAATTGTCATTATAATCTTAATTAATAATTTATTAATTATAACTATTATCATAATTATAATAATAAATTATTTATTAATCATAACTATAACTATAATTATAATTATAATAATTAAATAATAAATAAATAAATATTTATTTATTTATTATTTTATTATCATAATTATAAATTATTATTATAGTTTACCAAATCCTATGTTTGGTTGGAGTTGGATTTGGATTTGAAAATTTATGGTTTGGATTTGGATTTGAATTTTGAATTTCCAAATCCAAATCCAAATCCAAATTCTTGTTACCAAACAAGCCCTAAGAGTAAAATAAAATAATTTGTTTTGATACTGGGCTTTTTTTTAGTGTAAAAGTTTGTTGAACGTCAATATATTTATCTTTTGTGAAACCACTGGATAGATCAGGCCCATTAGAACATATCCAAACCCGGCCCAACTAACTTTTGCTTACTGCTCGCTTCGATCATCTTCTCTTCTTCTTCCCCCCGACCGCAAAAATAACAATAAAATAAATCGAAAACCCTAACCCTAAAATCCCCTATTGCATCGAAACCCTAAAATTCGCTTCTAAATAGATTTCCGGGGATGGGGAAGAAGAAGAAGAGGGCGTCGAAGGTGTGGTGCTACTACTGCGACCGGGAGTTCGACGACGAGAAGATCCTGGTCCAGCACCAGAAGGCCAAGCACTTCAAGTGCCACGTCTGCCACAAGAAGCTCTCCACCGCCGGCGGCATGTCCATCCACGTCCTCCAGGTCCACAAGGAATCCGTCACCAAGTAAATACAATCTCTCTCTCTCTCTCACCCCCACGGAAACCCTAATAATTTTCTTTTTCAGTTTGATTTAATAGTTGTAATTGTTGTTCGATTGGGATGGATGGGAGCTGTTGGAAACCCTAGTCTTTTCTTTTTTTACGAGAAACATAATTTGTTGTTAAAATGAAATTTTGTTGCTGCAAGTTTGGAGATAATAGGTCGCTCAACAGAAGTACGTGCCGTGTCTCTATCTCATCGCGTCTTGACACATGTAAGACAGGACACACGCATCGGAAACGACGGTGTCAATTGCACCCGCTATGATGAACGGACACGGATATACACGACTCGTTAAGACCACGGACACACGCACACGTGGCACCTAGTTAGGCGTGTCCTATTGTATTTTGGAGCGTCCAGTACGTGTGACAATTTCTTTGGCGTGTCCGAATAGTGTCGTATTCGTGTCCAGATGCAACATAGAACGTGAGCGAATTCTTCAGATTTTTGGGAAGAGAGCATCAACTTACCTATTTTAGGTTTTGTATCTTTGTATTTGATAGATCCCTTTTTCCATTGGCTTGAGATTGGGGGAAATCTATCATAATTTGCCGTTGAAGGCACACATGTACAGCTTCAATTTGAAAAAGAAAGAGTAGAGTTTTCTTCATTGATTCAAGAAGGAATTACAAAGTGGAAAGAAAAAGATTACAAAGTAGAAAGGAAAAAGACTACAAAGTAGAAATCTAAAATGTAGAAACAAGATTACAAATCACACACATTACTCTCTCCAGCCTCCTTATTTATAGGTTTGGCTTATAATTGTTTTGTAACTAATTCCTCTAACAGAATTGTAACCAACTCTTCTAACAACATTGATTAGTTGCTCTTCACTGAAACAAGTCAAAGAAGAGGGAATGTACTGCAGCTTTAGTATCTTGAAAGTTGATATTGGCTGTATGTTGTTGGAGGCTTCTTAGTTTGATTGGGAGGATGGCTGAAAGTTGTTGACAACCTATGTATTTCTTTCTTACCCCTTATGTCATATATGAAAAGCGCACTTAGGTGGCAAGTTCCTTCAGGGCCTAAACAGAAAGTGCGAAACTGAGACGCATGTCTGAGCAAACCAAGGTACATGTATAATGATAAGAAAAATAGAGTCCCTCGACATGCAAACGGCTTTGTGACTGTGTTGCTCTGTCCCAGGTCATGTTGTTTGCAACTAAACAATGTGAAGTTTCATCAGCCTGAACCCTAGAAGGGGAAGTTCGATGATGCTTTCGAGTTTTGACTTTTTGTACAAGTTCACACTTGTTCATAGAAAAACAAAGCCCATGCATGGTTGAATCAGCGACACAACAACCTCCCTTTGCACCAGTTTTTTGCCTAGGCACATGTTTAGGCATGCTCTTAGCATCTATGTTTTTACCTACTAATTGTGTTGAAATTTTGAAGTTGGTTGTGTTACTTAGAAGTTAGGTTAAGTAGGAACTAGGAAGGCATCAATCTATGTTGTATTAAGCGTGAGGCGAGGCGACGAGGCTGTCGCCTCGCTTAATGGCGCTTAGTTAGCGCCTCACTTTTTTTGCTCCTACAGGTAAAATACTCTATATAGTATATACACATAAATTTTAATATTTTTTCATACAATCCTACTAGTATATGCACGAAAAACAATATCAATTATCAATCAAGCAAAGTAACAATATAAATACTAGAATCAAATGCAAACTACAATCCACATAATGCATACATACTACATAGTCATCAAAATACCATCAAACATAAAAGTTGTCTATAAAGTTCCTACTTAAAGTTTTTCAACTATCCAACTATATAAATAACAAAAGATTCGGTTAAGTTTATCCCCAAAAAAATAAAAAATAAAAATAAAATCAAAAAAACGTTAAGCGAGGCACCTAAGGCGAGGCGCTACTAAGCGCGTTTAAGCGCTAACTACTTTCCTGGGACGAAAGTTCATTAAGCGAGGCATCCTAATTCTAAATCTCGCTTAAGCGGCGCTTAAGCGCGTTTTTCACAACATGGGCATCAATGATATATTTAGATACAAAGTGTCGAATTTTTTCTATGATTAGATGAAACTTGTTAAAACCCTGGTCTTTGTATCAAGCCATGAGGATATAATGCTGTAATTGACTGGGGAATTTTGGTCACTTTAGTTGGCTGTGTTGAGAATTGTTAACGATCTTTTGAGATTGTTGAAAATCCTAGTTTTTGCATCAAGCCAGTAGGATATAGAGTTGAAATTGACTAGATAGGGTTGAAATTTTGGTCACTATAGTTGGTTAAGTTGGGAATTTTTTATGATCTTTTTGAGATATAGTGTGACTGACGTGTTCAGAACTGCAAAATTGCAAATGGGAAGTATCATTTTAAAGATTTTAGGTTTTTATTCTTGGCAGCTTAGTGTCTTAAAATCAAGTGCAATCTTAAAAGTTTTCTGTAGTTTAAGTCTGCATAGTGGAATTATTAATGATTAGTAGGGATATAATTTTGATAGCATTTTTGACAAAGGAACTTATGGATTCTGATTTAGTTATAGTTCGCTGTACTGGGCGATACCGAAAGTACCGAAAGAAACCATTTCAAAACCATCGACCCCCTCGGAAATGCCATTAAGAAGAGTCCAATACTGGTTCCGATACTGTGAACAATATAATTGGCATAAAACTCTCCATGTTGAACTTTTTTTATGGCCTGTCTTAGACTTCAGTAGTTAAATGAATGTGTATCATCTTGAAGTTAATATATGTTGGGAACTGGTCATGTCAATGAACCAATGTGAGTTATTAGTGTGAACTTTCGGGCTAGATATATAGAGAAGTATCTTTAAAATCATGCATGCTCCAGTGGAGGTAAGAACTTGAATCAATGAAGCGAACAGATAAAAGTCCGTTTCAGTGAACTTTATAACATGTATAAGACACCAAATTGTTGTTTAATTCTCCTTATTAAAGCATTGATGCTAGTAAAGAATCCTTTATATGCAAATAAAAATAATATCTCCTCACGGTAACAGGAGTATGATGCAAAAGCAAGTATTCCTTGTGTTTACAACTATAAAATGAGGTTATCTACTTTTGTTCTTGTGAACCTTGGGATCTGTATGGTTGAAATGATTCGATGACCGAGTATGTTCTGATAGCTTGGCATAATTCAGAATTCAACTTTGAAAACAATCCTAAAATATCATTTGGCTGTCTTGCTTCACCTTGCACTCCTTCAGTTATAGGCAAGGCTCAAAAACTCGGTTTCCAACCTTTCCTATGAGTATTGGTTTCTGCAGTTTCGGGATGTTTCAGTGGTTTTGGAATCGGCTGGTTCTGGTCATTTATCGTTTTCAGCGTATATTTAAACCTTGGTTCTAGGTACACTCCAACACCTTATAACAACATACGCTTTAGCAACAAATGTAACATATTTATACTTCATAGTTATGAGTCCGAGTTTGACCTTACCGATATACTATATCTCCATGCTCCCTTACTTGTGGTCGAGGAGGATGAAAAGATAAAGATAGGTTAGCTGTAGAACTGAATCAGTATTAAGTAGTCTAATCCCTGTTATTTCACCTAGTTGTGGCGTTCATGCATACTAGGATTGAAGGTACAATAAATCATTTAGGATTTGCTCCAATTATAGGTTAGACTTGATCTCAACCTAGAATGTTACATTGAACTTGAACGGCCCATTTGATGGACACCTCTACTTGCAACGGCCTTTTTATTTAATCTCAAAGGTTTAGATTATGTTACTCCACATGGAAATATATAAAGCATTTTCTCTTTCTTTTGTAATTGGTTCCAAACCTTTGTGAGAGATGTTATGTTCATCATGGGTACATTCTGAGGCTTAGTGTCGAGATCGGCTCTGGCTGTATGTCTTGAAATAGTTATCTACTTGTGATACCTCTCCTATATAGCTTAATCACTAAGATTTTTCTGTCTACAAGTAGACACCTATGAACTAAAGTGATATAATACAAAAGGATATGGATGTATCACATATTTGGTCTTAGATAATAGTAACTTTACTGAGCCACATCAACTTGAATGATCTATCTTCTTCAAGCATTGTTTGGTTACAATACTGGGTCCATATGGTAGGCTCCATGTTGATTAATAAGAGTACAAACTTTGAAGATTGAACTCCTGCTTGGTAGGGTTGTAACTCACGAAATTTGGCTCGACTTGTTAAAGGCTCATTCATGTTTGATTATTTAACAAATAAATCAAGCTAGAGCCTAATTTTGAGCTAGAGTTGAACAATCTGAGCTCAAGCCTACTGAAGCTCAAGTTTTGGGCTTGATGAGGTCGTATTACACATTGAGAAATGTGATAGTCATGTAGTTTTTGGACCCCCTGGAAGATGAAAGAGCTTAGTGAAAATACATTTGAGAATATGGTTTACCATCCTATGTTACATAAAATTTACGTACTCTGTATGATCTTTATATATATAGACAATATAAACAAGCTTAACAAGCCGTGCTGAACTTGTTCAGTAAGTTATCAAGCCAAGCAAGAACATGCCTGGTTACTCTTGAATAAACCTCATGTTGAGCACCAACCGTCCATGAATGAGCTCAGTTTGAACACAACAAGCTTGGCTTTGCTCTGCTCATTTATAAGTTATAACACTAATGTTGAGCCACATATCTTGAACTTAAGCCTGAATATGTTGAGCCTTCTTCATGGATATAATTTATTTATATCCATACCGCAGACAACCATATTGAGTCTAAATTGCAAAGACACTAATTAAATATTTGATCTGGGTGTCTGTAAGTTCTGTTGCCTTTGAATTGGGGTATCACTGTTAAAGTAAAACATAATATATCTCGAAATCATATTAACACCTTGGTTGGCCTGACAATTAGTCAGAAATTGTTCCCCTGTCACTATCCAGTAATAAGTAAATGAAAACAACCATATGCACCAAGAAGTTCAAGTACTCCCACAAGAAAAAAAGAATTTTCAAACTACCACGTCCATAGGGAACCTTTCAAGCATCTCACTGAAGCCAGAGGCAGACCTACATGGAAGGCAGTGGGGGCTTAAGCCCCCACTGGATTTCCGGATAAAATGAATTTTGTAGTGTTTATCAATAATTTTGCTAAGCACACAAGTTTCAACCTTTTCTACTTTAGTCACCATACAATTGTAGCCAATTGGTGTAGTTATGTTATATCTTGGAGGTCTTAGGTCCAAACCTTGGACCTCTCACATCAAGAGAGAGAGAGAGAGAGAGAGAGATATTAAATATTTTCCACTTTCCAAAGCCCTTTGTAATTGTAACTCTATTATGAACTCACTAACTAACATGTTTGGATCCACCACAGAGTGAAGCTACATATTAACTGTTTGGTCTGTACTAGGTTTTACGTGTATTTAATCGTCAATAGGTAAATCATGTTATCATAAATCAGCATATCATACTCTATTGGCTACGTTGCATGGGCACGGATAGGACATGACACTGTAAGGACATAAGGTCCCTATTTTGTGGTGTCCTATTGTATTCTCGAGTGTCCATGGCGAGTCTACGTGTCTGATAAGCGTCCACCACAACACGGCCAAATCTTTGGAGTGTCTGTGCTTCCCGTATTATTGCTGGTTAATAGTTACACTATGCATTAAGTGCTGATCTGCGGCCTTTGGCTTATGTGGGAGACAACATGGAGGTCTTGATAGCATGTATATTTATTATGTAGTAATGATGTTTCAATGTGTTTCTGCTACATACACATGCCTAAATGAGCATTTGCATTTTTAAGCAAGAAATTTATACTCTCATTATGGAGCCCTCATTTTATTGGCTATAATTGTAGAAATTGAAATTTTATTGAGGGAACCAAATAGTATTCTGTGCTTTTCCTTTTGTTATCTTGAACTGATATTTGTCACTTTGTTTTTCTCTTTCAGGGTTCCCAATGCTAAGCCAGAGAGAGAATCAACAGAAATTGAAATTTTTGGGATGCAAGGAATTCCGCCTGAAATATTAGCAGAGCATTACGGGGAAGGTAACTGCTGATGCAAGAGGTTTTGCACGTTTCCTTCATTTCAATTTTTTTATTTTCCCCATACGTGTAATTATGGCATCTGCAACATGCTTGAAGCCTTGAAGGTTGTGCAAGGGCACACTTGGCATGTAATTTTAATGGATCATTTGTTTTGTACTATCACATTTCACCTTTAATACTAATTGTTTCACCACAGGGTAGGTGTAGATAAGGGCGTAGCAACATTATCAGCCTTTGCTTTTCATGAAATTCAAACATATCAGTTGAGTATGGCTTGATCTCTGTCCTGTGTTGCACGAATATGGGCACAAATATAGATAAGGACACAACAGTGGAACGGGATACAAGATATGGGCATTTTCAAATAGGTGCAATGTAATCACCTATTTTGCATGAATTCATACATGGTCATGGACGCGATACAAATACAGGAACCATTTTCCCGTGACTGGGCAATGTAGCCTCTGTCATATCTATATATATATTTGCTTTGGATATGAACAATTTGATAAAGCTATATATATATATATATATATATATATATATATATAGTGACCCCCCTATGTTTCATGAGTATTACATGGACTACCCCTATTCCGAAAATAATTACACTGACCATTTATAAATTTTATAAAACATAGGGGTGGTCCATGTAATTAATTTCAATGGAGGGGTGGTTTATGTAATAAGTGTAAAACATAGGGGTAGTTAATACAATTTGCCCTATATATATATATATATATATATATATATATATGAATGGTAGAGGAACCGTTGAGCTGTTCCAATCAATTTGGTATAAAGGATTTGTTGTAGCTGATGTGTATTGTATATAAAACACAAATCATGAGTCGAATCAAAGGTGGATGATCTATCTATCATTCTAAGTTCGAGGTCATGTCAGGTTCTAGGTTGACTTGATTTGCTTGGAACTCGGATATTTAGGGATATAATATTGTGTCTACCCCAAGGTTATAAACGGCGGTAGGCGGGTGCGCGGCGGAGAGAGTCCGCCTACCGCCTAGGCCGCCTAGGCGGTTGATACATTTTGAACATTTTTTACTATTTTACCACTGTTTTTTGCATAATATGCATATTTTAAGGGTGTTCCATGCATAACTAAGTTGTAGAACGAAGATTTATAAAGTTTTAGTGTTGTTAGGCCCATAATGTTAAAAAAAAACTTTTTGACCAAAATATTTTGTAAAGTATTTATCCGCCTAGGCGCTCGCCTACGCTGCCTCACCTCCGCCTATGCCGCCAACCTCCATTGGCCGCCTACTCCACCGCCTACAGCAAAGCGGTGCGGAGAGGGACCGCCTACCGCCTAGGCGGCCTAGGCGGGCGCCATTTAGAACACTGGTCTACCCGGATACTTGTTTTCTTAATGTACCTTTTGATTGTGAGAATGTTCTTTAAGATGTTAGAAAAACACTATTCTATAATGGTTTGGGGCTAATTTCTTAAGAATATTAGCATGGCTTTAGAAAGCATTGTTTGCATTATGATCCCCTTGTTTTGAAATGCCTCTTTTAATAATCCTAGTTTGTGTATGTTTCCAGGGGAACACCTATGGTTTGAAAATGTAAAAAATCTTTAATTAGACTTGGTGGAGTATTTGACATGGTAAAATAGAAAACCTAAACATATTATCTTATGTGTTTTTTCTTTTACTTAGCTCCTTAAATTGTCCATATGTCAACATATGTTACTAAAATATTTTTTTCTTTCGCCATATCCCTGTCATAGGATTCTTGCTAGGACTCTCAAGGTGATCTATATGAATAAATGATTTTTTTCTTTCTTTCGGGGATTGTTTGGTTTCTTGCGCAATGTTGAATTAGAAGGTACAGTTACAGAAGCACGAATGATAGGACTTTGGAAGCTGGGAATATGTAACTTTAAGGATTCATATCTAGAAAACAGCTATTTAAATTAAAAGACGAGTAAAACTATATCATTAGATTTTAAAATAAAAATATAAAGTTTAGTATTATAGCACAGAGGTCAAGGAAAATTGACTAGGTTTGTGAAAGCACTCTGAAACTCGAATCACCATCAATTGATGGTTTTACAAGCCCAATGAAACCCTAATTCTGCAAATCCAGATCCAAGGATTTAAAGCCAGAATGTCTGACATACCCTTCGGTCCCACAATAATTCATTTATAAGCATTGACTTAGTAATAGTTGATTCGGTTAGCTTAAGATGTGGACTGGGGATGGGGGTGGAGGTGCGGAAGGATGGGGCATGATGTTTGTTAATGTTTATTAGGGTAAGGTGCAAAAAACCCCTCGTTAAATATGTTACTTTTGCACTAAAAGACCCCATGCTCTTAAAATTCTCAAAAGTTTGAAATATGCTCATTTTGCCCCCAAGTGACAATTTTACCCCTCCCTCCCCCCCTCCTTCTTCGGCTGTGTTCGTCGGCGGCGACGGAGGCGGAGGGGGGGTCGGGCGGGGGGAGGGGGGCGGGGGTGGGGGGTCGCTCGCTGGCGAGGGAGTCGGGGGTCGGGGCCGACGAGGGAGCGGGGGGGTCGGGGCCGGCGAAGGAGGAGGAGGGGGTCGGGGCGGCTGGGGGATCGCCGGCGGCGGGGGGGGGGGGGGGGGGAGGGGGTCGGGGGGGCTGGGGGATCGCCGGCGGGGGGGGGGGGGGCGAGGGGGTCGGGGGGGGGGGGGCGGGGTGATCGCCGGCGGCGGGGGGGGCGAGGGTGTCGGGGGGGGGCGGGGGGATCGCCGGCGATGGGAGGGGGGAGGGGGGAGGGGGGGGGGAGGGGGTCGGGGGGGGGGGGGGGGGGGCGGGGGGATCGCCGGCTTTGGGAGGGGGGGGGGCGGGGGGATCGCCGGCGTTGGGAGGGGGGGCTCGCCGGCGCCGGCGCCGCCAGAGGGTGGGGAGGGTATTTTCGGTATAAATTTTTTAAAATTTGGCTGGAGGGGCCTAATCGAGCGGAGATATAATCTAAGGAGGGGTAAACTGACAAAAAATTCTAAAAGGTCTTTTAGTGCAAAAGTAACATATTTAACGAGGGTTTTTTTTGCACTTTACCCATGTTTATTAAGAAGACCTGAAAACTGGTTAAGTGCCTGAAAAAAATGGTTTAATTGTGTCAACAAGCAAGAATATAAGTTTGTCATGCAATTAAATCATTTATGTCAATTCCTGCTAAAATACTTGAAAAAAAGACGACAACAAAGTTTTATTATTATTCTGATCTCAAAGAATAGAAAAGAAGAGGTAGAGAGTGGATATAGACGAATATCATCAGTTTATTATTGTTGCCATCGTTGGCTTTGCTTCTCTATGTTGCTCGTTGCCTTCTCTCGTATGAACCATCACGGTACTGAGATTAGAACTACTTGTGCTTGGGTTGATAAAAGAGTTTGATTAGCATGAGTTGGCAGGTGATGTTTGAGAGGGTTTTGGGATGAGACTACTGGTGCAGTTATTTGGCTTTTCGGGAATGTTGCAGAAAAAGATAAAAGCTTATGAAAGAATGTTCCTTCAAGACATGCAAATGACAAAATTTTCAACATTTGTTTGGATAAGTGGATATACAGAGTCTAGAAGGTAGCTCTAACATAGGTATGGGAATGATGTGAATCGACTTAATCGGTTCACCAAACCCAACAAATAACCAAGAGGAATAGAAATAGAATGATCTTTTATATAGAAAAAGAACAAAACTCCCAACTTTGATGAACGGATCAAAGTAATAAATCCTTCTTCATTGACACTTGCGAGAGTTTTCTCAATACAAGCATGAAAACTAAAGACGGCTAGCCCTAGCTATAAATAGAAAAGGGAAACAAAACCCTAAAGGGATTATTGTGGTGAAAGACCACAATACCCTTTATAACTAAATAACAGAAAATGCCCCTTTATGACTAAATACAGAAAAAGGCCTAAACAGTGGGCCTGGGCCTAAACTCCACGTCTCCGACGACGGGCGTATGTGATGATGGGTGGGCCCACATCAATACCCCCCCTAACAGAGCCACCTTGTCCTCAAGGTGAAAATCTGGAAACTGCGTCTGGAAGCTCGCAGAATCCTCCCAGGTCGCGTCACAGTCTGGCAGGCCGACCCAATGAATCAGGACCTCCTTCGTCTGGCCGGGTCCTCGTCGGATAGCTCGTACTGCCAAGGGCTCTAACTGTACCTCCATGTCCTCCGTGAGCGTCGGAGGAAGGGTGGGGGATGCTGCCTGATCCCCAATCGCCTTCCTCAACTGAGATACGTGGAAGACAGGATGAATCGATGATGTGTCTGGTAGCCCCAAACGATAAGCCACCTGCCCCACCCGAGCCACCACTGGATAAGGACCAAAGTATCGAGCCGCCAACTTCTCATTCGGCCTCCTCGCCATCGAGCGCTGTCGATAGGGACGTAGTTTGAGATAAACCATGTCCCCTACCTGAAAGCTGACGTCCCGCCGATGCCTGTCTGCCTGTGCCCGCATCACCTGCTGTGCCCGCAACAGATGCTTCCGCAGCTCCTCCAAGACCCCGTCCCGGGTCAACATATACTCCTCCACCTGCCCTACTGGTGTCTGGGCGTCTCCGAATCGTACCAAGGGGGGCGGGTCGCGACCATACAACACCCGGAACGGCGTCGTCCCCGCCCGTGAGTGGTACGAAGTATTATACCAGTATTCCGCCCAAGCCAGCCAACTGTGCCACTGTCGGGGAGAATCAGAGGCGAAGCACCGCAAGTAGGTCTCGACGCTGCGGTTAACGACCTCCGTCTGGCCGTCAGTCTGGGGATGATATGCGGTACTCCTCTTCAGGACCGTACCGTGAACCCGAAATAACTCCCGCCAGAAAATACTCATGAATACCTTGTCCCGGTCCGAGATAATGGATGCGGGTACCCCATGGAGCCTGATCACCTCCCGAAGAAACGCCGTCGCTACAGTAACGGCCGTGTAAGGATGCTTCAGGGGAATGAAGTGAGCATACTTACTTAGCCTGTCCACCACCACCATGATCACCGTGTACCCCTCGGAACGTGGTAGCCCGTCGATGAAGTCCATGGTAACATCCTCCCAAACCCGCTCCGGCAAGGCCAGTGGCTGCAATAATCCTGCTGGGGCCATAGCCATATACTTGTGACGTTGGCAGACGTCACAAGCGGCTACCAATCGTGCGACGGCCCGTCGCATCCCGGGCCAAAACACCTCTCTGGCCATCCGCTGATAAGTCTGCTGAACCCCCGAATGGCCTCCTGTCGCAGAACTATGGAACTCCTGGAATAAAACGGGAATAAAGGCCGAAGTCTTCGGCAGCACCATCCTCCCCTGGTAGAGCAAACGACGACCCGCTAACGTGTAGCCTGCTGGAGCGCCATCGCCGCCCTCTATCTGCTGCCGTATCTGCTGCAGCTCTCTGTCCTGCTCTGCCTCCTGCAACATCGGCTCCCAATCTCGCCATATAGGACGTGATAGGGCGCCCAGGTCGATCACCTCCTCCCGTCGAGATAGAGCATCCGCCGCCTTGTTCTCCAGCCCTGGACGGTACTCGATCGTGAATCGATACCCGACCAGCTTGGACAACCAATGCTGATGCTCCTCAGTCACCAGCCGCTGCTTGAGGAGGTACTTGAGGCTCCTCTGATCGGTCCGTATCACAAACTCCCGTCCCAACAGGTAAGGCCTCCACTTCAGCACCGCCAAAACGATCGCCATCAGCTCCCTCTCATAGACCGATTTCAGTCGGGCTCTAGCAGATAGTACCTGACTAAAATAGGCTATGGGTCTCCCCTCCTGCATGAGTACCGCCCCGAGGCCATATCCCGAGGCGTCCGTCTCCACCACAAACGCTCTGCTGAAGTCGGGTAATGCTAGCACGGGTGCTGTCGTCATGGCGACCTTCAACGCCTCAAAGGCCTTAGTGGCCTCTTCTCCCCACTGGAAGCCCTCCTTCTTCAGCTGCTCCGTAAGGGCCCGAGCGATAGTGCCGTACCCTTTGACGAACTTCCTGTAGTAGCCCGTCAACCCCAGGAAGCCGCGTAAGGCCCGTAGTGTAGTGGGCACGGGCCAATCTAACATGGCCGCAATCTTCGTCCTGTCCGCTGCTACCCCCTCCGCCGACACCACGTGCCCCAGATACTCCACCTGCGCCAAACCGAAGCTGCACTTCTTTCGGTTGGCGTATAGCTGATGCGTAAGCAACTCCCGGAACACTATCCCCAAGTGGTCAGTGTGCTCCCCCATGCTTCGGCTGTAGATGAGGATGTCGTCGAAGAATACTAAGATGAACCTGCGAAGATAGGGTTGGAATACCTTATTCATCAATGCCTGGAAGGTCGAAGGAGCGTTGGTCAGTCCAAAAGGCATAACCAGAAACTCATAATGTCCCTCGTGAGTCCGGAACGCCGTCTTCGACACATCTTCCGGCCGCATCCGGATCTGGTGGTACCCTGCACGAAGGTCGATCTTCGAAAAGACAACTGCCCCATGCAGTTCGTCTAGCAGCTCGTCGATCACCGGGATAGGGAACTTGTCCGCGACTGTCTCCTTATTCAACGCCCGGTAGTCGACGCAAAATCTCCAGCTCCCGTCCTTCTTCTTCACCAACAGTACTGGTGATGAAAAAGGACTCACACTAGGCTGGATCACCCCCGCCTGCAGCATCTCCCGAACCATCCGCTCTATCTCGTCCTTCTGCAGATGCGGATACCTGTAGGGACGCACGCTCACCGGTGCCCCCTCCCCTCGGAGTACGATCGAGTGCTCGTGTCCTCTGATCGGAGGTAGCCCTTGCGGGCTCTGGAAGACCTCGGGGTACTGCTCCAGCACCGCTTCTACCTCCCTTGGTGTCTCCCCGTGAGTCGTCTCCTCGCCCGAGAACCCCTGGAGCTCGACCAAGTACCCCTCTCCTCCTGTCCGCAACGCCCGAGTAATGGCGCTGAAAGCCACCATAGAAAAACAGAGAGTCGGATCCCCGTTCAGCACCACCGCCGCGTCGCCCTCCCGAAACTCCATCCGCAGACGCTTCCAGTCCACCTTCATCTCCCCGAGGGTCTTCAGCCACTGGACTCCCAATATGATGTCTACATTGCCCAACTCCAATGGTAGGAAGTCCTCCGTCAGCTGAAAGTCCTGCAGTGAGAGCGACACCCCCTTGCAGAGGCCCTTGCTCTCCTCCACCTTCCCGGTGCCCAGCAACACCGTGAACTTCTCCACCGTACTCAACTCTAAACCGAGCCGATCGACCAGTCGTCGCGAGATGAAGTTGTGGGTGGCCCCACTGTCGATCAGCACTGTCACCGTCTGCTCTCCCAACTTCCCTGCTAACTTCATGGTATGGTTCGGAGTAAACCCTACCACGGAGTTGAGGGTCACCTCAGCCACATCCATATGCACATGCTCCTGCTCCTCTCCCGCCTCTGGCGCGACAGCGGCCTCTACCTCCTCGGCATCCTCCTCCTCGTCCGGTAGAATCACGATTTGCAGCAACTTGCTCGCACATCGATGACCGGGGGTGAATCTCTCGTCGCATCGGAAACATAGGCCAGCCGCCCTTCTCGCCCTCATGTCGGCCTCGGAGAGGCGTCTCCCTGGTACTGCGGCTCCTCCTGTTCCGCCCGTGGGTCTAGGCGGTACCGGTGGCGGGGCTGGTGCTGGTGCCCCCGCCGCTGGTCGAGGAAGAACTGTCCCTGCCTGGCTGCGCTGCCCCGTCGACCCCCAAGCGCCCTTGAGGCGCTTCTCCTCTGCCAACTTCTCCTCGGCCTTGTGGGCTAGGCGGAGGAGATCTTCCAAGCATCGCGGACTCTGCAGCCTGAGCTCCGCTCGTATGGAGGGTTTCAAACCCTTCATAAACATCCCGATCTGCAACTCGTCCGACACCCCCCGAACGCGTCCAGATAATAGCTCGAACTTCGCGACGAAGTCTCGAACTGTCCCCTCCTGGCGTAGCGACGACCACTGCTCGTAGAAATCACCCGAAGCTGTCTCCTGAAAGCGGTCTAAAATGTAGCCCGTCAGCTCCGCCCAGCTGGTGAACGGGGTCCTCGCCATTCTCCACCGATACCATGCCAGGGCCTGGCCCTCAAAATAAATCCCAATGCACCTGAGGACCTCTGCTTCGGTCAGCTCCATGATCTCGAAATAGCGCTCCGCTCGAAAGATCCACTCGTCCGGGTTCTCGCCCTCGAACGTGGGCAGCTTCAGTTTCTTCAGCCGGCGATCCGCGCCAAGGTCACCGTGCTGCATATCCTCTCGGCCTCGTCCTCCTTCCCAGCGGTGTGTATCTCTCCGCTGGGTCTCGTATGGGCCCCTGTCACCCTCCTCATACCGCTCGTCAGCCCAGATCTGCTCACCCCACTCCTCCACCGGGCCCCTGTAGTCACCGACTGCCCTCGCCCGTGGTGGTCGTCGTGGGGGAAAGTCCCCTCTCTGGAAGTTGGCGGAATCCGCCATTCCCCCAAAAAAATTGCTGCCTCCGGCGTACCTCGCTCCTCCTGGGGGCTCCGCTCCTCCCGTCCACGCCGGGACTCCCGCCAAGCCCCTCCCCGGGCCCGCGAACCTATCTCCGTGGTTCGTCATCATCGTCCGACCCCCGAAGGAGGCCCCAAACCCTAGGGTTTCTCCCGCGCGCGGAGCCGATCCGCCGGGACCGTACGGGTCGCCGGCGCCCGGCCACGGTCGCTCGCCGGGGGCTCCCGCGGCCCCGACCGGCCAGGGGTGGCGGTCGGCGGCCGGCCAGCGCCCGCCTCCCACGCCCGCGGCCCCGCCCGGGCTGGTGCGGTCGGCGGCGTGGCTCCCGCGCCCGTCTGCCGCCGTCCGGCGCTGCTCCTCGGCCGCCCGCGCCCCGTCCGGCGGCGCTGTGGTGGCGGCGGGTGCGGGCCACCGCCCGTCGGCCGGCCCGCCGCGATCCTCGGTCGTCTCCCCCTCCGTTTGCACAAACCCTAGTTGGTCGCCTAGGGTTTGGGTCGGCGCCGCCTCCGCTTCGCCGCCATTGATCTTTTTTGAAATATTTTGTAAAAGCATCATGATTGTCGTCGACTCCTTCCGCATATCCCGCATCTCCGTGCGGATCTCTAGATTCGTGGACGCTTGATCCTTCGCGGCGACCTCCATCGATTTCTTCAAACCCTCGATCTCGGCGGTGAAGTCCTCCCGAAGACCTCGGATCTTCTCATCGATCGTGTTTCTTGTTCCATCGGCCATGGCTCGTAGAAAGCTCTGATACCAAATGATGTGAATCGACTTAATCGGTTCACCAAACCCAACAAATAACCAAGAGGAATAGAAATAGAATGATCTTTTATATAGAAAAAGAACAAAACTCCCAACTTTGATGAACGGATCAAAGTAATAAATCCTTCTTCATTGACACTTGCGAGAGTTTTCTCAATACAAGCATGAAAACTAAAGACGGTTAGCCCTAGCTATAAATAGAAAAGGGAAACAAAACCCTAAAGGGATTATTGTGGTGAAAGACCACAATACCCTTTATAACTAAATAACAGAAAAGGCCCCTTTATGACTAAATACAGAAAAAGGCCTAAACAGTGGGCCTGGGCCTAAACTCCACGTCTCCGACGACGGGCGTATGTGATGATGGGTGGGCCCACATCAGGGAACCTGAATGATTTCTTAACAGCACGCCACACATGTCAACATAAAGTGTTAAGCATCAGACAGATTCCGAAAACATTGGAAATTATATGCCAAGGCCCCTTTCAATAGAGACAAACACAGGATATGACAATAAAATGGCATGTTTTCTTCTAGATCTCTTCTTGCTATCCATCATCTTTTTGCTTCATAAGTTCTTCGTGATTTCTATTTGTAGTAAATGCAGGTTGAACCACTAATTCTTACGGGGAAGGTTTAACCAACTAATATTGAAGGTTTTAGCTAGTTTATGCTTTTGGAGTTAATATGCACACCCATTGAGTTAGTTTTTGTTGGGGTCTTAATCAAACTATCAAAGTTCAGGTTACTTCTAACTGTAGTGTTTGTGGTCAATTTTTAAATTTTAATCTACAAAATTCTGTATTATGTCTTCCCCGTCAACTTTTTAGTATATATATTAATATGCAGTTCTGCAACTTCTGTCATTCCATGCCTATCTATATATTGATTATGCTTCTGTATGCATTTTTCAAGTTGGCAATTCTCTATTACAATGAGGGGACTTGGGTGTCTCACGATTACTTCATGACATGTTTCTATGTGGAAGTCTAAACTTCATAGTAGTTTACCATATCTTACACCTTTGTGGTCTCCAACAATCTTATTATACATGCAAAGGTGATACAAAAAATATGTGTATACATGTTTCTTGCTATTTTTTATAATAGAAGGCACTATAATCTTTTATGTTCACAATTCGTACTACCACATGCCCAAAATCTAGTTGTAATAAGTCTCCCAAATTGTTTATTACTGATTCATGAAGAAATATCATTTAGAAGAGGCCTATGAAGCGTATAACTGGTATATATGGTGCTTTAGTTTCATGGATTCGTCTAATGTATAGTGACTAATTATTTTTGCAGAAGAAGATGCCTCGTCAAAGCAGGCCAAAGTGGAAATGCTGACTACTGGACTTGTTAGTGGCGTAGTACCTAGACCAGGCTTTGGATTTCCTCCACCGCAAACTTACGGTGCTGTACCACCATTGTACGACTCTTCAACCTGTTTGTATAAGTATATGTTGCATATCTTTGTCAAATACTTTTTCTTCAATAAATTCCGTACTCTGGATTTATACTGAAAGTCACCTAGTATGAAGTGGCTCAAATCTTGTACTAAGATTTTTTTTTTTGGCAAATGTTAAAGGCCACCCCCAAATTACTAAGGGCCACCAACTTAAATTTTTTTAAAAAATTACAAGTTTGCCATTTTCTAAACACTAAGGGCCACCATCTTCTTCCTTTGTCTTCTTCCTTTGTCTTCTTCCTCTTTTCTCAATCCCCAAACTACTTCTCTCAATCCCCACCTCCATTGTTGTCCCCACCTCCTCCATAGTTGTCCCCACCTCCACCTTTGGTGTCCCCTCCTCCATTGTTGTCCCCACCTCTATTGAAGTTGTCTATCTTCGGTAGTTCTCTCTCTTTTTTTATTTTATTTTTTTTAAAAATTAGGTTATTGTGTTGACACTCAATCTATGTTTAGAATTATGGACCAAAATATTGTTGAAGAAGAGATTGGGTCATCCAATCCCATTATGGCTCCCCAAGAACCAACAATTACATGTGAACCATTGTCGGTAAGTACATGAAATGTCAATTTTCGAGATTTCATACGCCTGTACATAGAGAATACGCATGTACAAAGAGCAGACTGCAGTCCTAGCCTGCAGTCCTGTACAAGGAATGGACTGCAGTCCAGTCCTGCAGTCCTGCAGGCTGAAAGAGGAATGGACTGCAGTCCATTGCTGCAGTCCTTTAAAAGGACTGGACTGCAGTCTAGTACTGCAGTCCTGTACAATTTGATTTTGGAGATCTTGTACAATTATAAATTTGATTTTTTATTACTTTGCAGGTCGTACATTGTACAGATCTTGTTGTCCAACATAATGTTGACGTAGGACACTTATTCTCAACATCCTCTACATTTCCTTCTTGTGATGCGGCGCTTGGATGGTGTAGAGAAGTTGGACGCCTACATAACATTGTTGTTGTCATTGTGAAATCCGAGAGAGGAGATGCAGGATGGAAAAAGTTAGAACTCGGATGTGAAAGAGGTGGTATTTTTAGGAGCCATAAAAGCGCAAAAGATTCTGAAAGCATGAATCTAAACGTCGTCAAATGTAGAAGAGGAGGGACGAAGAAATGTGGTTGTCCTTTCGCCTTAAAGATTGTATCACGAGGATGTATGACGGATTATACAGTCCAAGTGAAGAATGGAAGTCACAATCACCCTATTGCCGACACACTCGTGGGTCATGCTTACGCCGGAAGATTGAATAGTGATCAGAAGATGCTAGTTAAAAAACTAGCCACTAGCGGAGTTGCCCCTAGACAGATTCACACAGCCTTGCGACAAGAAAACGTCGACACGAAGTCGACACTAAGAACCATCTACAATGCCTTAGCCGGAGCAAAATATGATAAAATGATGGAAAGAATGGCGATGCAGCAACTGATAAAGTTGCTTTCCGATAGTCACTATGTCTAGTACAGTAGAAGACACCCAGATTCGCAGGAAGTTCTTTCAATCTTATGGGCTCATCCTGATTCAATACACTTGGCTAGGTCCTTTGCCGACGTATTGATCCTTGATTGCACGTATAAGACAAATAAATACAAGATGCCACTTTTTTATGTCGTCGGATTCACCTCAACGGGGAAAGTTTCACGGTCGCATTCTGTTTCATGAAGAGTGAGACTATTGCGGATTACACCTGGACGATGATGAGAGTCAAATCACTTTACAATGAACAAAAAGAGCCCTCCATTTTTGTTACAGACAGAGAATATGCACTAATGAGTGCTGTGGATGCGATATTTCCTACCGCGCAAAGAATCTTATGTAGTTGGCATATTAATCGAAATGTTCAATCACAGTGTAAGCTAAAGTTCCAAAAGGTGGATGGAAAGCTCGATAAGGTCCGCTTTACTGAATTCTATAAGGATTGGGAACTTGTGTGGCGAGCCACTACCATAGACAGTTACGACACGGCATGGTACTTGTTCAAGGAGAAATGGGGGCCGAGTAATCCGGCATGTATATCTTACATCAACGATACTTGGCTAGCACCACATAAAGAACAATTTGTTTTAGCGTGGACCAACAAGTTGAAGCATTATGGCACAACCACTACAAACCGGGCCGAGGGAGCGCACTCAAGTTTGAAGAAACGTCTTCGGTCATCGCTTGGTAACTTCGTGTCTGTTTGGGAAGCGATGGATATGATGATATCGTCCGCCCTCCACGAGATTAAAGCATCATTTGAAATGAGTCTCAATATTACAAAACATGATCATAAGAAAAAACACATGTTGGATGCCTTAACTCACGAAGTGTCCCACAAAGCGCTGGGATTACTAATGGAGGAGATTGAGAGGGCTAAATTCGTTGGTTTTGATCCTGATGTTTGTGGTTGTGCATATCGCCATTCTCTCGGCCTACCGTGTGCACATGAAATCAACTTGTATCGACGTGAAGGAAGACCAATCCCGGTAGACGATGTCGATCAACGGTGGAGACAACTGTCAATTATGCCTCCGGTTGCTCTTGAAGATGACTTCTACTCTCTGTCGCAGGTGAAACTACTCCACGCTAGATGGTGCGCCTCACTTGGACCAGAAAGACGTTCTATCGAGAACCAAATACATGAACTTGCTAACCCATCATCTACTCGATTGCAAGAGCCATCCGTTGTTTCCGCTCGGAAGGGAAGACCACAGACGTGACTGACTAGCGCACGAAAGAAGGTCCAATCTACTCAGAGAAATCCATCCTCATTCGAGCATGTTGATCGAATGTTTCAGAGAGCAGAAGCTAGCTTACCTTCTACTGGGTCTCAGAGGAGTAAGTTGTCCGTTTGCCTGAGGAAACAGAAAACAGTCGATGATGTTCCCGCTGACGGAGTTGAGAAACACTTACCTTCTGCTCTTGGCGTATACAATGACGCATTTTCGCTTGAGATACGGCACTATATATGGGTTATTGATGATGTTCCCGCTGACGGACATTGTGGATTTCATGCTCTTGTCCGACATCTTGGGTATTGTCATAAAGAAGGGTGGAGACAAGTACGAGCCGAGCTTCATTCAGAGTTGCAGTCACATCTTCCATTGTACACCAAGTTACTCGGTATCGAAATGGTTAGTTCTTTGTTAACGAGCCTTGTTTGCAATGAGACCGTTTGTGGAAAAGCAAACTACTTATCTATCCCTTCCGCTGCATACTTGTTTGCTAATAGGTATAGTATACCACTAGTACTTCTTTCACCTAACAATAACAATACCTTCTTTCCAATGTGCCATCTGCCGGACAACCACGTTCGAACTACTCTTCCTGCAATTGGCCGTGTCGGAGAACACTTTGTCATTCCCAGATTTATTGGACATGCTCCTATTCTCCCACCAGCAAGTTGTTGGTCAAAGCATGCACCAGCTGAAGCGATCGGTTGGACGATTCCTTATTTGGACGCAATAAATGCTTATAAGAGTTTGATGAAGATCGAGGACCCCGAAATCAGGCCCCCAGACTATTTTGATGTTGTAATTGAATGAATGTGTATTTTCTTTTTTTCATTTGGTCAAAGCTACTATGTTGGATAGCTACTGTTTTGGAAAGCTACTATGTATTTTCTTTTTTTGGAAGATTTTGGGTTATGTTGGAAAGCTACTGTTTAGCTTGCTTTAGTGCTTGAGTGTTTTAGCTTTCCCCATTTTGTGGATCACTACTATGTTGGAAAGCTTCAGTTGTGGATCACTACTATCGTATCGGTATCGGCCGATACTTTAAACCATGGCTATTAGCTTATAATTCATGATGTTCTAATCCAATATTTCATGATTTTTATTTTGATTTATGTTTTGTTTGTGCACTTCTAATGAAGCTTCAGTTGACAGAAGCTTCAGTTGAGGACTGTAGGCCTAGCCTGCAGTCTCCAATTGACAGAAGCTCAGGGAGGATGGAATTTGAACAAAAATGGATGGCTACAGTGACTGCAGGCCAAGCCTGCAGTCCTAAGTATATTGAGGACTGCAGGCTAGTACTGCAGTCCCTAATTGACAGAAGCTCAGGGGAGCTCATTTGAACAAAAATGGATGGATACAGTGACTGCAGGCTTGGCCTGCAGTCCTAGTTTCGTTGAGGACTGCAGCCTAGGCTGCAGTCCAATGTCGACAGAAGCTAAATGTGGGCTCATTCCACCCAAAAAAAGGAGGCTACAGTGACTGCAGGCTTGGCCTGCAGTCCTAGTTTCGTTGAGGACTGCAGCCTAGGCTGCAGTCCAATGTCGAGAAATTAAATTTAAGCAAACATGTCTTGGATGTAGTTGAGACTTGAGATATGCTCCAAAGTTATGTTTCAGACAATTATTCCACTACCAGCATGATATAAATGTTGTGGCGGGAGTACTGTATTATTCCTTATTATCATTCTTGGATCAAAAGGCAGCATCCTTTAACCCTCCATTCTCATAGGACATTACAGGTCCCACAACTTTCCCAGGCTTAGTTGCTGAAACTCAAACACCAAAAAGAGTAAATTTTAGTTTAGTTCAAGTAACAGGTTAAAATTAGGCTAATATGACAAATTATATGCTGAAAAATATGCATACCTACTGGGAACCTCTGAGGGAGAGCCTGGGAAGCTCTCATTATATTCGCAGACAACTTGTCCATCGTAATAAAAAATTGGAGAAGAGATTGTCAAAGAATCAAAAATCAAGCATCCTGGGATCAAGCACACATGCTGACTTTAATGAGTTGGTTCCTAACTCTTTGAATGATAATCCACAGAGAGATTGTCAAAGAATCAAAAATCAAGCCTTCTGTCACCAATCACCATCATATATGCATATGCAACCGAATTAGCCTTTTCGATTACCTTCATAGTAATTGTGTGACATCCTCCTGAAGAGCAACAAATCAACCTTTCATTGGGGTTTATAGATGATTACCTCTACAGGTTGAAGGTCACTATGCTTCACACATTAATTGGCTTTAGCTTAAATATGCATTTCACTATCTAGCGTTGAAGTCCTACAACTGGCATCAGACAAAGGAACCCCTACTAAGTTCAAACGAACTGTAAGTCCATAATATCATATTGATTTTCATTAGATAAAAGCTTGAATGGTCTTTAACTATTAATGGTCCAATTTGTTTGTCGCATAAAAATCTAAAACAAAGGACATCACTATATCATCTGGCTTTCCAAGTGACTAAACCCGCAACCCATACAGTGACTGCAGGCCAAGCCTACAGTCCTAAGTACACTGAGGACTGCAGGCCTAGCCTGCAGTCCTGTAGTGTGCCATCTGTAGTGTGCCTACTGCCTGCAGGAAATGCAATGCAAGCCACTTGCAATGCCCCATTGCTCTCCATTCTAACCCATGATAAAATCCTATGCTTCACACATTAATTGGCTTTAGCTTAAATATGCATTTCACTATCTAGCGTTGAAGTCCTACAACTGGCATCAGACAAAGGAACCCCTACTAAGTTCAAACGAACTGTAAGTCCATAATATCATATTGATTTTCATTAGATAAAAGCTTGAATGGTCTTTAACTATTAATGGTCCCAATTTGTTTGTCGCATAAAAATCTAAAACAAAGGACATCACTATATCATCTGGCTTTCCAAGTGACTAAACCCGCAACCCATACAGTGACTGCAGGCCTGAATCGAATTCTCGCAACACATGAAGAAATAACACATGAAGAAGCCCACAGTGACTGCAGGCCAAGCCTACAGTCCTAAGTACACTGTAGTGTGCCATCTGTAGTGTGCCTACTGCCTGCAGGAAATGCAATGCAAGCCACTTGCAATGCCCCATTGCTCTCCATTCTAACCCATGATAAAATCCTATACTAACTAATCTAGTACAATACCTAACAGTCCTATTGCTCTCCCTGTACTAACTAATCTGTTACTTAAAGTAAACTAATCTGTTACTTAAAATAATCTGTTACTTAAAGTACAATACCTAACAGTCCTATTGCTCTCCTAACAGTCCTAACAGTCCTAACCCATGATAAAATCCTATACTAACTAATCTGTTACTTAAAGTAAACTTGGCTACAGTGACTGCAGCCTTGGCCTGCAGTCCTATGTGCATTGAGGACTGCAGGCTAGGCTGCAGTCCTAAGTTGACAGTAGCTAAATGAGTTGACAAAAAAAAGGAGGCTACAGTGACTGCAGCCTTGGCCTGCAGTGCATCCTAGGCTGCAGTCCTATATATATATTCAAGTACCATCTCACGACTGGTGCATAAAATACTTGTTAGTTATTATAGTACCAAAAAAGCTTGTAATGACTGGTGCATAAAATTTGAGACTGCAGTGGTGTGGCTCTTCTCCTGGTGCATAAAATACTTTTCTTTCTTTCTTTTTCTTTTCTCACCCAAAGTGAAAAGGAAAACAATAAATCTTGCAAACAAACATGTTTCTGATTCACAGAGCAGTAATGGCCCACAACATCATGGAGATGGTGTGCCAACTATCGATTGACCAAGTTATAGTTTGGCCTTGGCGTAGTACTGATTCTGATATAAATGTTTTTTTTCCAATAACCAAGCACTCTTGGGTCTCATGATCCATACTCCACAGCCCACATTACCTCAAACAAAAGAAAACATATTAAATGGTATCTAACTTGGCCTGCAGTCCCCACAAGCCTACATAATGAAATGGTATCTAACTTACTGAAAAGTATCTAACAGAATGAAATGTAATCAAATGGTATCTAAGTTGAAATGTAATCAAATGTAATCTAACTTACTGAAACATATTAATCAAATGGTATCTCCCATTCCCTTTGTATCTAACTTACTGAACCCTCACAAGAGTATCTAACTGATACTCTCAAACCTCTGATACATGAACACATCACATGCTTCTAGTGTTCTGCTGCACTCAAAATAGGACACTAACAAACATACTCACACTAACAAACATACTCTGGAAACTCACAATTCTACAGGGACTGCAGAAGCCCCGTTGAGATAACCAATAAGCCTAGCCTGCAGAAGCCAAAACATCATGTTCTATAAATCTAAGTAAGAGGACATTGCTGAAGAGAGAAACATCATGTTCTATAAAACATCATGTTATCCCCAATTGGCATACATGCACAAATGCAGTTATTCCCAATTGGCACACATACACCAAATGCAGTTATCCCCAATTATCACCTGATACATAAATCCCCCTTTGATACACCAATCTATCTCCTCATGGCACAACTCATGAACCAGAGCTATAAAAGTCCAAAACATTTCAAAACAAGACGAGTCATTCCAAACATTCCAAAACAACATTACAATACAGGACAAGTCATTCCAAACATTCCAAAACAAGACAAGCCATAATTCCAGTCATTCCAAACATTCCAAAACAACATTCCAATACAACATGGGAAAACAAGACAAGTCATTGGTCATTTCTTCTTTTCGTGCGTCGCTCCATCGTCGCGGATAAGGGATATTCAGCCAGGGTGTATAAGTCTTGCATTTGTGCGGCGACTTCGACATAGTTTGCACCCTTGCAAATGACGAGACTTCTTGACAAGTCATGCAATTTCCTACCCTGCACAATGGTAAACATATATTAGTTAAGTTAGTCACAAAATATATGCTAATGAATGGATCACTTGCCATTTTCTGCACAGCGGCGAACAACGCTTCCTTGGTCGGGATAGGAGTTTTTAGGGATGGCCCGGGCTTGTCTGGATTGGTCAGGATAGTCATGCCGACGTACGCATGATGCTGCATGTAGTCGTCGCTACAATCGTACATCTCGCCCACCGGCCGACGATCGAAATTGCGTAATAAATGACTTTGCCACTCCACAAAAGAAGCCGGTAGTGCATTGAACTTTGGTTGATAGTAGGTTTGGGCCTTATCCCCCTTTGAAGCCGTCACCACCTTGAGAGTGTCCCGCGGGACCGTCTGTATGTAACCAAACTGGCGAAGCACTCGGTTCGGCATATATGGTTCCTCAATGTCATGACAGGTAAGCATCTCGTGGAATAGAGCAACTTGTTGCATGGGTCGACTCTGTCTCACATCACGGTACGGATCCCATACTATCTGTAGATGACAATTACAACATTAATGCGGTGACCGACGGTAAGTAAGATAAGTAAATATTTTACCTCTTCTTTATCAATACAAGACAGCGCATTCCGCAAGGCATGTAATGCGTCTGGTTTTTTGGCGTCGGATGAGTTGGATATGTTTTGTTTCCATCTGCACATCCTAGGCAGACGCTCATCGTAGTTTTCGACGACTGATGCACGTTTGAGCGTCGGAAAGTGCTCATAAATCCATGCCTTGATGAAAAATATTAAAAAAGTTAACAACGCTAGAAAAGTTAACAACATTAATGCAGTGACGGACGGTAAGTAAGATAAGTATAAACTAATAAAGAACTTACATGAAGTAAGGTCTTGCATCCGGCAATAGTCTTCGAATTGACACGAGATGCCGCCCCAAGCTCGTGGTATAGGAATACAAGAAGCCCGCTTCCCCAAGAAACCTCTCCCAGGTTATTCAGATTTCTGAAGTCCAAAAGATATCTCGAATTTATCGAAGTTCCAGACTTATCTGTGATGCCGACACATCCAAGAATAAACATCAAGTATGCACGGGTGAGCCTATTCGCATCATCAGCAACCCCGGCCACGCTAGCCAATGACTCCAAAAATTTCAGAGGGAGAGATTGCCCCTTCTTGAAACCTTCCAGAGATGTAAATGCCGACGGCTCTAGTCCGAGGGACTCGCCGACCAGTGAGACCATCTCATCGTACCAATTGAAGACCATCTGCTCTTCATTGTCGCTCTCCCACGGACGACCATCCACAGGAACACCCAATATTTGATAAACGTCGTCAAGCGTAATCGTCATCTCCCCCCCACCGAAGATGGAAACTATTCGTCTCCGGGTGCCAACGCTCGACAAATGCAGAGACTAGAGCGTTGTCGACCGTCTGATAGCTATATTTTGCCAAATAATGCAAGCCGGTAGGGGCAATAAGGGCCTTGACGTCGTTTGAGAGGTTGTCGTACGCCCAAGAGCGACATTTCGTGCCGTGATTGATAGGTCTTAGGATACGCATATGGGCCTATTCCAACATTTAAAGAACAAAGTGTCAACATAATTTGTAACTTGATAATGAATACAATACTAGCACTATAGGGCAGGGCGTTGTACTTACAGGTTCATTCCAGATTTTGTATGCAATATGGTGCTCTATTGACGTTAAGATTGTGCACCCAATTGGACGTGGATCGTCCTCACTCTCGGGAGACAAGGGTTGAGATGAGGGTGGGGATGATGGTCCAGCTCCTTCTTCCCCTTGATCATCCACCGGTGGTACGTACTCCTCATCGGAGCTAGATGAAGAACTAACTAAAACCTTTTTCTTTGAAGCCACCCTCTTCACTCTGCCTCGACTCGTAGCCGGTTCAGTGTCTATAACTAGAGGTTTTTCGGCATAACGCACTAATTGGCGTGTTTTTCGTTCCGACGCTGTCGGACGCTCTCTTGGGACCTTCCTGCACTAATTGGCGTGTTTTTTGTTCCGACGCCGTCGGACGCTTTCTCTGGCCACCTTCCTCCCCGCGACTACGATGGCAAGAAGTAATGCAAAATTATAGCGAAAAATAAAAATAAAAATAAACTCCCTGCAGTCCTAAGTCGATTGAGGACTGCAGGTCTACCCTACAGTCTCCAATTGACAGATCTTCTTCCTATTTTTTCTCAAATAGATGGCGTGACTGCAGGCCAAGCCTGCAGTTCTAAGTATATTAAGGACTGCAGGAAAGACTGTAGGCACTACGGTCCTCATAAACAAGACGCGCGAAATTTCAAAATTTGTATAGAGCGAAAAAAAGAAGGAAACGTAGCCATACCTAGCTTGAGAATGTTTTTGGCGACCCATGAAGAATGACGGGAAGATTTTCGAGTATCTCGAGGCTGTCGGCTCGATGGATGGTAGAGAGCGGAGAGAGGGAGGTGATTTTGAGGTGGAGGGGGGCTGTCGGAGGGGGGAGGGGATTTCGTGGAGGAGGAGGGAAGGGGGGGCTGTCGGAAAGGGGGAGGGGACTTCGTGGAGGAGGGGGGAAGGGGGGGCTGTCGGAGGGGGAGGGGATTTCGTGGAGGAAGGGGGAAGGGGGGGCTGTCGGAGGAGGAGGGGACTTCGTGGAGGAGGGGAGGGGACTTCGTGGAGGAGGGGGGAAGGGGGGGCTGTTGGAGGGGGAGGAGACTTCGGGGAGGAGGGGGGAGGGAATGAACAGGAGGGGGGGGGGGGGGGGGGCTGTTGGGTTTTGTTTTCTTTTTTTTCTTTTTTTTTTTTTTTTTTTTTTTGGTAGCCCTTAGTGAAATGATTCATTTTAGGTTGCCCTTAGTAAAAATATAAGTGTAGGATGGTTGCCCTTAGTAGATTGGTGGCCCTTAGTAATTTGGGTGTGGCCTTTAACATTTGCCTTTTTTTTTTTTACAAGTGTACTTTCTAATGAGGATCTTATCATTTTTGATAGATCATTCCAAACTTAACTGCATATATTTCATTATTCTGTTTTCTTTTTTACTTCAACCAGTTACAACGCTGGGCCAATGGGAATGCGGCCTCCAACTTGGCCTGTTACTGCTCAGCCACAGACTTGGTTTCCACCTCATACAGCTGCCCCTGTTCCTCCACCTCTAGGGCTGGCACATCACCAACCTTTGTTTCCTATCCAGAACACGACTCCTCTGGCTGCTTCCAGTGGTCTTGGGATTCAACCATCATTTCAAGTTGGCCTGTCGGGTCTGGCCTCATCTGCACCACTATCTGTACCACAGCCACTATTTCCTATCAGTAATACTAGTAATGCAACGGCACAATGTTTGGCAAGTACTCTTCCTACACCGAGCTCTCCAACAGTATTCAAAGTTCAAGCTGAAACAAACTTTGTATCAAATATTGCTGCAGAAGGTGGCTACAATGCTCCAAGCAATCAAGGTATGAATTTTTCTCTTCAGTAAATAAAACATATGTTTTGTGCTGTTTTTTCAATAAGATCATCTGTTATTTGAAAACTCATTTTTATCTGAAATTGAAGTGCACACATTATTGATACAAAATAGCTTGTTATTTATCAACTCTTTTACCTCTTAGATGGGCGCATTATTAATGCACAAAGCTTATTTATAGTGGGCAGTCCATCAAGTAGTGATGGAAGAAAATCATTCACAAATTATTGGTTGTCCGTCATTTCTAAGTCGGCTTTTTTATGTAGGTCATGATCATCAATTGCTTGATAATAATTTAGTTATTAAGAGTCTATATCAGTTTATACGTACTAGATTCTTGGACGTGGGTCATGTGGCATGCATCTCTTGTCAGTAATGCCAAGTCTAGCAAATCTGAAAAATACTCTTCAAGTTATAATTACGAGCAATTATGAATAAAAAGTTCTTGGAAAAAACCAATGTAGCAAAAAAATATTGAAAAGTGAGATGTACTATTTTGATTTTGTTTGCTTTTGATGTTTTTGATATTCTTTTGGGTGATGTTGCTTGTCCTCTAGTTTGGCTGGTTGCTATCTTACTGTTTGGGACTACTCAACTTTCTTTCCTAATGATTTTGCCTCAAAAAATGTTTTGCTTGGGTTCAAACTGGCCTCAGTCCCTTTCTTTAGATAACACAGGTCCAGTTATAAAACAAATATGTACCACCAAGGGGGTGGTCTAGAGGTAACATTATTAAGGGAGGGGAGGAGTTGGCGTGTATTCGAATCCTAGCCCAGGCATAATAAAAATGGGAACGGACGGGAGTTCTTGCTGCTAGTAGTCGCGGACAGGGATGGTCATAATGACCGGCCGTATCTCAAAATGAAAAATAAAATGTGGCAAGTAACATGATTTGTTTGAACTTCTGCTGTGAACTCTCTGTTTCATTCTTTCTTTTTTATTTACAGCTACTGTACAATGTTCAGTTGATGGCTTTGAAAGTAATGATAATAGTATGTGGTTCTTATATCACTACTTGTTACCATGCTTTAGGAATCAACTCACATACGTATGCTTCTGGCCCAAACACGGGGGCCCCTGCAATTGGACCTCCACGAGTTATCTCAAACAAAGCCCCTGCCACTCAGCCAGCCACCAATGAGGTTTACTTGGTTTGGGATGATGAGGCGATGTGCATGGTAAACCTTGTGAGCATTAACTTTTTGTGTACTGTTATCTTTCTTGTGCCTAATAAATTAATAATCCTTTGATTTACATTCATGCAGGAGGAAAGAAGAATGTCATTGGGGAAGTATCAGGTGCATGATGAAACTACCCAGGTAAGTAATAACTGCTTTTTGTTTTATTCATTCATGAGGATCTTCATATCTGTTAGCAGATCCACCTGGATAGGTAGGCAAGAATATCTTTGCTTTCCCATATCGTTTTCAGTCTTTACCTTGAAAGGTTCTTTTCCCTGTATTTGATGACCCCATCCTGGTGGTGTTACATAAAAACCATATTAACATATTCTGAAATATAAAGAACCATTTCACTTTTTTGAATGTAAAAAGCTTACAATCTCATCATGTTTTTATTAAATTCAATCATGTGGTTGATGAAGAGGATCTACTACTAATCTTGTGATGCAAGCAGCAAGTTAGATATTATATTTAGTTATTTACGTCATTCCTGCTGCTAGTTAGTGTTACAAAACTGACGAGCATTGTGCTGCAAAAGCCCCCAAGGTTCTCAACGTACCACCAGGCCAAAATGTGTATGTATTGTGTTTAAATTGAGTTTTCTTTTTCATTATTCTTCTTCTCCATGGTATTCATTCTCCCTATTGCTTCTTTAATGGGCGAGTGGGGTTTTACGTGGAACGAGAGGTATATGCCGGCAGGCCTTTTTTGCCGATTCAATTCGTAGCATTTCTTGTTATCTGTTTATGGTCAAAGTTGTGCGACCAGACTTTTGGTTACAGGTCAGCTTTCATTCAGTCAGCAAGTTTGCTACCTTAATAAACTATATGTAGTTAAGAAGATTTCAATCTTTCGGTGGAATGAGTTTCCTGGCCATGGTTATTGATGATATGTATTCTCCACAAAATTTCCAGATGAACTCCATTGATGCAGCAATAGATCGAAGAATATCTGAAAGCAGGCTTGCCGGACGGATGCCATTCTAGTTCTATTTCAGCAAAGCTGGAGCTCATTCAACCCCCCACCCCCACCCACACCCCCACCCCCCACCCCCGACGGTGGCAGGACATGGTTTTGAATGTGTTACTGCTAATGTATTGAGGTCTTTTTGGTGTTGTGGCCAACCATTTCTTTTCAGAATCTTCTATATTGGGTGCATCAATTTTTTGGAACTATGAAGGATATTCTCTCGGCTACGAGTTATGGTGGTTCAATTATCAAATACAAGACACATCTCAAGTAAGGATATTTTTGTCATATGTAATTTCTTTTTCTTTTTTAGTAGAACATGATCATGTATTAGCTTTTGGATTTTGAAAGATAATAGAGTTTTCCCTTCGAGTTGTCTTTCTTTCACAACTTCTATTATTTCTTCTCAGTGTTTAGGATGATCAGGATATCTGTTCATTTGTTTATGTTGTTGTGCACTTTTGATAATTGAAAAACTATTGGGGAATCAAAATATAGGTATACAATTGCCCATAGTTACCTAGTACACCAAAACTGCCCTTTTAGGTACGAGCGTACCTGGGAATGGATCGACGGAGACGGTTGAAACGTTGATCTTCATCACCTAGGCAGGCTGTTGTGCTAATCTTAGAAAATTCATTTCGAGCTTGATCTGCCCTGTCAACAACTACTTTGTTGTTATCCTTTTAGTTGTTTTACTGTTTTCTACTAGCAGCTTTGCTGCACTCTATTATCGATTTTCATCGCCGTTATTAGCAAGCCTGACCTTTAGTTTGATCCGATGGTGATGTTCTACGAGGAAACTTACTTCCACAAACATTTTTGTATCGAAGGGATGTTTAAGCTTGTAGCTCCCAATGAATGTATCAATAAGATTTCTATTTCTGGTTATTTCTTAAGTTGTGGCATAACAAATTAAGCGTTCGAGATGTTCAAGTACTTCAAAGCAAAAGATAAACGGCAAAAGGGTCAACAACTCAAGATTGACCGAGACAGAGAGTATCATTCGAACATGAAATTATGAACGAGACTACCCTTTTGTATTCCCTCTCAATCAAATGGAGTTGCAGAAAGGAAAAACTGTACGCTGATATAGATGATGAACTCTATGTTGTTGACAACGGAATTTGGTCATTTGCTTCTGAGGAGAAGCTTCATTTACAGCTACTTTTATCCTCAACCGAGTACAGTTCGAACAATCAGAGATAACTCTTCATAAACTCTGGTACAAAGTCAGCATCCTTAGATCTGAACCTTTCTTGGAGTCACCAAATCTTGACCCAGTAGTATAGCTCCAGTATGCCTCTAATTGCTTCGAACATAGTGTGCAGTGATTTGGTGGAACGAATTCAACCTTTATCGAAAGACCGACTGTATGTCACTGGTAAGCCGGTCTCATACCCTTGGCTCTCTTTTAAGTCCCATATCGATGTTTCGATCCGTTACGGAACGCGTTCCTCGCACTCAATTTTTGAACACAAGTCGTATACAGTTCTAATATTCCTAGGTTTACTTGACTCAGATGGTTGTGTTTGTGATATTTAATTTATACATATTAAAGAAACAAATCTTTACAGGGATAGGTCCATTGAACCAAAAGGCCTTACAAAATGAGAACAGAGTGGTAACAACAACAACAAACTTTAACCGTCCCCTAAATCACACATCAATACATTCAAATAAATTATTTTAAAAGCAAAATAAATAGAAAAACTATGTTTTCCCTACCCAGTCCTGTTACGGTATGTATGTTCAGTAGGACAGCTGAACCAGAAGGAAACAGATGAACATACAGATGGAGAGCAGCCATGTTGCAACGAGGAACAATAGCTTGGGGATGTTGTGAAGCGAAGTCAGACTTCGGAAACTTATACTGGTGGTGGTGGTGGTGAATAGGAGGAGCACAGCCGAGGCTATAATGCATATACTTCCGAAGAGTGCCGCGTAATTGCAGGATTTGATCAGGAGGCGAGTTACACTAGCGTTCCTGCTGCTTCCGAGATTGGAAGAGAGGAGTCCGCACAGAATGGCTACAAATCCTGCGAACACCACATATATTAAGTTCTGTAGCATGTGTCCGTTGTTCTGCTCTTCTTGTCCTCTTTGCTCTTCCTCTGGGTCGATGACTACAGTACTCCTCCTTGCTTGTTCCTCCTAGAGACAAGATTGAACAACTAACATATCATCTGAACTAACTAACATATCATATCAAGGACTTTGGGTCATACCTCAAAAAAACTTGCAGGGAAGTGGAACTCCTCTGTGTTATTAATTTGAATGAGGATGAAGCTTGAGAGAGAGACCCCTTCCCCTCCCCCTTCCCCTACCCCTCCCCCTTCCAAATCCTCCTGTGAAAAGTATATTCCTAGGCGTAAGCCTTAGAAAATCATTTGGAAATATGACATAATTTTGGGTTATGAAAATCACACACCAGTATACCATAACATGTAGGATAACGATTTAGTATTTCTCAAGTTTACTTGAAATTAGTATAGGATAACTCTCAGAGCTTCACATACAATTAGGTTGTAGCCGAGTTTGTAATTTAATAGAATTACAATACCATATTTAGATTACATGTAATGAAATAGTAATAATTATTTGTATCATTTTGACAATTATATTCGTGACATTTATATATTTTTGCTTTTGCCAACCTTAACATTTATAAAAAAAATAAAAACAATAGAAAATTAAAATGAATTAACACACAAAAATTAAAATTAAAACAATTAAAACAAAGATAACTTGAACAATAACAAAATAATTAATTAAAATTAAGTTACAAAAATTACAAAACAATAAATTAAAAAAGTAATAATAAAAAATAAAACAAAAAATTTTAAAAAACAAAAAAAAAAATAAAATAATACAAAAATTAGGAAAAGTTAAAATTATTATATAACTTTAAAAAATTAGTAAATAAATAAATAATAATTTTGTAAGTTTCGAGTTGTAATGTAATTGCGATTATATGAGTTTTATAATGTAATTGATTTAAAATAATGTAACGTAAACAAGCTTATATATATATATATATATATATATATATATATATATATATATATATATATATATATATATATATATATATTTGAAGCAATGGGTAATTGTGGTGAACTCGTCTCTATTGGGGCTCGAACTCCCGACCATTTGGGCCGCATGCATCTCTCTTAATATTGGGCTAGAGGTCATTTGCTATATATATATATATATATATATATATATATATATATATATATATATAACCAAACATCAGATTTACAATCTAATATCAATTATATTATATTATTCAACCGTGTAAAGCAAATATACCCTTTGGGGGGCGTTTGGTATGCTCAATACTATATATCGAAAATTATATATTATTGGGAATCAAATTTGCGGTAGTTAAATTTTCTGGAGAATTATATTCCTATGTTGGTGAATATATAAATATTTCCAAAAACAAAATAAAATTGATAAAAAATAAATAAATAAAAGGATAAAAACTGAGATTAAAAAACAACAACAACAACAAAAATTCTTAAAGAATAAAATAAATGAAAAACCTTTCTTAAAAAAGAAAAGGATAAAAAATGAAAAACAAAAAAAATCATTATTAAGGAATTGAAAAAAAATAAAAATAGAAAAAAATCTTTAAAAAATTAAAGAAGGTTTAAAAAAACCTAAAAACAAAAAGAATTATTAAAAAATAAAAAAGCAAAAAACACAAGAAATACGAAAAAAAGAGTAATAAATGAAAAATGATAAATTTTTTTAAAAAAAGATTATTAGGAAAAAAATGGAAAATTAAATTGACCATGCAAAAAGAAAATATATCCACACATTCTCATATTCTAAGGAGATATGATTCTCATGTTTTGTGAGATAAATTGTTTATATAAAAATTCGTAATGTCCTTAAATAAATTGTATACGCTAAACAATCATGGGAATAGATTTTCCAATTTTTTTTTTTTTTTTTGGGTAATAAAGAAAACATCCCTCTACCAAACGTCCTCTGTAAGTAATTTACTTACGGAATGATGGACAGGGGCTGCAATAGTGGCGAGAGGTTGGAGTCGAATGAGGCCCAACATTATGTTATCAATAATCCTCCTCCGGCGAATCCCCCCTTCTGCCATACTCTCTCTATTCTTCCATCCTTAACTTCCTCAGTCCGTATTATATATATCTCATTAACGGTCAAGCTATGCAAATTTGGCATTAAAGTACTAAGAACCATTTGTTGAGCTTAACATTGTATAGGGACACAGGAACTATTTCACTATCAACTCCGGCTCCAACTCCAACTCCAACTCGGATTGAGAGTGATAAGGCGAAAAAATCGAGTGGATGATGATGCTTCTCAGGGCTTCACATACAATTAAGTTGTAATGGTAATGGAATTGAGTTTGTGGGATACCGATTTAGTATTTCTCAAGTTAACATTTATTAAAAAAATAAAAAAATAAAATTTAAACAATTAAAATAAAATCTTAAATTTCAAAATTTTAAATCTACCAAAATTAAAAAAATTAAATTAATAAAAAGTAATAATAAAAAATTGAAATTGAAAAATCTAAACAACTAAAAATAAACAAAAAATTAAAATACTACAAAAATTAGAAAAATGTGCAAATATCATAAAACTAAAAAATTTATTAATAAAATAAATAAGTAATACTATGATAATTTTGTATTTTTCGAGTTGTAATGTAATTGCGATTATATGAGTTTATAATGTAATTGAATTTTTTAAAAAATAACATAAACAAGCTTGTAATTATTATTATATCTATTAATTTTTGTCTAACCAAACATCCAAATTAGATTTACAATCTAATATCAATTACATTATATTGTTCAACCATGTAAAGTAGATGTATCCTTAGGGTGTGTTTGGTATGTGGAATACTATATAGTCGAAAATTCTATATTTTTGGAAATCAAACTCGCGGTAAATTTTTGGAAAATTGTATTCCTACGTCTGGTGAATATATAAATATTCCTGAAAACAAAATAAGAAATGATAAAAAAAATGAAAAATATAATAAACAAAAGGATAAAAACTGAGATAAACCAAAAAAGAACAAGCACAAAAATTCTGAAAATATAAAATAAATGAGAAATCATTCTTAAAAAAATGAAAAAGATAAAAACAAAAAAAGTACCAAAAAAAGCATTCTTAAGAAAATGAAAAACAGAAAAAAAGAAAGAAAAAAGAGAGAAAAGAAGATTTAGAAAACTGAAAACAAAATAAAACCAACAAATAATATTAATAAATGAAAACGAATAAAAATATTAAAAAAAGAGTATTTACGGAAAAAAAAATTGATCATGCAAAAAAAAAATATATCCACATATTCTCAAGAAATATGATTCCCATATTTTGTGGGGTAAGTTGTTTATATGAACATTCGTAATTTTCGTAAATAAATTTTTATAATCTAAGCAAACATGGAGATAGATTTTCCAACCCCTTTTTTGGTAAAAAAAAAAAAAAGGATCACTGTACCAAACGTCATATGTAAGTAATTTACGTAGAGCACCATTAGTAGTTGGAACTCTCAAATACAATTTAGGGCCCAAAATTAAAAAAAAAAGAAAAAGAAAGTAAATGTGGAATGGATTAGATTTGTACGAGAATAGTAGGAAATGATAAAGTGAACTTCGATCACAAAGATTGTGTGGTCAAAAATTGATGTAGGAAGAATAAAATATAAAGTCTAGAATCTAGAGAGGTGGGCTCTAAGCCTCTAAATTGGAACTTACTGGTCTACAAAACGAGTTCCTACAATCTAGAATCTAGAAATTGGGAGACCCAACCCTTAGCACCTATGGGTGGGATGAGATCGAAATTGTAGAAATTATGACCATGAATGGGACATACTATTATACAAAATGAGCTCCTACATCCTACATTCTAAATATGGAATTTAGAAAACGGGATGGGACTTACCAATGATGCTCTTACGGAATGATGGAGCATGATGTTAATCATGTTATCACTCCGACGACGACGATGGAAATTGGAGGGTTTTGTGAAAGAACGGACGCTCAGCCTCACCGAGGAGTGGAATTATGCTTTTGTTTGTGGAAGAAGGGCTTTTATAGGGAAAGGGGGAGGGCCTGATTTGTTCGCGTTATAACTTACTTTATAGTGCAGCCCCTTGTTAGCAATTCGGCAAACGAAAAAATTCGGAACGACAAAAGTACAAGTATAAATCGGCACAATATAAATAAAATACGGTCAAAAAATCGGTCAAAAATTCGTCTAACGAAAAACATTCGGATTAGATTTAATTCGTGTTTAGTACGTTTCATATGAACCAATTCGGCACTAAAAATTCGGCATATATATAGGGCTCATCCACCTCTACTCCTTCATAAACATGGGTTCAGTGTGAGAATAAGAAGATGTTGGGTGATGGAAAACCGAAAAGTTTTTCTTTGATTGTTGCAAGCAACATGTGCAAGGACTCTTGGATTTCTTTTTTTTTGTGTTACTGTGAGACTTTTTCTTCTTTTCTTTTGATAATTTTTGAGAATTGTGCCAGTCTTAATATCTAATAGCAAGAGTCAAGAAAGTCAAGACTGTTAGGTTTTTTGGTCATATTTTTTTGGCCAAAATTTTTAAAAATTCGTACGGTACGCGTTTAAAATGCCACAGGCTTAAAATTCGCGTACAAATCCAAATTTTCCAAAAGCACGTAAGTATTATACGTTTATGTAAGATTCGGAAAAATTCGCATATAATACGCATTTTATTCGGGTGATTGCTAACAAGGGTGCAGCCTTCCTCTTCCTATTCGTATAGGAACAATCATCGAAATTGTAAGTGAGAATGACCACTACATGCAGTCCTCTTTTCAATCCTACTTAAAAAACTCTCGGAAGGAAAGCGACAAATTGTAAGTGAGAATGACCACTACATGCAGTCCTCTTTTCAATCCTACTTAAAAAACTCTCAGAAGGAAAGCGACATTTGATGGGGGGGGGGAAAGCGACATTTGATGAGGGGAAGAAAATGTCGACTTTTTAAGTAAAGAACTAAAGATCTTAGTCGACATTCTTTAGTTTTTTACTTAAAAAGTCTGACATTTTCTTCCCCTAAGTCAAATTTTTGGAGAAAGACCTTCATGGATGGGTTGAAGGTCCACTTACATTTATGACATAATTCGAGTTCCGTTTTTAAGGTGGCCCTATTTTCAGGGAAGACAAGAGTTCGTTCTGTTGTGCCTTCCTGTTTTTTTTAGGCTTTTTATATGGACACATCACTTTGTTATCAAGACTAGCCCATTTTTATTTTTGGTTTATTTATAAGTTTGCCATTGAAAAAACTTATGAAGGCTATCCCACTTTGTAGTATAAAAGTGAATTTTTTTTTTTTTTTTTTTCCTTTTGTCTTCTTCTCCAAAATTCCATTTCCACTTTCCCAAGAACCAAGAACCCTAGAATATTCTTCTTGTCCCCCACTCAATCTTCTTGTCTTCAAACGTCGAATAATTATCAACGAATATTCCTAGTACTCGGTATGATTTCGACTACTAGATGGCACTATTTGTTTTAAATTTTGTTCATTCCTAATTATTGAAGGTGTTATCATAATATATGAAATATGGAAGAAATAGGAACGTCAAATGTAGCAATCGATCAGTCCGGTCCTTCCGAAGAACACAACATTCTCTCCGAAGAAGTCTCGGTAGGTCCCCGACCTAGTTACGTGGAACCAATTCGTAGTCGACATTTGGACTGCCACACACTAAGACAATCCCATGTACTTGGTGGACTGCCAAAGAGTGTGACAGTCCAGAAGTTAAGCTTCTGAACACTTGGACTGCCACACTTTCTGGCAGTCCATAAAGTAATATGGACTGCCAGAAAGTGTGGCAGTCCAGTTGAATAGGGTATGAACACGTGGACTGCCACACTTTCTGGCAGTCCATAGTACTTTATGGACTGCCAAAAAGTGTGGCAGTCCAAGTGTTCATACCCTATTTAACTGGACTGTCACACTTTCTGGCAGTCCATAGTACTTTATGGAGTGCCAGAAAGTATGGCAGTCCAAGTGTTCATACCCTATTTAACTGGACTGCCACACTTTCTGGCAGTCTATAAAGTACTATGGACTGCCAGAAAGTGTGGCAGTCCATGTGTTCATACCCTATTTAACTGGACTGCCACACTTTTTGGCAGTCCATCAACCACTTAGGACTGTCAGAATTTCTGGCAGTCTAGTTTAACTGCAATGTGAGTCCTGAATTGGATATTGTTTTGCACTTGTCGTTGATTTAGTTATTAAAAAAATCAAAAATTTATTGTAGGGCACCCCATCTCCTATGTGCATTGATTTGAGGACTATATTCTCGACGGATATGATTTTTGAATCTTACGACGCAGCATTAGAATGGTGCAGAGAAGTTGGAAGGCGATCGAACACAATCCTTGTCATTTCAAGGTCGTTAAGGCACCGGACGAAGCGAAAAACTGTAGATCTTGGTTGTGAAAGAGGTGGGCAGTATAGGGATCATCGTAAAAAAGATGAACTTCTCGTAACAAAAACTCCGAAGAAAGTAGCAGGGACAAGGAAATGTGGTTGTCCCTTCAAGTTAGTGTTGGTATGCAAAAATGATGAGAAGTGGACAGTTGTGGTGAGGAATGGGATGCACAATCATCCTGTGTTGGACACGCTTGTTGGTCATCCCTACGCTGTTAGATTGAACGACGATGAAAAAAAAGTTAGTTAAAGAATTGTCAACTTTCGGAGTTGGTCCTAAAGAAATTTATTCCGTACTGCGTGAGAAGAATGATAAGAACAAGTCCAGTTTGAGGACAATATACAATGCACTTGCTAGGTCGAGAACAAACACTCTAAAAGGAAGAATAGCGATGCAGCAAGTGTTGAAGGTACTTGGCGAAAATCATTACGTAGAATACCGTAGAAGACTTCCGCAGAGCAATGAAGTCATTTCTATGTTTTGGTCCCATCCGGATTGCACACAATTGGCACGGTCCTTCGCCGATGTCTTGGTTGTTGATTGCACGTACAAGACTAATAAATTCAAGATGCCTCTTTTTCACATTGTCGGCTTCACTTCTACCGGTAAAATATTTTCAGTTGTCTTTTGTTTCATGAAGAACGAAACAGTAGAGGACTATACATGGGCTTTGGAAAAGTTGAAGTCACTTTACATTGGACAGAGAGAGCCGTCTGTTTTTGTCACCGACCGGAAATATGCATTGATGAATGCTATTAATATCGTATTTCCTCATGCTCGTAGATTATTATGCAGTTGGCATGTAAATCAAAATATTCAAGCACAATGCAAGATAAAGTTCGAGAAAGTAGATGGAAAAGTCGACATAGAACGCTTCGAAGAATTCTACAGAGATTGGACCCTTGTATGACGAGCAACTACTAAGGAAACTTTCGATGCAGCATGGTACATCTTCAAAGAGCAGTGGGAAAAGAGCAACCCAGCATGTGTATCTTATATCAAAGACACATGGCTTGATCCACATAAAGAAAATTTTGTCTTGGCATGGACGAATACGGTGAAACATTACGGCACGACTACTACCAACCGTGCCAAAGGATCACATTTAAGACTAAAAAGACATCTTCGTTCATCGGTCGGGGGTTTTGTGTCAGTTTGGGAAGCAATCAATCAAATGACTAATTCCACCGTGAACGAGATAAAGGCTTCATTTGAGATGAGCCTCGATATTGTGATACACGAACATAAGAAATAACATCTCTTGTCTGATTTAATCTATGTAGTGTCCCACTCTGCATTGAATTTACTACTTCATGAGACTGGTCGTACGAATTCAGTCGGGTTGGAAACCGAAGTATGTGGTTGTACATATCGTACTTGTCTCGGCCTCCCTTGTGCACATGAGATCAACGAATATCGACGTCAATGTAGACCTATTCCAGTAGTGGTTGTTGATCAACGTTGGAGATAGCTGTCGATCATGCCTATAGTGGACATTCATGATGATTTCTTTTCCATGCCACAGATGAAACTTCTTCATGCAAGATGGTGTGCCGCACTAGAACCTGAGAGGAGGTCTATTGAGCTCAAAATCTAAGAACTTGCCAATCCGGCAAGTAGTCATATACATGAGCCATCTATTGTTATTACTCCGAAGGGTAGACCGCCAAAAAGAACACATAAGAAGAAGCTCCAGGATACTAAGCGAGAACCCTCACTATTTGAGCATATTGAAAGAAGCGTGGAACGTGTAGTCATTCCGAAGAGGATGAACAAGCTTCCTACTCACAGAAAGATGCATAAAACTAGTGTTGTTACAGCGCTTGATGTGTACATTGGTGCTTTTTTGTCCGCCATACGGGAATATATTTGGTCTATAGATGATGTGCCGAAAGACGGCCATTGTGGATTTCATGTGCTTGCACGACATCTAGGCTACCCCCCCAAAGACGGATGGAGACAAGTCAGAGCAGAGCTATATTCTGAGTTGGTGTCTCGTCTTCCATTGTCACCCCCATTTCCTGTATTTCGTATTTGACTCGTAATTTGATTTTGGCACGTATTTTATTTTCTTGACTTGTGGATTCGGGTTCTCGTAAATGGGTTTTGGACCATGGCTTGGTTTTATTTTGTGGAGTTGGTTTGATTTGGTTTGGTTCATCATGAGTGGAACACCTTAGCCTATTCTCCACCTCCATTCCATCACAACCACCCTCATTAAAACCCACCAACTTCTTCTCTCTCCTTCATAACTCCATTAATTTCTTTCAACTTCTTCTTCTTCCTTCTTCCACACAACTCCCCAACCCATAGGCAAGTGCACCTTGCCATCAAATAAGCACCACTTTTTATTTGTCCATTAACTAGATTAGGCCATGGAGAACAACTTTAGTATTTGACATTTTGTGATTTGGAGCTTTCATTCTTCTAATCTAGGTTTTAACCATTTTCGAAAATCCTTGGTTTGATCTATTAAACTTCGATTTTTGCATGTTTTGATGCTTCCATGTGAAAGAGAATTCGATTTTACTCAAGTTAGAACTTTGAAAATCTAGATTTGGTTTTGATTTGACAAAGTTATGAAGAATTGAAGTTCTTGGTGTTCTTGGACCTGCTCTCGGCCAGGAAGAACATCCCTCTGCCTTGCGCTCTTTAGCGCATGGCCGGTTGCGCACCCCCGGCCTGTGCTCTTTAGCGCAGGGCCGATTGCGCATGACCTCAGCCAGTGCTTTGCGCTGCGCTGGATTGCGCAGGCGCAAGCCATCCATACGCAAGCCAGCCATGCGCAAGCCGACCTCTGCGCAATCTACCTCTGTGCAAGCCAGCCATGCGCAAGCCGACCTCTGCGCAATCCACCCTTGCGCAATCCACCCCTGCACAGTTTACCCTTGCGCAAGGTAACCCTTACGCAAGGCAACTCTTGCACAGCTCTTCCATGCGCAGTACATACCCTGCGCAGCCCAACCCCTGACCCCCTTGCACAACCCACTTGTCTATGATGAATTGTTTATTTCTTTAAGCTTGGCTCCTCTATAGCCCTATATATATTGGTATTTTATTAGATATTTTACGTCCATTTTATATCCTTACGCCTTTTGTCATGAACTTGATTTTACTTAATATGTTTGGAATGACTATTGTACACGGCATGGTATGACAAGAAACTAGCATAACACGACAGTGACCCGTAGTGGTGCACTCCTGACATGACCAACCTGACATGACAGTGATCCGTAGTGGCGCACTCCTGACAGTACCCTGACATGAATTATCTTGATAACTTGATAGTGGCCCGTGGCGGCGCACTCCTGACTTGACTTGGCTTGTAACTTGTAACTTGACTCGTATAATCAACTTGACACCGTGGGTGTTCCTGCTTGCTTGCTTGTACAATCTACTTGTCTTGTCTTGCATCATGTCTAGGACGTGACTTCCTGGGTACCACGGCCAGGGACTCGCGCTAAATTGGATTAGGCTAATGATTAGATCAAACTAGAACATGGAGAATTCCCAGTCACAGGCAATCTCGTTATCTGGGCGCTTTAATGGACTTGTAGCTTGCCGACGAGTAGAGCACATTTCCAGCACACTGTCATGTGTTGCACCCTCTAAGTCACCTAAGGGTACATTTGTCTCCCGGGCAATGTACCCACCTATAACTCTCAACCCACGGAAGGATAACTGGATAGTCTGCAGGGCTTGGGACTGGAATTCTCACTTGCATCTTGTTAGTAATTAGGTTTGTGATAACCCTAGTTAGTTAAAGTAGTAAGCCGTAGTATTTGTTTGGCCGATTGCGAATGGATGGTGTCCAGCCTTGTCTAAGTCTTGTCTAGCTCCAGTACCTGCTATCTCCTGAGCATGTTTGTTTTACTTATCTTAACGATAAATGAGTAGAGACAGTGAGCTATTCAGGCGAAGGGTTACAACCCCGGTCCTTGTCTGGTTTAAGGATTGTAACCTGGCTCCCGGAATGGTTCCACGTCCCTAGTCGTTTATCGCCCTGTGTACTTTACTACTTGTACTTCTTTTATTCTTATGTTCTGATATGCTGGCTTTTGTTCTTATTTGTGGCCTCCTTTGTGGCACTTGCTCTTTCTGGGGTTTGACCCAGGTGGTTTTGTGTGGCCAGATTTCGGAGCAGCTCCCGAGGATCTACCGAACCTCCAGCCCGATGGTGGCGACTAGAAGGAACCCGGGCTACGAGTGGGTTCTCCTTTTTTGTTTCATCCACTTATATGTAAATTTATTCTTTTGAGGCGTTTAGCCGACGAGCACCTGTTAGCTCGATGCACATTTACTTACTGTCTGCCTACGGGCTGTAAAACATGATTAACAAATCCTAGGGTTGATCATGTATGACTGAACTCTTGCTAGTCTTATCATTTTGTACGACTAGCTTCATGATCATCCAATATGTAATATTTGGGACGCCTTATATATATATATTTGATGCTCTAATATCTTGTAACTCTGTTAATTGCTTGAGATTGAGACAATAGGCTTGACCTTAAGAGACTGCTGGCTTGTAGTAAACCCTCATATCTAGACAGCCGTGACCGTATAGTTGAGATGTATTCTATTTCAATATACGTAGCTGGCTATGTCTGCCCCCGCTCTCCAGTATTCTGGTTCTGGGGCGTGACATCCATTCTACATCAAAATACTTGGCCAAGAACATGTTGGAGAATTATTGACAAGCATTCCGTGCGATACCCAGACCACTGGACCAGAATATTACTTGGACATACCATCTGCTGCATATCTATTCGCTAACAAGTACAAGCTACCAATTATCGTTCTTTTCCAGAACATCAACAATACATTCTTTCCAATGTGCGCTCCTTCCGCAGAGTACAGTATATCCAACCTATATACCATTGGACTCGACAAAAATCACTTCATTATCCCGCGGTTGATCGGCCACTCTCCTATTCCTCCCCCTGCGTCAGTTTGGTATAAACATGCTCCGAAAGAATCGATCTCCTGGGTAGCACCATACACCGATGCTATAAATGCTTACAAGAAGATCACGAATTACGTGGAACCTATACCAAGGCCGGAGGGACACTACGATGTATTAATTAATTGATGTATAGAAGAATGTTGCAATATATCACATTTTGTATAGAAGATCGTTGCAATATATCACATTTTGTAATAGTTTGTATCATTTTGAATAGAAGAATGTCACAAGTATAGACGATGATCATTTTGTATATGAATGTTGCAATACGGATGAGTATCATCATGTATATGACCGTTGCAATATGGATGAGTATCATTTTGTATCATTTTCCTATCAAGTATTAATGAATGTAACAAGTATGCATGAGTATCTGTCACGCCCCAGTACCGAAATACGGAGACGGACTAGGCCAGCCATACCATATGAGGGCTGTCGATAACAAGGGGGTGTATGCTACATTCAAGTCTCCTATGGTCACACAGAACATCTATGTCTCAACCATTCAAGCAAGAAAATATCAATTAATGAACATATAAGATAAAGCTGTAAGGCGTCCCCGACGCTTCATCAAAATGATCATGGGGATCTGGCTTTATAAGTTAGCTAGTCCCAGAGAGTCGAAGTTACATAATTGCACTCAGCTGCAGTCTGATTTAATTACAATTGTGCAAGAGACAAAATGTCTAGATTTGCCGGCTAACAGGTGCCGGTGGCTAAACGTCAGGACATAAGTAAAGATACAAGAGTAGTGGAGAAGAAATCCACTCGAGTCTCCCGCCAGCCATGCTCCTAGTATGCACCATTGACGTCAGGAAAGAAGTTCGGATCCTCAGGCTCTGCTACGTGATCTGGCCAAACAAAACCAGCGGGGTCAGCCCCGAATAGAAAGTACCACAAGGGAGCACAAAAGAGTGAGATAAAACCCAGGCATAAAATAATATTAGTAATAAGCTTCCGGTCGTAACCTCGGTCCATAGCCTGTCCTAGCACGATAGACCAACCAACAACCAAATAAGGACATGGGTTGGACCACGCACCATGACAGTCAATGTCCCTCGGCTACTAACGAAAGGCTCAAGCACAGTCAAGTCATTTTCCAAGCGGCCATTCCATCCTGCGGCTTTCTATATGTGTCGGAGTTATCCCCGCGTTACTGATTAAAAGGAATCATCAGATCGTGTCAACCCAGCAGGGCTAGCCAAACCATAAGATATATAACACATTGATTATGCACCAGTCCCTCGGAGGGCTACCGCGCTAATACATTTAACACATAGCTCGTAGGAGTCGGATATAGCTATTCGCTTTAGGCGAATGAAACCATATCCGTGGCGGCCAACCCGACACGTCAGGACTGAACCTGGGGTGGCCAGTATGGCACGATCTCGGGATTCATCCAACCCAATGCATCTACCAAGTTAGTTGCCTAATTAATCCCTAGGTTATCCTCAGAGCTCACATGTCGTGGTCAAATATTCGCTCCTCTAGATGTCGTACATCGTACGAGTACCCCAAGAAGAAATCCGTACTGACTCAAGGAGTCATACGTATGTTCCTCTTTCTTGGTGTAATACAACACATATCACATACCACGTCATTGCTACCGACCATTACTATATAAATGCTGGACTCTTGGAAGTACTGGCAGGTATCACGTAGGAACACTTAGCGCTTAGGATTGTACCTCGGTGCTCACATAGATTGTACCTTGTACACACATAGGATATCCAGCCATCACATAGAGAGTCAGATTAGAAATAAGAACTAATACACATAGGAACCTGCGGCTGAGGCTCATGCGGCCAGACTATATGCGACCAAGAAATGAAGTCCGCATGACTTTATGCGGCTCGGAAAAGCGGGCTCTTATGGCTGCTAAAGCTCATGCGGCCAACTGCCATGTGACATGCGGCCAGAAGAACGAGCTCGTGCGGCTGGATAACGCGGGCGCATGCGGCTCTGATTGGACAGGCACATGCGGCTCAGAATCACTAAGGTCATGCGGCCAGACTAACTATGGCCCAGACTCATGCGGGTAGGGTGGACCAAGTTCATGCGGCTAGAGTGAGGGAGTCTTATACGGCTGAAGGGAAGGGCGGGCCTATGCGGCTCAGAAATGAACCGGACTTATGCGGCTCGAGAATACGTGGGGCACATGCGGCTAAGTCAAGCCATGCGGCCAGGAAATAAGGTCCATGCGACAGCGATTTAAGGCAGGCTTATGCGGCTGAAAATGCTTATGTGACCGGCACTGCTTCTGCGATCGCAAATGCTCGTGCGGCTACAACTGCTCATGCGGCTGTCTTGCTTATGCGGCAGCTGATGCTCATGCATCTGGAAAACTTATGCGGCTGAAGGAAAGCTTTATGCGGCCACCATTGCTTATGCGGCTGGATTTAGCACATGCTGCTGTAAACTGTTCATCTTCCCTGCCAGAGCCAGCGTAGACGAATGTAGGTCCTAAAAATCAAGTTGCACCCATCAAAGAAGCAATAAAAATCAAATTGTGCATCCTTCAAAGTGAACTGCGTACGAGACAGATTATGCAACAACTCAACTGCGTAAGCTGAACTGCGCACACATCCAAGCGCGCTAGCTGACGTGGCAACGTCATCATTATCTGACAGAAAATCAGATCTTCTGACAGTTGACAGCCCGAAGAACGAGAAAACTGTTCGTTTATCGTGCAGCACAGCGCTCGAGGACAGCTGTACAGCCAGCGCAAGCTACCAACCCAATCGAAGCGCAGTCTGTTATGTTCCCTGCAGTGCAGTTCAATCCCAGCGCAGTCTGAAGCCAGCGCAGTTCATGTGGCACACTTCATCAAGACAACTGACAATTTACACGTGGCCTACATGCCATCAATTGCTCACCACGTGGCAACCGTCTGTACACGACCAAGCGCATTTTAATCAAACAATGCCACGCGTCTCATACAGTTGGTCTACGATCGAGTAACTGCCAGCGCAGTTCGCTTCTTGCGCAGTCCAATGTCTGCGCAATCCATCCTGCGCAATCCAGAATAACTAAAAATTAGTTATTTCCAGAACTCTATAAATAGAGTTTCAATTCCTTCATTATCAAGCCCGAACCAGAGATCAGAGATCAGATCATCACCAGAGATCAGGAGTTCTTGCCAAAGTGCTGCTGCATTCTTCAGAGGTTACCGTCTTCAAAGTTCACATCGTCCAAGGGATAAAGCGATCGTCTTCAGATCGGATTCCTATAGTTGTACTTTCCCAGAATTCTATTGTAATCTTCTTACAAAGTTTGTGAAATAAAGAATACTTTTGTTTTTGCAAACAAAATGGTGACTCTGCTGGGGACGACTTTTTTCTCCGACGAGGAAGTGACAACTCAATGTGACGTTACGTCTATCGGAAAGACGCAGAAGACACTGGTTGTAAAGGTCAACCAGACGGCCTACGAGGCGATGATCAACTCCGGGACTACTCGTCGTACTGCGACTTCTGCCAAGAGCAAAGTCTGTTCAGTGTGGACTCCAAAGTCCTCTGCACAACCCTCTGCGCAGCCTGCTGTCTCTACTGCGCAGCCTGCTGTCCCTGCTGCGCAGTCTGTTGTCTCTGCTCCCAACACTGCTGCGCAGTCTGCTGCCTCTACTGCCCATAGCGCAGTATGCTGCTTCCCTTTCCAGTGGACAAACCACTTCCTATGCTGTTATGTCAAAGTGCAAGACTCCTCTTCCCCTGGCGTAATTGGTTGCAACTCTGCCTGCGCAGTCCACCACTCCAGCAACCAGAATGCAACTCAAGCACTATGAAGTCAAGACTCTGGTTGCGCAAGCTGCTGTGACTGTGGCCAAAAGGCCATCTGTCAAAGCTCCTCATGCGCAACCTGCCAATGCGCCTACTGCCACTTCAACTCCTGCGCAAACTATGCCAGCGCAGTCTAAGAGAGACAGCCCTTTGGCTAATCTTCCTTCTTCTCACAGCAAAGGGAAAAACTCTGCTTCTCTTTCCAAGCACCCTGTTGCTCCAGCGCAATCCACTGGGGGTAGTTTGTTGACTGTTCCTCCTCCTCCTCAGAACAAAGGAAAAGGCCCGTTGGTCTTGTCTCAAACTTCCTCGTCCCACGACTTGGAAGACAACAGAGGAAAACGCTCTTTAGCTAACCCTTTCTTACAAACAAAGGAAAAGACCCTTTGGTCTTTTCTCAGTCTTCTTCGGTTTTTACCGTGGACGATCAACTGAACGTGCCTCGGCACCAGTCAGTACAAGAACTCTCTCAAACAAGAGTTCTTTCCTCCTTACCAAAGGAAAGTGTACTGATCAAAGAGGTATTCTGCCTACTCCGGTAGCAGAATTCCAAGATCTCCCAACTCTCAGGATATCTCGCTCAAAACAGGGAAAATTACGGGTGTCTCAGACAGAAACCCCTGGGGGTGAATTTGCTGATCTAAGAACTTATCTCAATAGACCAACCTCGGCGAAACGCAAATAGCCAATGCCGAAGATCAACCAGCATCAGAGGCAAACTTCCAGGATAAAAAATCCTGACACCTATGCTAATTAAATGAGTACTTCCCTATACACTCAAGGGACAAAACATCTGAAGAACCGGAACCATGTTCCGAATGTTGTCAAAGAACATATCCCTCAGACTTCTTCTCGTCCCGTCATTGTTCCCGATCTTCGAGAACACCTCAAACAAAAACGGGACAACATCTCCACACCTCCAGTGCAACCACTTGGACCCCATTGTAATCACAAGGTTGTCATCAAGTGTTGCTGTCAGACAACAAAACGATCTGTCTTCGATCGTCTGAACTTTACAAACTCTGAACCTATGTCAGAAGATGAAGACGAAGTTTTGTACGCTTCTGTCAACATGACTTCCCGAGACACTGGGGGTAGGAAGTGCTCCAAGCATGGCAAGCCTCACAAGCCCAGCCAGCGGTATTTAGATCTACTCCAAGAATCTTCTGAAGGAGTATTTTGACATACCAGATCTCGAAGCCGAGATACAATCGGTCAAAGAAATCTTCTCCAAGATCCTTCCGGTCATCTCCCTCTTTCTCATTCAGGAGATGATTCTTTCTCCGACTATGATGCATACAGCGAAAGTTCTGAACAGATAGTGTCCTCCACTGTACCCAGAGAAGTGACAGCTTATGTTGTCACTGAAGACCCAGATGCTTCCAGTTCAGCTAGTCAAGAACAGCGAATAGCTGCACTAGAAGACAAGTTGAAGACCATGGCTGAAATGGTTGCAAGTATGCATTCTATCATCGTGGCCCAACATACAGTACCACCAACTGTACCTGCTGTAAATCCTGAGATCATAGCATCGTCGGTGCCTGTCAATGCAGGGCTGGGAGTAGCATCTCCTCAAGTACCTCCTGTACAGATTCAACCTACACCCAGTCAGTCAGGTGCTGGGGGTAGCGCTTACCACGCTGTTCCTCCCCATAACACTCTGATTCAGCCTGCTCCTTCTACATCATTGGAGGATGCTAATGAAGCTGTCAAACTCCTGCGCACTCAATTCGAGGCCTTCAAAGAGAAGGACAATTTGCAGAGGTTGGGGATCAAACAACCCTACCCAGTTGAATGGAAGGAAGTCCTATTTTCTTCTAAGTACAAGATCCCTACAATTTTGCTGTTTGATGGCAGCACTTCTCCCAGTCAGTTCATTAACCACTTTGAGGTAATGACTATCCAACTTCAGCCAAATGATGCTTTTCTTATCAGGGTATTCGTCGGCTGTTTAGCCGGTGTGGCATACGATTGGTACAGAAGCTTGTCCGATGGCTGTATCACTTCTTTCTCAGGTCTAAAATAAATCTTCTTGGAACGATTCTATGAGGGTGTCACGACCCGCTACCCAAATTGTTGGGCCGGGCCGAGTCATGCCCAGCCTACGTTTGAGATAAAACGTAGTAAGCTGTTCTAAAGACAACAGGATAAGACTAAATGTGCTAACAGTTCTATAAGTGAATAAAAGTCATAAATGCTCCAAACACAAAAGTCGTCTCATATAGTAATAAGTCCAAGTACAAGTCTGAAATATAAAACTGGATACATGTCCAGTTACAAAATACGTAGTCTAATACATGACTACACTAAATATCCCAAGCAACTACGCAAACTAGACGAGTTTTTTCGCAGGAACATCCTCGTAAAGCAAAGCCGGGTCCTCGGCAGTATCTCCATAATATGAGTCGCAGAGTAACTCCTCCTCAGTAAGGACACCTACAACGTTATCCTGTCAGGGCGGGAGCAAGTATTGAATCTAACAAACATATAGTACTGATCATGTTATGAAAAGAAATGACATATCATGTTTATTCAATTTTGGTTACATGGCAATAATTTATTATTTTAAAGCTTGAAAATGTAGTAGGTGAGTGATCAGTCAATAGGTAATCAGGATGTACAGTGGTACATATCATTTTTCTGAAGTGTACATACGTACACTTAACGGCATCGGTGTACATCCATACACAAACGCGGGACCAGACATACGACACAGATACATATAGAATGTAACGGTGCTCGGTAAATACATACGGAGAAGGGGGTCATGATCACGTACACTACTAGCAGTTTTCCCTTAACCCGTTATTTAAGCATGTGAGAGATATGAAAAGTATCCTAAACATGGCAGAGACTGAAAGTAATACAACATGTAAAGTTCAAACTTGCTATCCCAAGGATCAGCATTTAACATGGTTGGTGAATCACAGTTTATGGTTTATAGCAGTATGTAAAGTTTGTAGAAAGTAATTGCCTCTAGCAAAACAAGCTACGATAAAAGTGCTATAGATGTCTGGTAACTCGTCACTGTAGAAATAAATACATAAACTTAGTTTTTACACTAAACTAAAACACTAAGACACTAATTGGTAAACACGACTTGTAACTGGACACCTAGCCAAAATGATGACTTTAGCATAGGAGACCAATGTGGGATGACACACTACTTTAACTTACTTTCTAGGGTCTTTACACTAGTGAGGGGTGAGTTTTAATACGGCTATAACTCAAAATAACACAAAAAGTTACAAGTCGTAACTATTCAATAAATAAATTAAATGAACATTGTGTTCCAACAATTTTTGAGATAGACAAAAAGCTTAATTTTACATAAAATAAAGTACCAAAATGATCCTTGTTAATTATAGAAATTTATTATAATTTTTTTGGAATTTATTAACCAGTACAAGTATTTTATAAAAATCAGTTTTCCTAAGTATACAGAAAATGAGTTCTGGTTTCATATGCCAAAATAGTGGCAAAACTGTAAATTAAATACTGTAAAAATTATACTAAATTAGCTAAATTAACATAGTATCTAAATACTATTTTTCCAGAATTTTAACAGTAATTTAAGTATTTTTAGAAATTCAAAAACAGCATTGCACACAATCTGAAATTAAATAATTAATTATCTGCGTATTTTGTCCATGTATATAATTTGAACCAAAGTTCAAATACAGGACCCAAGGCCATGAATCAAGTCCAATATGACTTGTACAGGTCTTGAATGTGGGAAAACATATTTGAGCCCAAAAATCCATGCTAGGCTTGGACACCAAATGGTTGCAGTAATTAAAATACACAAAATACAAAGAGGTAAAAGTAAATAAATATTAATATTTTAATAGGATAAAATTTTACATAGTAGCCATAAAAATATGATAAGTAATATTTACATATATTAAAAATATACATATGTATAATATTACGTAAATTACTTAGGCTAAATAGTTATGTATATATACATATACATATACATATACATATATAACATATATATATATATATATATATATATATATATATATATATATATATATATATATATAAGGAAATATATATATATAAGAAATAAATATATATATATATATATAAATAACAGTCAATATATATATAAAATAACAGTAGTTATAATATATATAATAGTATATACATACATACATACATATACATGTATATATACATATATATATATATATAAATAACAGTCAATATATATATATATATAAAATAACAGTAGTTATAATATATATATATATATATATATATATATATATATTTTTTTTTTATATAATAACAGTAGTTATAATATATATAATAGTATATATATATATATATATATATATATATATATATATATATAATATATATATATATATATATATATATATATATATAAAACAAAAGAAAGAAAAGAAAAAGAAAATAAAACAAAACAACAGAGCCTAAGGCTCGTACTCGGGCCACTGTATGCGCGGGGGGGGGGGGGGGGGGGGGGGGGGGGGGGGGGGGGGGGGGGGGGGGTTTAAACTCGTGCGCTGACCAGTGGTCCAACTCGGCTCACGTGTTAGGATTAGCTTTTAGGTTAGTATTATTTAGGTTTTAGTTGAAATAACAGTAAACCCGAAAAATCAACTCTGTGTCCTGACAGTTTGGGACATAGAGTCTACGTGTCCGTCCTATGCACGACACGTACGAGTATCGATTCGCGTGTCCAAGCACTGGACTAGGGTCCCCGTGTCCTGGCGAACCACATACATGGATTCGAGACACGTACGACACGATTCAGTGCTGCAACTTACGTGTCCGGCGATTGGTGAGGGTTTCGAAGGCCGTGGACGGCGGAGGAGGCGATGGGGAAGCGGCGCTCGGGTGGCGATCAACTCGCCTCAGCGCGACGAGTCAGCTGATGGTGGTTGGGGGCGGTGACGCTCGTCGGGGAAGCGGCACTGGGGGTTAGCCGGAGTTAGGGTTCCGGTGATGGGTTCTGGGGAAAAATAGGGCGGAGCTAGGCTGTGGTTGCGTCGTGGTGGTGGTAGATGGGTCGGGGAGAGTGTGGAGGTTTTTATAGGGGGTCAGAGTCGGTCCTAGGTCGGTTGGACGGCGGAAAATGACGTGGGCAGGTCGGTCGACGGTCGTCGGGCAGTCGTCGGGGGTGGGTAGGGTTAGGAATTACATTAGGGTCCTTAGATTTTTAGAAAATTACAAATCGGTCCCTAATGCGACTGAATGCAAATAGTAATTTGCATTCCATACTAAAAACAATTAACTAATTACAAAATGACTTCTAAACAATTTGGAAAATTACAAAATGGTATTAAAACATTTCGGTTAATTGCAAAACTACTTTAAAACATTTCAATAAATTGCAAAATGGTATTTTTTGTATTTAAAACTCATTTAAAATTCATTTAAAAATTCTAAAAAAATTCCTAAAAATCATAATAAATATTTAAGGCTAAATATGTCATTAATAATTAATTAACACTAATTAATTAAATTTTGAAAAACAGGGGCTCACAAGTCTTTCCTCCTTGAAAAATTTCGTCCTCGAAATTCATAAGGATTGAAGACCCTACAATATTCTAACATAGCAAGCAATGCAACAAATGTCTAAATCTATGATCGAAACTAACCTCTAAGGTATCTAGCGGGAACGGGTGGTTCCCTCGCAGCGGTTGGATCGAATAAGTAAGGGTATCTCTCCCTCATGTACGACTCCCTCACCCAAGTAGATTCACCCGGAGAGTGACGGCTCCAAGCTACTCGTACTAAGGGTATAACCTTGTTCCTCAGCCTCTTCTCCCTCCTGTCTAATATCTCCACTGGCTGCTCAGAAACTGTAAGGCTCGGTCCGACCTCCAACTCTGAATGATCTAGCACATGGCTGGGGTCTGGAACATATCTCCTCAGCTGAGATACGTGAAAGACATCGTGAACTCCTGCTAGGTTGGATGTAAGTGCAACCCTGTAAGCTACCTCTCCAATCCTGCCAAGTATCTCGAACGGCCCGATGTATCTGGGGCTCAGCTTCCCTCCTCGTCCGAACCGGATCGTCTCTCTAGTAGGTGATATCTTCACCAGCACCATATCACCGTCTGCGAACTCCATCGGTCTGCGACTAGCATAAGCCCAGTGTTTCTGCCTGTCCTGAGCTACTCTGAGCCTGTCTCTGATCATCCCGACCTTCTCTGCTGCATCCGTGATCATCTCTGGCCCAAGCATAACTCTGTCTCCGACATTATCCCAAAAGAGCGGCGTACGGCATCGTCGTCCATATAGCGCCTCGAAAGGAGACATACCGATACTGGCTTGGTAGCTGTTGTTGTATAAAAACTCTACCAAGTGCAGATGGCTCTCCCAAGATCCTCCAAAGTCCAGTACGCAGGTCCTCAGCATATCCTCCAGTGTCTGTATCGTCCTCTCGGACTGCCCATCTGTCTGCGGGTGGTACGCCGTACTGAACTTGAGCCTACTGCCCAACTCCTCCTGCAAGCTCCTCCAGTAGTGGGATGTGAATCTGCTGTCTCTGTCCGACACGATGCTCACTGGCACTCCGTGTAGGCGAACTATCTGCTGTATGTATAGCTCCGCCAACTTCTCGATAGAAAGTCCCACCTTGAAGGGTATGAAGTACGCACACTTCGTCAGCCTGTCCACGATGACCCAAATGGCATCCTTCCCTCCTTAGGAACGAGGAAGCCCTGAGACGAAGTCCATCGTAATGTGTTTCCACTTCCACTCGGGAATGGGTAACGGCTGCAACAAACCAGCTAGCCTCTGGCGCTCCGCCTTGACCTGCTGGCAAACTAGGCATCTCGAGATGAAACATGATACATCCCTCTTCATCCCGTGCCACCAAAGATGTTCCCGCAAGTCACGGTACATCTTGTTAGCACCAGTGTGAATAGAATATCTCGATCGGTGCGCCTCCTGCAAGACTGCCTCTACCAGCTCTTCCTTCGGCACGCACAATCGGCTGCCATGCCTCAAGGATCCATCCTCTGCTATAGTGAAGTCATCCAGCAATCCAGCTAAAGCCTGGGCTCGAAGTCTGCGAAGGCTCTCATCTGTAGACTGTGCCTCCCGGATCTGCTCCATCAAACCTGACTGAATGTCAAGCGCCATCATCTGTATCACTGATCCTGGCTGAACTAGCTCGATACCGAGCTTCTCCAGATCTTCTCGCAAATGCCGATCTATCATCAGATACCATGCCATCGGATGCCTGCTCAGCGTATCCGCCACCGCATTTGCCTTTCCGGGGTGATACTGTAAATCGATGTCGAAGTCCTTCATTAACTCCAACCATTGTCTTTGCCTCATGTTCAGCTCTTTCTGCGTGAACACATACTTCAAGCTTTTGTGGTCAGTAAAGATTTCCACACGCTCTCCGTATAAGTAATGTTTTCATAACTTGAGTGCAAAGATTACCGCAGCTAACTCTAGGTCATGGGTCAGATAATTTCGCACATGAGTCCGCAATTGCCTAGATGCATAAGCAATCACTTTCCCATGCTGCTGTAGGACACATCCTAGCCCCTTCCCAGAAGCATCGCTGTATATGATAAAACCTCCAGAACCTGAAGGTAATGTCAGAACTGGAGCGGTCGTCAGCCTCCTCTTCAGCTCCTCAAATGCTGCCTGGCAGTCCTCTGACCAAATGTACTCTACGTCCTTCTGCGTCAGCTTCGTCATGGGTTCAGCTATCCTAGCAAAGTCCTGGACGAACTTTCTATAATAGCCTGCTAAACCCAGAAAGCTCCTGATCTCTGAAACTGACGTCGGAGCCTTCCATGTCTCAACTGCAGCAATCTTTCTGGGATCCACCGAGATTCCCTCTCCAGTAACTACATGGCCGAGAAACTCCACTCGGTCTAAAAAGAACTCGCACTTCGGCAATTTGGTAAACAATCTCTCCTGCCCCAGAATCCCCAAAACTATCTGCATGTGCTCTGTATGCTCCTCCGGCGTCTTCGAGTATATCAGGATGTCGTCGATAAACACTACGACGAACTTATCCAGATACTGGTGGAATGTCTTATTCATCAAATTTATAAAGACAGTTGGCGCATTTGTGAGACCAAATGGCATCACCAGAAACTCGTACTGCCCGTACTTCGTGCTGAACGCCGTCTTCTGGATGTCTGCTGCCCTGACCTTCACCTGGTGGTACCCGAATCTCAAGTCTATCATGGAAAACACCTTCGCCCCACTCAACTGGTCGAACAAATCATCTATCCTGGGCAGAGGATATTTGTTCTTAATGGTGATGGCATTCAACGCCCGGTAGTCAATACACAACCGAATTGTAGCATCCTTCTTAGGCACAAAGAGCACTGGCGCTCCCCATGGAGAAGTACTAGATCGAATGAAACCCTTTTTCAATAGGTCATCAATCTGCTCTTTCATCTCTACGGTCTCCTTGGGATTCACTTTATAGCAAGCCCGGGATACTGGTGATGAACCCGGTACTAAATATATAGTGAACTCCACATCTTTGTCAGGCGAAAGTCCTGGAAGATCCTCTGGGAATACATCCATAAACTCCCTAATGATAGGGTGTGGCGGTGCTACGTCCCCAACTGTCGCACAACAGTTCGGCTCTAGGCTGATCTCCGGCCCTGTCCTCCTGACTCTGAATGGTGCTGTGCCCGGGGGACTGAACAAAATACTACCCTCATGACAGTCTATAGATGCATGGGCGTAGCTAAGCCAGTCCATACCCAATATGATATCATAACCGGGGAGTGGCATCACAAAGAATCGCCCCTCAAACTCTCTCCCGGCTATAGTAATAGAGCATCTATTGATAGCTCTAATAGGCACTGGTCCTCCTTCCGTCATTACTCTACTAATCTCCGCAGTAGCTGTAGATGCTAAGTGGTGTTCATGCATAAACTCTAATGACAGAAAACTATGAGATGCACCAGAATCAAACAAGCATAGAGCTAGAAAAGTATGCAAATAAACATGACCTGTGATGACGTCAGCTAAGTAATCTGGCTCCGAAACCTGCTCCGGCTCCAGCTCGAGAGCTAGACTATAAGTCTTCTCCTGATGTCCCTTCTGCTGCTGCAGATGTTGCCCAAACCTCTGCTGCTGAGTCGGAAGCGGCCCTCTAGGTCCCGTGGCTACTGGACAACTCCGAAGCTGATGGGTGGCATACCCACAAGCCAAACACTGACCCAACCTCTTCCTACAGATGGTAGCGTCGTGGCCTGCCCTCTTGCAGAAAACACAACAACCTCCCTTCGGCTGCTGTCGGGGTCCCGGGGCTCTAACTGGCGGAGTCTGATGATGTGGTGTAGGGGGACGGTATGTCTGCTGGTGCGGCGTCGGTGCTTTCTGCTGGAAAGCCTGACGCTTGGACGGTCCCTCGAGGTGTACAGAAGCCGGCCTCTTGCATGACAGAAGACGCTCCTCGATGCTCCGGGCCAACTCTAGGCTCTGGTAATAGTCAGTCGTACCGTTCGCCACTATAAGAATGCCGATGTCTGGAACTAAACCATGGCAAAACCTACGGGTCATCTCCTCTGGGTCTGCAACCAGACTAGGAGCGAAACGGCTCAGGCAACTAAACTCTGCCGTATACTCGTCAACAGAACGGTTCCCCTGCTGGATGTTCTGGAATTGTAGCCCCATGGCTACTCTAGCAGTGGTCGAGAAATTTTTTTTCTTGAACTGGGTCTTGAACTGATCCCAAGTGGCCCTCCCTCTCGCAAACAACGGCTCATTCCGGAACCAAACTCCTGCCAAGTCTATCAGCAGAAATCCCGCTGCCTCGACCTGGAGGTCATCCGGCATCCTAACTCCAAGGAGCTTCCTCTCTACCGAGTCTAGCCAGTCATCTGCTACTACTATGCCCCCAGTCCCTGAGAACTCCTTGGGGTTCAGGCCCATAAAGTCCTTGATCGTCCCCGCTCTCTGCCGTGGCTCTACAGGTGGTGGGACCACGGTACGTTCCTCAAAACGCTCCATGCTCTGGCGGAGTAGGGTAGTCTGCTCCTGATGGGTTGTTAGGAACCCCTGGATCAGAGTGAGCAGTTGGTTCCCGTAGAGTGTGACGGAAGCCTGGGTAGGTATAATGATAGGGGGTGGTGGAAGTATCGAGTCCTGCTGGGACTGTCACGCCCCGCTCCCGTAGGAGCGATCGTCCTCGCTAAGGCGTGATGTCGCACGAGCCTAGATTGCGCTCGTGCAAGGCGGGTTCCATAACGGCCGATTACAGCGGCTGCGACGGGGTCGTCGCACAGAAGTCCCAAGCAGAGACATTGAACACGCAGCAGAAATTTAGAACGAACACAAGTTATTCAAAGAAGCTCTTTTATTGATATTGAAACAACGGTTACATTGGGGGCACAAGGCCAAGATTACAATCACTCCAATACACTCGTCTCACATTACAAATCGCTCAGCTCTCTCTCATCTCTCGATACATATTTGTTGATCCAGCGGAAGCTTCGGAAGGCGATGTCCATACATTATGTCCTGTATAAGTCTTCAGATCACGCGGCCGCACGCTTCGACTCGCCAAGGAACTCCGTGCCTCGACGCATCCAAGCGAGCTCCGCACCACGAGCTTCTACCTGTGCCTGCACATGAAATACTGTGTGGGTGTCAGTACCACTGTACTGGTGGAGTGAGCTTCTCGCCCACCCATACAAAACCTACACGTTCATATACTTTGTGCAACATAAACCCTTTTACGATTGTCTTTCTATTCTTGCCTTAGGATCAATTTTAGGACCGGCGCCTTAGCGCAACTTGTGTATCAGAACCATCCCGTGCTAGCAATGTCAACGTTAACTCATACTTTGTGCCTAGACCACTCCTCGTGCCAACAACGTTAACCTATCAGGTCGTGTTTGCCTTACGGCCATAATCAGAGACGCAACTACACGAAGGACTCCATTTCCTTGCCTCTAGACCTTTCTCGTGCTTGCATTGTCGACGCACCGGCTTATACTTGTCTTTCTAGCCAAACTTTGGGACGTAACGACTCGGTCGTGCCATAACTCAATTCGTGTTTCAATATCTCCGAGGCAGCGCCTCCTTGTTTAGTCTTGCTTATACTTGTGTTGTGACAACGCGGCCGTGCCTCATAACTCAACGTAACTTCACACAACATGCCCTACGGCCCTTTTTGACTTAACTCGCAACTTAACAGTCGACGCCACATCTCGTGCCGAAGCACGTCGCTTTCGCTGTAGCCAAATCTTAGGCTCCGACATTGTGTCTCTTTAACTCATACATGTTCAACTCAATCCAAAGGCACACACACGGATTGTCGCCCGTGCCGACACAAACCTTACCATGTTAGTTGAAAACAATTATTATTAAGTGTTTGTTATGGGATTGGCCTAACCAGCCGCCTTGGACGTAGCCTGGCAGTACGGGACCCTTTCAACGCAGGTAGCGAGCCCCGATGAAAGTCCCCGCCTTACCGATCGCCTAACCAGCGTTGCCTATTACCCAGCTCGGCTACAACCAGTTTCTTCCTAGGCCGAGTCGGTCCCGTGGCCCCGGGGTGCCGCTCGAAGAAACCACCCCTTGTCGACAAGTTGTCCAAGTTCATAAGGGTTACATGGAGTGTTTTAGGATACAGTTTGGGCTTGTTATGTGATCAATTCATTTACTTGGTTGTTTTACTCTTTCCATTTTTCATACTTCCTTTGCAGAGCCCCTAACCAGGGTTGCCTCGGCGACTAACCATCGCTTAGACTTAACATTCTTTGAACTCAGGGAACGGCTACTGCATAGCCTTCCAACTTAACTTGAACATAGCGTGTTTCCTTTAAGTGTCGACCGACCGTGGATAACTTTCCACTGAACCAACTGTGGCTCGTGCCTCTAAATCGACTCGTGTTCGATGCAACGCTGTCGCCCAAGTCATACTTCATATGACGGGCCTTGGGGTCGTGGGACTATTTATCTTGACAACCGCAGAATGAGCGGGACAGCACGTAGAATAACTTAGGTCGACCGGCATAACTTTGCCTAACTCACTCAAGCCTACAACTTAACCCAAGGGACGAGCAAAGGCTATGCCAAGCCTTGCGGGACAGGACCGTGCATGCTTTAGCAAGCATTTGTGCGGGCGACGCCTATGACTTAGGCTAACTCTCAACTTTTGCACCAAAGACCAACTTTCCTTCTCCCAAGCCACGGGACGAAGGACCGAGTGTCATTTTCAAAGCACGCCGTGCACCAACTCTAAGCCGACAGTGGGACGTTTTCCATGTTCTAACTCATTTTGACCCGTCGGGATTATTCCCTTAGCTATGTGGATGCGTAGCTTTTATTATCAAGCCTAACTTGTGCAAGTTGAAAACACGATTTATTATGTGAAGGCAAAGATGAGGAGAGTTCACCGAAACTACCCCACCTGAGCGATGTCTCCGAGCAAGCCGTTGCAAGGCTAAGGCCGAACGCCGTCGGCGTTTCGATTCCTCCGATTGACTTTGCGGGACGGGGCACTACATCATACACCACTCAGAACAAGTCTCGTCCTCGAGACTTTCCTGAAGGCAAGCTATCCTACCATTTCTATGGCCAAGACTTAATCTACACATTTCGCCTACGCGTTCCTTCGATTCCGAGCCACGCTCGCACTATTATCAATCTTTCCTTTAACACGATTTCAAGATCTCGACACACTCCCATCTTTCAAGCCTTGCTTGAACTCATCGTATCACTTGGCTGGATCGTACATGCATTCCAAGCGTCTCCAGAATACCTGCATTCAGCCAAGCCGCATGATAAAAAATTTGTCATTCTCACTCGAGTCGCATCGTGCACATACCCAGGCGTCCCTGAAATATATGCATGTCAGCCGAGTCTCGTGAGCAGGGTTTCCTATATTCGTGATCCACGCCATCTATCCATTCCAATCCTCAAGATCAATCCTTCCGATTGCTAACACTTGAAACAGGGCGTCTCGCCTAACCGCTAGGCTATTTCTTTTCGAGGCTAAGTCAATGTCAGGATTGGAATCATAGTTCCCCAACAATAATGCCAATACTGACCCCAATCCTAGGGTCAAACCAAAGTCGATCATACGGGGTTTTTTACCCAAGCTCGCATCACTCTGATTTCTAAACATCAAGCACGATCACCTATTCGCCTCAGCGCATTCGTTGCGCGTATTCGAATCCATTCAAATCACCAATTCTAACCAATTCATGTATTCGATCACGAGGTCATCTAGCTCGACAATACGTTGTGCCCCAATCTCACGCGAGTCCGATTATCCACGGTGGTTCATGAATCACCATGCAACGCACCCGCAGAATAATCATTCTCATCGGGGCGTAACTCTTGTTTGAGTTTTAGACTAACTCATTCTCGATACGCGGATTGGACCTACTCAATCCTCAAACTTAATCATCAAACACACCGAATCATTCTCAAGTCACCTTCGCGTCAAACCACAAGTCGAAGCACAAATTGTCGCACCGTACAAGTTCGACCACTCCCGCTGTATGAATCACCATACCAGCGCTCACGCAGAATGATCGCCCTAATCGGCGTGACGCATGTGCGAGGCTGGAGTAACGCTCGCATAAGACAAGAACGTCAACGTTGTGGTTATCGACAAAGCAAATCCAAACATTCCAGTTTTCATCCAAACCAAGTTCGATCGTCATTCATTCTACTTAGAAAATCCTCGAGCCAAGTCTATCTTTTCCTCGACACGTTTCAATATCTCGAGTATAACATCCATCGGAACAATGACATTTGCACGATCGTCATTCGCCGAGTCAGAGTACCCCCGAGTTATCGCATATCGATCTTTGATACGCCTCAATACCATCGACGATATGCGTAACCTGACGATCTTCCTTCGCAACCAATTTCGAGTCGTACGACTTGATGCTATTGTTCGAACTGGATATACCACCATTCCTCGATATTTAAGACCAAGTTCGATCGCTATTCCTCAAGCTCGTTTCAAGATCGTTATTCAAAACTCAAGTCACATTTTATTTGCATCAATCCGATATCGCACGCGCGATCCTCTAAGTTTTCTCGATCAAGACCATTCATTTTTATTCATCGTTCCGAATCATTTTCTAACTCGCGTTGCACATTCACAAGTTGTCCGAACGAGATGCTCGTTCAGGACATTCGAAGTCACGACCAACTAAGCGTGACACATTCTAAGGCTTTGTACGATCGCATCGCCTTGCCGACATACTCGTAATCCTCAATATTCACTCGAACAATTCCCAAGACGAACCATACACCACTCAGATTCGAGCCACTCGACTAGTCGTTGACGCTCATTCTTATTCTTCTCCGAACCTATCACATACACCACTCGGATTCAAGCCATACGATCTAGTCCTCAATCACATTCGCGTCATTCGCTAAGACATCCTTCAGATTCGTTTGACGAATCGCTAGCGTAGTCGCTCGCGTCGTACCGACGCACTAAGTCGTTCGCACTATTTCCTCGAAATCCAAATCAATTTTCCGTGTACACCTAAGCGTTAGTCCGATAGCATCCCTATCGATAGACACTCTAAGTGTATCTTCTTTCCCGTCCAAGCGATACTTGATATCGCTCGCGACTCATTTGCACCAAGGGTTGAGGTGCGCGACGCGAAACACAACTTAGCCAAAAGGCCGTGTGCATAGACATCCTGTGCGAACTATATTCCGAGTTTGCACGCTCAATTTCTAGGGTCGACGTTGGACTAATTAGGCACGCACGCGACTTGCTATTGTCGATGTTGGATTATTCGGGCACACGTGCGACATTGCTAACAGTAGCACACATTTTCTATCGAGTCAAGTTTGCAACGTTCGGCACAAAGGCCCTACCGATGCATTTGGCAACGGCCTACCGATGCGTTAGATTGAACGCTTGTACGAGCTTTCAAAAATATTAGACTTATTGTATGGACATGCCGAGGAACATCTGAGAGAGAGCGCATCAACGATAACAACTTGCGGAAGCAACAGAGTTTTACGGAAACATCAAAGTGAAAGAATTCAATCGACGGTCCAAGGACGTAAAGCCGTGCTCTGATACCACTATGTCACGCCCCGCTCCCGTAGGAGCGATCGTCCTCGCTAAGGCGTGATGCCGCACGAGCCTAGATTGCGCTCGTGCAAGGCGGGTTCCATAACGGCCGATTACAGCGGCTGCGACGGGGTCGTCGCACAGAAGTCCCAAGCAGAGACATTGAACACGCAGCAGAAATTTAGAACGAACACAAGTTATTCAAAGAAGCTCTTTTATTGATATTGAAACAACGGTTACATTGGGGGCACAAGGCCAAGATTACAATCACTCCAATACACTCGTCTCACATTACAAATCGCTCAGCTCTCTCTCATCTCTCGATACATATTTGTTGATCCAGCGGAAGCTTCGGAAGGCGATGTCCATACATTATGTCCTGTATAAGTCTTCAGATCACGCGGCCGCACGCTTCGACTCGCCAAGGAACTCCGTACCTCGACGCATCCAAGCGAGCTCCGCACCACGAGCTTCTACCTGTGCCTGCACATGAAATACTGTGTGGGTGTCAGTACCACTGTACTGGTGGAGTGAGCTTCTCGCCCACCCATACAAAACCTACACGTTCATATACTTTGTGCAACATAAACCCTTTTACGATTGTCTTTCTATTCTTGCCTTAGGATCAATTTTAGGACCGGCGCCTTAGCGCAACTTGTGTATCAGAACCATCCCGTGCTAGCAATGTCAACGTTAACTCATACTTTGTGCCTAGACCACTCCTCGTGCCAACAACGTTAACCTATCAGGTCGTGTTTGCCTTACGGCCATAATCAGAGACGCAACTACACGAAGGACTCCATTTCCTTGCCTCTAGACCTTTCTCGTGCTTGCATTGTCGACGCACCGGCTTATACTTGTCTTTCTAGCCAAACTTTGGGACGTAACGACTCGGTCGTGCCATAACTCAATTCGTGTTTCAATATCTCCGAGGCAGCGCCTCCTTGTTTAGTCTTGCTTATACTTGTGTTGTGACAACGCGGCCGTGCCTCATAACTCAACGTAACTTCACACAACATGCCCTACGGCCCTTTTTGACTTAACTCGCAACTTAACAGTCGACGCCACATCTCGTGCCGAAGCACGTCGCTTTCGCTGTAGCCAAATCTTAGGCTCCGACATTGTGTCTCTTTAACTCATACATGTTCAACTCAATCCAAAGGCACACACACGGATTGTCGCCCGTGCCGACACAAACCTTACCATGTTAGTTGAAAACAATTATTATTAAGTGTTTGTTATGGGATTGGCCTAACCAGCCGCCTTGGACGTAGCCTGGCAGTACGGGACCCTTTCAACGCAGGTAGCGAGCCCCGATGAAAGTCCCCGCCTTACCGATCGCCTAACCAGCGTTGCCTATTACCCAGCTCGGCTACAACCAGTTTCTTCCTAGGCCGAGTCGGTCCCGTGGCCCCGGGGTGCCGCTCGAAGAAACCACCCCTTGTCGACAAGTTGTCCAAGTTCATAAGGGTTACATGGAGTGTTTTAGGATACAGTTTGGGCTTGTTATGTGATCAATTCATTTACTTGGTTGTTTTACTCTTTCCATTTTTCATACTTCCTTTGCAGAGCCCCTAACCAGGGTTGCCTCGGCGACTAACCATCGCTTAGACTTAACATTCTTTGAACTCAGGGAACGGCTACTGCATAGCCTTCCAACTTAACTTGAACATAGCGTGTTTCCTTTAAGTGTCGACCGACCGTGGATAACTTTCCACTGAACCAACCGTGGCTCGTGCCTCTAAATCGACTCGTGTTCGATGCAACGCTGTCGCCCAAGTCATACTTCATATGACGGGCCTTGGGGTCGTGGGACTATTTATCTTGACAACCGCAGAATGAGCGGGACAGCACGTAGAATAACTTAGGTCGACCGGCATAACTTTGCCTAACTCACTCAAGCCTACAACTTAACCCAAGGGACGAGCAAAGGCTATGCCAAGCCTTGCGGGACAGGACCGTGCATGCTTTAGCAAGCATTTGTGCGGGCGACGCCTATGACTTAGGCTAACTCTCAACTTTTGCACCAAAGACCAACTTTCCTTCTCCCAAGCCACGGGACGAAGGACCGAGTGTCATTTTCAAAGCACGCCGTGCACCAACTCTAAGCCGACAGTGGGACGTTTTCCATGTTCTAACTCATTTTGACCCGTCGGGATTATTCCCTTAGCTATGTGGATGCGTAGCTTTTATTATCAAGCCTAACTTGTGCAAGTTGAAAACACGATTTATTATGTGAAGGCAAAGATGAGGAGAGTTCACCGAAACTACCCCACCTGAGCGATGTCTCCGAGCAAGCCGTTGCAAGGCTAAGGCCGAACGCCGTCGGCGTTTCGATTCCTCCGATTGACTTTGCGGGACGGGGCACTACATCATACACCACTCAGAACAAGTCTCGTCCTCGAGACTTTCCTGAAGGCAAGCTATCCTACCATTTCTATGGCCAAGACTTAATCTACACATTTCGCCTACACGTTCCTTCGATTCCGAGCCACGCTCGCACTATTATCAATCTTTCCTTTAACACGATTTCAAGATCTCGACACACTCCCATCTTTCAAGCCTTGCTTGAACTCATCGTATCACTTGGCTGGATCGTACATGCATTCCAAGCGTCTCCAGAATACCTGCATTCAGCCAAGCCGCATGATAAAAAATTTGTCATTCTCACTCGAGTCGCATCGTGCACATACCCAGGCGTCCCTGAAATATATGCATGTCAGCCGAGTCTCGTGAGCAGGGTTTCCTATATTCGTGATCCACGCCATCTATCCATTCCAATCCTCAAGATCAATCCTTCCGATTGCTAACACTTGAAACAGGGCGTCTCGCCTAACCGCTAGGCTATTTCTTTTCGAGGCTAAGTCAATGTCAGGATTGGAATCATAGTTCCCCAACAATAATGCCAATACTGACCCCAATCCTAGGGTCAAACCAAAGTCGATCATACGGGGTTTTTTACCCAAGCTCGCATCACTCTGATTTCTAAACATCAAGCACGATCACCTATTCGCCTCAGCGCATTCGTTGCGCGTATTCGAATCCATTCAAATCACCAATTCTAACCAATTCATGTATTCGATCACGAGGTCATCTAGCTCGACAATACGTTGTGCCCCAATCTCACGCGAGTCCGATTATCCACGGTGGTTCATGAATCACCATGCAACGCACCCGCAGAATAATCATTCTCATCGGGGCGTAACTCTTGTTTGAGTTTTAGACTAACTCATTCTCGATACGCGGATTGGACCTACTCAATCCTCAAACTTAATCATCAAACACACCGAATCATTCTCAAGTCACCTTCGCGTCAAACCACAAGTCGAAGCACAAATTGTCGCACCGTACAAGTTCGACCACTCCCGCTGTATGAATCACCATACCAGCGCTCACGCAGAATGATCGCCCTAATCGGCGTGACGCATGTGCGAGGCTGGAGTAACGCTCGCATAAGACAAGAACGTCAACGTTGTGGTTATCGACAAAGCAAATCCAAACATTCCAGTTTTCATCCAAACCAAGTTCGATCGTCATTCATTCTACTTAGAAAATCCTCGAGCCAAGTCTATCTTTTCCTCGACACGTTTCAATATCTCGAGTATAACATCCATCGGAACAATGACATTTGCACGATCGTCATTCGTCGAGTCAGAGTACCCCCGAGTTATCGCATATCGATCTTTGATACGCCTCAATACCATCGACGATATGCGTAACCTGACGATCTTCCTTCGCAACCAATTTCGAGTCGTACGACTTGATGCTATTGTTCGAACTGGATATACCACCATTCCTCGATATTTAAGACCAAGTTCGATCGCTATTCCTCAAGCTCGTTTCAAGATCGTTATTCAAAACTCAAGTCACATTTTATTTGCATCAATCCGATATCGCACGCGCGATCCTCTAAGTTTTCTCGATCAAGACCATTCATTTTTATTCATCGTTCCGAATCATTTTCTAACTCGCGTTGCACATTCACAAGTTGTCCGAACGAGATGCTCGTTCAGGACATTCGAAGTCACGACCAACTAAGCGTGACACGTTCTAAGGCTTTGCACGATCGCATCGCCTTGCCGACATACTCGTAATCCTCAATATTCACTCGAACAATTCCCAAGACGAACCATACACCACTCAGATTCGAGCCACTCGACTAGTCGTTGACGCTCATTCTTATTCTTCTCCGAACCTATCACATACACCACTCGGATTCAAGCCATACGATCTAGTCCTCAATCACATTCGCGTCATTCGCTAAGACATCCTTCAGATTCGTTTGACGAATCGCTAGCGTAGTCGCTCGCGTCGTACCGACGCACTAAGTCGTTCGCACTATTTCCTCGAAATCCAAATCAATTTTCCGTGTACACCTAAGCGTTAGTCCGATAGCATCCCTATCGATAGACACTCTAAGTGTATCTTCTTTCCCGTCCAAGCGATACTTGATATCGCTCGCGACTCATTTGCACCAAGGGTTGAGGTGCGCGACGCGAAACACAACTTAGCCAAAAGGCCGTGTGCATAGCCATCCTGTGCGAACTATATTCCGAGTTTGCACGCTCAATTTCTAGGGTCGACGTTGGACTAATTAGGCACGCACGCGACTTGCTATTGTCGATGTTGGATTATTCGGGCACACGTGCGACATTGCTAACATTAGCACACATTTTCTATCGAGTCAAGTTTGCAACGTTCGGCACAAAGGCCCTACCGATGCATTTGGCAACGGCCTACCGATGCGTTAGATTGAACGCTTGTACGAGCTTTCGAAAATATTAGACTTATTGTATGGACATGCCGAGGAACATCTGAGAGAGAGCGCATCAACGATAACAACTTGCGGAAGCAACAGAGTTTTACGGAAACATCAAGTGAAAGAATTCAATCGACGGTCCAAGGACGTAAAGCCGTGCTCTGATACCACTATGTCACGCCCCGCTCCCGTAGGAGCGATCGTCCTCGCTAAGGCGTGATGCCGCACGAGCCTAGATTGCGCTCGTGCAAGGCGGGTTCCATAACGGCCGATTACAGCGGCTGCGACGGGGTCGTCGCACAGAAGTCCCAAGCAGAGACATTGAACACGCAGCAGAAATTTAGAACGAACACAAGTTATTCAAAGAAGCTCTTTTATTGATATTGAAACAACGGTTACATTGGGGGCACAAGGCCAAGATTACAATCACTCCAATACACTCGTCTCACATTACAAATCGCTCAGCTCTCTCTCATCTCTCGATACATATTTGTTGATCCAGCGGAAGCTTCGGAAGGCGATGTCCATACATTATGTCCTGTATAAGTCTTCAGATCACGCGGCCGCACGCTTCGACTCGCCAAGGAACTCCGTGCCTCGACGCATCCAAGCGAGCTCCGCACCACGAGCTTCTACCTGTGCCTGCACATGAAATACTGTGTGGGTGTCAGTACCACTGTACTGGTGGAGTGAGCTTCTCGCCCACCCATACAAAACCTACACGTTCATATACTTTGTGCAACATAAACCCTTTTACGATTGTCTTTCTATTCTTGCCTTAGGATCAATTTTAGGACCGGCGCCTTAGCGCAACTTGTGTATCAGAACCATCCCGTGCTAGCAATGTCAACGTTAACTCATACTTTGTGCCTAGACCACTCCTCGTGCCAACAACGTTAACCTATCAGGTCGTGTTTGCCTTACGGCCATAATCAGAGACGCAACTACACGAAGGACTCCATTTCCTTGCCTCTAGACCTTTCTCGTGCTTGCATTGTCGACGCACCGGCTTATACTTGTCTTTCTAGCCAAACTTTGGGACGTAACGACTCGGTCGTGCCATAACTCAATTCGTGTTTCAATATCTCCGAGGCAGCGCCTCCTTGTTTAGTCTTGCTTATACTTGTGTTGTGACAACGCGGCCGTGCCTCATAACTCAACGTAACTTCACACAACATGCCCTACGGCCCTTTTTGACTTAACTCGCAACTTAACAGTCGACGCCACATCTCGTGCCGAAGCACGTCGCTTTCGCTGTAGCCAAATCTTAGGCTCCGATATTGTGTCTCTTTAACTCATACATGTTCAACTCAATCCAAAGGCACACACACGGATTGTCGCCCGTGCCGACACAAACCTTACCATGTTAGTTGAAAACAATTATTATTAAGTGTTTGTTATGGGATTGGCCTAACCAGCCGCCTTGGACGTAGCCTGGCAGTACGGGACCCTTTCAACGCAGGTAGCGAGCCCCGATGAAAGTCCCCGCCTTACCGATCGTCTAACCAGCGTTGCCTATTACCCAGCTCGGCTACAACCAGTTTCTTCCTAGGCCGAGTCGGTCCCGTGGCCCCGGGGTGCCGCTCGAAGAAACCACCCCTTGTCGACAAGTTGTCCAAGTTCATAAGGGTTACATGGAGTGTTTTAGGATACAGTTTGGGCTTGTTATGTGATCAATTCATTTACTTGGTTGTTTTACTCTTTCCATTTTTCATACTTCCTTTGCAGAGCCCCTAACCAGGGTTGTCTCGGCGACTAACCATCGCTTAGACTTAACATTCTTTGAACTCAGGGAACGGCTACTGCATAGCCTTCCAACTTAACTTGAACATAGCGTGTTTCCTTTAAGTGTCGACCGACCGTGGATAACTTTCCACTGAACCAACCGTGGCTCGTGCCTCTAAATCGACTCGTGTTCGATGCAACGCTGTCGCCCAAGTCATACTTCATATGACGGGCCTTGGGGTCGTGGGACTATTTATCTTGACAACCGCAGAATGAGCGGGACAGCACGTAGAATAACTTAGGTCGACCGGCATAACTTTGCCTAACTCACTCAAGCCTACAACTTAACTCAAGGGACGAGCAAAGGCTATGCCAAGCCTTGCGGGACAGGACCGTGCATGCTTTAGCAAGCATTTGTGCGGGCGACGCCTATGACTTAGGCTAACTCTCAACTTTTGCACCAAAGACCAACTTTCCTTCTCCCAAGCCACGGGACGAAGGACCGAGTGTCATTTTCAAAGCACGCCGTGCACCAACTCTAAGCCGACAGTGGGACGTTTTCCATGTTCTAACTCATTTTGACCCGTCGGGATTATTCCCTTAGCTATGTGGATGCGTAGCTTTTATTATCAAGCCTAACTTGTGCAAGTTGAAAACACGATTTATTATGTGAAGGCAAAGATGAGGAGAGTTCACCGAAACTACCCCACCTGAGCGATGTCTCCGAGCAAGCCGTTGCAAGGCTAAGGCCGAACGCCGTCGGCGTTTCGATTCCTCCGATTGACTTTGCGGGACGGGGCACTACAGGGACTGTGATGTGGATGGTGGTGGAGGCATCTGGGTTGGTGGATTTGTGGAGTGGGGGAGTATGGTAGGTGGAGGTGGAGGTGTATCAGTCAACTGGTCAGCTGACTGGATGGGGAGTGCGCCATTCTCAGGTGTGACATACTGGGATGAACGAGTAAGCACCATCTAATTATAATAAAAAAGACTTATAAGGACTTGTTTAAAGTAAGCAATCATAGGCAAGAAAATCTAATTATAATAGCAAGCATGTGATGTATTTCCTATGTTGCAATCCTAGCATTCCTCTAGTTGTTCTAAGCGTCATTTCTAATGTTGTCTAATTACCTTAAGTTCCTAAGTGCAGGCATGCTTGGTACAATAACGTAACCAAACAATTTAGTCAGGACCTGCATGGGCCACTACTAAAAACATGTCACGACCCGCTACCCAAATTGTTGGGCCGGGCCGAGTCATGCCCAGCCTACGTTTGAGATAAAACGTAGTAAGCTATTCTAAAGACAACATGATAAGACTAAATGAGCTAACAGTTCTATAAGTGAATAAAAGTCATAAATGCTCCAAACACAAAAGTCGTCTCATATAGTAATAAGTCCAAGTACAAGTCAGAAATGTAAAACTGGATACATGTCCAGTTACAAAATACGTAGTCTAATGCATGACTACACTAAATATCCCAAGCAACTACGCAAACTAGACGAGTTTTCCCGCAGGAACATCCTCGTAAAGCAAAGCCGGGTCCTCGGCAGTATCTCCATAATATGAGTCGCAGAGTAACTCCTCCTCAGTAAGGACACCTACAACGTTATCCTGTCAGGACGGAAGCAAGTACTGAATCTAACAAACATATAGTACTGATCATGTGATGAAAAGAAATGACATATCATGTTTATTCAGTTTTGGTTACATGGCAATAATTTATTATTTTAAAGCTTGAAACTGTAGTAGGTGAGTGATCAGTCAATAGGTAATCAGGATGTACAGTGGTACATATCATTTTTCTGAAGTGTACATACGTACACTTAACGGCATCGATGTACATTCATACACAAACGCGGGACCAGGCATATGACACAGATACATATAGAATGTAACGGTGCTCGGTAAATACATACGGAGAAGGGGGTCATGATCACGTACACTACTAGCAGTTTCTCCTTAACCCGTTATTTTAGCATGTGAGAGATATGAAAAGTATCCTAAACATGGCAGAGACTGAAAGTAATACAACATGTAAAGTTCTAACTTGCTACCCCAAGGATCAGCATTTAACATGGTTGGAGAATCACAGTTTATGGTTTATAGCAGTATGTAAAGTTTGTAGAAAGTACTTGCCTCTAGCAAAACAAGCTGCGATAAAAGTGCTATAGATGTCTGGTAACTCGTCACTGTAGAAATAAATACATAAACTTAGTTTTTACACTAAGCTAAAACACTAAGACACTAATTGGTGAAACACGACTTGTGACTGGGCACCTAGCCAAAATGATGACTTTAGCATAGAAGACCAATGTGGGATGACACACTACTTTAACTAACTTTCTAGGATCTTTACACTAGTGAGGGGTGAGTTTTAATACGGCTGTAACTCAAAATAACACAAAAAGTTACAAGTCGTAACTATTCAATAAATAAATCAAATGAACATTGTGTTCCAACAATTTTTGAGATAGACAAAAAACTTAATTTTACATAAAATAAAGTACCAAAATGATCCTTGTTAATTATAGAAATTTATTATAATTTTTCTGGAATTTATTAACCAGTACAAGTATTTTATAAAAATCAGTTTTCCTAAGTATACAGAAAATGAGTTCTGGTTTCATATGCCAAAATAGTGGCAAAACTGCAAATTAAATACTGTAAAAATTATACTAAATTAGCTAAATTAACATAGTATCTAAATACTATTTTTCCAGAATTTTAACAGCAATTTAAGTATTTTTAGAAATTCAAAAACAGCATTGCACACAATCTAAAATTAAATAATTAATTATCTGCGTATTTTGTCCATGTATATAATTTGAACCAAAGTTCAAATACAGGACCCAAGGCCATGAATCAAGTCCAATATGACTTGTACAGGTCTTGAATGTGGGAAAACACATTTGAGCCCAAAAACCCATGCTAGGCTTGGACACCAAATGGTTGCAGTAATTAAAATATACAAAATACAAAGAGGTAAAAGTAAATAAATATTAATATTTTAATAGGGTAAAATTTTACATAGTAGCCATAAAAATATGATAAGTAATATTTACATATATTAAAAATATACATATGTATAATATTACGTAAATTACTTAGGCTAAATAGTTATGTATATATACATATATATATACATAAATATATATATATATATATATATATATATATATATATATATATATATATATATATATATATATATATATATATATATATATTTTATATATATATATATATATATATATATATATATATATATATATATATAAAAGAAAAAGAAATATATATATATATATAATATATATATATATATATATATATATATATATATATATATATATATATATATAAGAAATAAAAAAAATATATATATATATATAAGAAATAAATATATATATAAATAACAGTAAATATATATATATATAAAATAACAGTAGTTATAATATATATAATAGTATATACATACATACATACATATATATATATATATATATATATATATATATATATATATATATATATATATATATATATATATATAAAATATATATATATATATATATATATATATATATAATTAAAACAAAAGAAAAGAAAAGAAAAAAACAAAACAACAGAGCCTAAGGCTCGTACTCGGGCCACTGTACGCGCGGGGGGGGGGGGGGGGGGGGGGGGGGGGGTTTTTAAACTCGCGCGCTGACTAGTGGGCCAACTCGGCTCACGTGTTAGGATTAGCTTTTAGGTTAGTATTATTTAGGTTTTAGTTGAAATAACAGTAAACCCGAAAAATCAACTCTGTGTCCTGACAGTTTGGGACACAGAGTCTACGTGTCCGTGCTATGCACGACACGTACGAGTATCGATTCGCGTGTCCAAGCACTGGACTAGGGTCCCCGTGTCCTGACGAACCACATACGTGGATTCGAGACACGTACGACACGATTCAGTGCTGCAACTTACGTGTCCGGCGATTGGTGAGGGTTCCGAAGGCCGTGGACGGCGGAGGAGGCGATGGGGAAGCGACGCTCAGGTGGCGATCGACTCGCCTCAGCGCGGCGAGTCAGCTGATGGTGGTTGGGGGCGGTGACGCTCGTCGGGGAAGCGGCACTGGGGGTTAGCCGGAGTTAGGGTTCCGATGATGGGTTCTGGGGAAAAATAGGGCGGAGCTAGGCTGTGGTTGCGTCGTGGTGGTGGTAGATGGGTCGGAAAGAGTGTGGGGGTTTTTATAGGGGGTCAGAGTCGGTCCTAGGTCGGTTGGACGGCCGGAAATGACGGGGGCAGGTCGGTCGACGGTCGTCGGGCAGTCGTCGGGGGTGGGTAGGGTTAGGAATTACATTAGGGTCCTTAGATTTTAGGAAATTACAAATCGGTCCCTAATGCGACTGAATGCAAATAGTAATTTGCATTCCATACTAAAAACAATTAACTAATTACAAAATGACTTCTAAACAATTTGGAAAATTACAAAATGGTATTAAAACATTTCGGTTATTTGCAAAACTACTTTAAAACATTTCAATAAATTGCAAAATGGTATTTTTGTATTTAAAACTCATTTAAAATTCATTTAAAAATTCTAAAAAAATTCCTAAAAATCATAATAAATATTTTAAGGCTAAATATGTTATTAATAATTAATTAACACTAATTAATTAAATTTTGAAAAATAGGGGCTCACAAGTCTTTCCTCCTTGAAAAATTTCGTCCTCGAAATTCACAAGGATTGAAGACCCTACAATATTCTAACATAGCAAGCAATGCAACAAATGTCTAAATCTATGATCGAAACTAACCTCTAAGGTATCAAGCGGGAACGGGTGGTTGTCACGCCCCAGATCTAGAATACTGGAGAGCGGGGGCAGACATAGCCAGCTACGTATATGAAATGGAATCCATCTCGCTATACGGTCACGGCTGTCTAGATACATGAGGGTTTATCTACAAGCCAACAATCTCTTAAGGTCATGAACAAGCCTAGTATCTCAATCACAAGCAAGTAAGTAAAAGTCACAAGATGTATGAAATATACAATAGTAAGGCGTCCCAAACATTACATATTCAGTTGATCATGAAGCTAGTCATTACAAAATGTCAGGACTAGCAAGAGTTTAGTCATACATGATCAACCCTAGGATCTGTTAATCATGTTACAGCCCGTAGACAGACAGTAAGTAAGTGCAATCGAGCTAAACAGGTGCTCGTCGGCTAAACGCCTCAAAAGAATATTTTTACAATAGAGTGGGAGAGCCAAAAATAACCCACTCGTTGCCAGGGTTCCGTCTAGTGGCCACCATCTGGCTGGAAGGCCGGTAGATCCTCTGGAGCTGCTCCGAAATCTGGCCACACAAAACCAGCTGGGTCAGACCCCAGAAAGAGCAAGTGCCACAAAGGAGGCTTCACTTAAGAACTAAAACCAGCAATCAGCAAAAGATATAAATAAAATTAAGAACTGGAAACAAAGAAAATACACCAGGATGATATACGATGAGATAACCATGGAACTATTCAGATAACCAGGTTACAACCCGTAAACCAAACAAGGACCGGGGTTGTAACCCTTCTCTGAACAGAACTTGGAATTCTCACCATTTATCGCTAAAATAAATACAAGCATTCTGGTCATTCAATAATCTGGAACAGGATCAGGGCAAGACTAGACTGGTTAGACTCCGTCCAATCACTTCACGGCCAAGCAAGAATTACGGCTTGATACTTTAACTAACTAGGGTTGTCACAAGCCTAATTACTAACAAAATGCAGTGAGATTGTTCCACAGCCACAAGCCCTGCATACCATCAGGTTCCCCGGGTTAAAAGATTAGAGTTGAATTCAGGTGGGTACATCGTCCAGAAAACGAATGTACCCTTAGGTAGCTTGAAGGGTGCAACACATGACAGTGTGCTGGAAATGTGCCCTACTCGACGGTAGGCTACAGATCCCAAGGCGTGCCCAGGTAACGGGATTGCCTGTAGCTGGGAAATCTCTTCATGACTAATGTATTAATCTAGTTATTAGCCCTTAGTTTATTTCAATAGGTACTCCTGACCGTGGTACTCAGGAGTCCCCTCCTAGACATGATGCAAGACAAGACTGGATTATTTATACAAGCACAATCGCCCACGGTGTCCAGGTTATTATACAGGTCATGTCATGTCAGGTAGCCGTCGCAACAGCTTATCAATGTATAACATGTCAGGTTATCAGGTCAAGTGTACTTGTCAGGAGTGCGTCACGACGGGCCACTATCAGGTCATGTCAGGTTACTCATGTCAGGAGTGCACCACTACGGGTCACTATCAGGTCATGCTCAATTGTCAATTCCAAACATATCATGTCAGGCTATGCACGACACGTACGAGTATCGATTCGCGTGTCCAAGCACTGGACTAGGGTCCCCGTGTCCTGGCGAACCACATACGTGGATTCGAGACACGTACGACACGATTCAGTGCTGCAACTTACGTGTCCGGCGATTGGTGAGGGTTTCGAAGGCCGTGGACGGCGGAGGAGGCGATGGGGAAGCGGCGCTCGGGTGGCGATCGACTCGCCTCAGCGCGACGAGTCAGCTGATGGTGGTTGGGGGCGGTGACGCTCGTCGGGGAAGCGGCACTGGGGGTTAGCCGGAGTTAGGGTTCCGGTGATGGGTTCTGGGGAAAAATAGGGCGGAGCTAGGCTGTGGTTGCGTCGTGGTGGTGGTAGATGGGTCGGAGAGAGTGTGGGGGTTTTTATAGGGGGTCAGAGTTGGTCCTAGGTCGGTTGGACGGCCGGTAATGACGGGGGAAGGTCGGTCGACGGTCGTCGGGCAGTCGTCGGGGGTGGGTAGGGTTAGGAATTACATTAGGGTCCTTAGATTTTTAGGAAATTACAAATCGGTCCCTAATGCGACTGAATGCAAATAGTAATTTGCATTCCATACTAAAAACAATTAACTAATTCCAAAATGACTTCTAAACAATTTGGAAAATTATAAAATGGTATTAAAACATTTCGGTTAATTGCAAAACTACTTTAAAATATTTCACTAAATTGTAAAATGGTATTTTTGTATTTAAAACTCATTTAAAATTCATTTAAAAATTCTAGAAAAATTCCTAAAAATCATAATAAATATTTTAAGGCTAAATATGTCATTAATAATTAATTAACACTAATTAATTAAATTTTGAAAAATAGGGGCTCATAGAGGGGATCAATGACATGACCATGTCAGCCCTTAATAAAATCAAACAAAGACATAATGAAACCGCTGAAAGTTTCATTGAAAGGTTCCACCGATAAGCTTTAAAAATGCCTCCTGGAACTCCAGCCACTGTGACTATTGATACCTGCAAGGCAAATCTTTTGCCTATCATCAGCATGTGGACGGGGTCAACTCAGTTCCAAGACTGGCCATCCTTCATTGTCAACGCTAAAGCAGCTGAAGTTAGTGCTGACAAATTCAAACAGCTAGGGGTACACATGTCTAACCCCGACCGGGATGAACACCAGACATCGAGTGGTGGTAATCGCCAGAACAACCGCAAGGGAAAAGAAACTTTGAACATCAACTTGAAGAACAAAGAATCTCTGCAGTCAATGTAGCTCCACCTACGTCTACTTCTACTCCTTCTGCACCTCCACCAAGAGAACCTCGTCCGAAAATAGAGTACTCTTTTGACGAGAATGACACCGTGAGCATCTTTGATTGCTTGATCGAAAGCAATAAGCTCCAACTCCCAGACCCGAAGAAGCCTGATGAGGTCGGTAAGACTGATCATCCTAAGTACTGTGTCTATCACAGGTTCATTGGGCATCCCACTCGAGCATGTTATGTGCTCAAAGGCAAAATTCAGGAGCTAGTCATCGCTGGTGTTGTCACTCTGCAGCAAGACGAGAAGACGGTTATCGCAAACATGGTCTCAGTTCAGTTCGGTAACTTCCCTCCGCAGATGATACAGCACGGTGTCATCCCTATCCCCAAGGCTACTCTTGAGATTGAGAATCTCCCTCCTCCACGAAGTGAAGGTCTCGTCCCCTTGTCTCTTGACAACGGTGAGATTATGTGGATTCACCCTGATCTTGCTTCAGAGTTCGAAGTTCCCTCTTCCTCCAAGAAGAAAGAATGCTCCAAAGGCAAAACAAAGATCTGTAATATGGTGTCTTTCGACCCCATAGTTGAAGAGAAAATCCTGCTGGGCACCAGATCAGGGAAAGCCTATCTATGGGAACTCCCCGAGACTCAAGAAAATTCTGCTTCTTCTTCCGAGTCTGCTCCAGTGCAACCGACCTCTACTGAGGATATTCCATGCTGCATCCTCACCGGTTGTAGAACCCACTCATTCCAAGCCGACAGCAGCCGACAAAGGCAAACAACAAGTCCGTTTCGACAAACCTTTGAAGAAGTCATCTCCTTCTGGACTTGAAAAGCCTTATAACTTTGATATCTTGGCTCAACTAGCCAACACACCGGCCAGGCTGTCAATTTTCGAGCTCTTGCGTCTCTCCAAAGAAACTCGAGAAACTCTGAGTGAAGCTCTCATGCAGGCGAAAACCTGTCTAACCCTTCTGAAGAAGCCGAAGGCAGAGCCTGTCTCTTGCCTCCATTGTCACAGTGTGTTGGAGTTAATTCCAAACATTACCTTCACACAGGATGATATGCTGATGGAAGACAATAGGCATGATCGTCCTCTATACTATACAGGATATGTCGACTCGATGAAAGTCGATCGTATTCTGATAGATCCAGGGTCTGCCCTCAGTATTATGTCGAAGATAATGTTAGATGCACTGAAGATCCCAGTGCATAGTCTTTCCAGTACAATCACCACCATCCTGGGGTTCAACCAAGGAAGAAGTGAACCTCTGGGCAAGATTCGCCTAAAACTCCAAATAGGCAATCTTCGCACAAAGGTGGCCTTCTACATCATAGACAACTATGGTTGTTCTTACAATGCTCTGTTGGGGAGACCATTCCTGCATGAACATAACATTGTTCCTTCGACTCTCCATCAATGTTTCAAATATGTCGATGACAATAGAGAGGTTCAAAAGGAGGTTGCTGATCTCTATCCTTTCAAAGGTGTCGAAGCATACTGCAACGATGCTCGCATGTATAAGGATGAGTTCATGAAGGTAGTATTGTCTCTGGACACTGAAGAAGAACAAGAAGCAGTGCCTAATGACACCCTCATCATATCTGTCAAAGGGCGTGTTTCTCGTCCTCAATCCTCCAAACCACTGGCTATTCACTTGCCAGTCCAGAAGCAACCAACTGATGATGGTCAGGATCAAAGGGAGCTCACCTCTTCTGAGCCACTTGTTATTGACTTACATCGTAACAAGAAAAAAAAGGCAGCTCACCTCTTTTGAGCCACTTGTTATTGATTTATCTCATAACAAGGAAAAAAGGGAGCTCACCTCCTCTGAGCCGCTTGTTATTGACCTCCGTCGTAACAAGTCCAATCCTCCTCCACGTTTTTCTTCTCCCCCTCTTGTAATCAATCTGACCAAGCCTGCTAAGGCTAAAGGTCCTGTTGTAAATATAGATGTACAAATCAATGAAAAAGCATCTCATTTCCAGTATACTGATGTCATTTATCATGCTAAGTGCTATTTGGATATGTTAGATAGCTTTCAGTCATTTACAATGGGAGTTGTACAGTCTCTTCAAACAGAAGTCTTACTCGAACACCCAGAGGATTCATACTTTGTTGTCCCTTCTCGAAAGAGAGGCGAGAGTCCAATACTTTTTAGTAAAGAACTGGAACAAAAATTCAGTTATACGGATGATAGCAAAAGTAACGATACGGGGCATCTTCAACTTCGTCGTTACAGTCAACAATCAAAAGACATCATTCGAAAGATGGGTTATGACTTCAAGAATGGCCTCAACTACGGCAAGAGTAGAAGAACTCATATCCGTACGGCTGTTCCGAAAGGAAAGTCAGAGATGTACTATAGTAGGACCAAAAGAGGTCTCGGATATTCTTCACCTCCGATATTATCCCCAGCAGCCTCTGAATCCGATAGTGAAGAGCGCTCTAATTCTTCTGATTCCAGATCATGGGATTCTGACACAAGCATCGGTCAAGTTCATCGATTGATCGTATCTTCTAACATGGTCTCCGTTGAACTTCCAGAAGGCTATGACGAGGACCACTACCGTCCTTCTCAAAAACATGATCGGCAAAAGAGTTGAGAACATCCTTGCTCGAACCCACCAGGAACTTGCAAGCAGCCATCCTCATGGCCTCTTCTTCTTCTGTCGTCCCTGGTTCAAGAAGGAAGTCCAAGATGTCCCTTGATGGCTTGGATGCAGACGAACCTTCGCCTGCTTCTGTCTGCTTTGGTTGGGCCGGCTCAACTGGACGTTCTTCAGTAACCGCTTCAATCTTCGGGGCGATCTCAACCTTCTTGGATGCATCTCCAGACGACATCTTTGTGTTAAAAGTGAAAGTGATCATTCAATCTGATTTTCTGTTCTATTTATAGACAGAGATTCGTGAGACAATGAAGCATCACATTCATCTGACGGCTCGTCCGTTCATCATATTTATCCAACGGTTCGCCCGTTTATTACATTTATTCGACGGTTTACCTGTTCATTCTATTCATCTGACGGCTCGTCCGTTCATCATATTTATCTGACGGTTCACCCGTTCATCTATTCATCCGACGGTTCACCCGTTCATCACAATCATCTGACGGTTCGCCCGTTATTACATTCATTTGACGGTTCGCCCGTTCATTTTATCTATCTGATGGTTCATTCGTTCATTCCATTTATTTGACGGTCCATCCATTCATCTTGACGATTCATTTTGTTCACACATTTTGACAAATCACTCATTTCGTTCATATCAGCAACTTGTCATTTTTGATTAAGTTGTCTACTAAAATAATGATATTCAATAAATTATATTCTGCCATGTCCACATTACATGTGAGCGGATATAATGAATATAATTATTTTCTAAAATCAAGAAATATATCATGTCTTGTACTTCTGAATATATTTTCTATCGCTATTATTTATATCTGAATAAGATATACAATAAATAATAGAGCCACAAAGAAAATGTCTTTTTATTGATCAAAATTAAAAGACATTACAAAATTACATGTCACAAAAATTGAAGATACAAAAAGTCTTTCTCATTCTGCTGGCGGGGTCATCAAGCTAGTCATCTGCTGCTTTAAAGATTGCAGTCGCTCCTCACGAGAGTCCATCACTCGCCTCCTAGCTTCCTCCATTCCAGACTTATCGTCGAAAGACGGCATGGTTACTAGTCTGCGAGAGATTTCAGCTTGATGAGTTGTGACATACTCATCTCTTTCCTGGGTCAGAGCATCCAGTTGTTGAACTGCAGCCTGATGTTGTGTGACCTCATCTTCCAGAGCAAGCTGAACAAGTCCCAACTCTTTTTGAAGATGGGCAGATTCTGCTTGCAGCTCAATAACTTTCCTCTCCTTATCCTCAGCAACAGATGCTATTGTTTCCACTTGGGAATTATACTCAGCAGACTTAGTAGAGAAAGTGTCCAAGAGAACCTGGAGATCAACCTTCGCAACTGCAACCTCTTGTGACATCCTCTCAAACTCGGCCTGTACCAAAGGATCCATCTCCCCTCGATTCAGATCTTTGTAGATCTTAACCGACTCCTCTAGCTCATCCAGGATGTGCTCAAGGTAAGCAGCTTGCGCTTCATCACCTTGATTTCGGATGGCAGCTATCAGATAGGAGGTTCGACCCCTAACAGTTATGAAACCAACCTCTTCTTTATCCATTACCCTTTATACTAACGGTCCTAGAGAACTGAAAAAAAGATTGGTAAAGGAACCGATGATGAATCTGTTAGTGGCAACAGTACCAGGAGTAGCAGCTACTCCCATAGACGTCGAAGAAGCAGCAGGCGCCTGTGCAGATGGACGTTCAGCTTCTTGTATGTGGGTGGAGGTCTCTCTAGATAATGGAGCCATGGTAGAGCTAGTCGCCCCTCCCAGGTGTTCCTCTGTAAAATCAAACAAACACCATCAGCTGGCTGTCATTAGCAACTATCAAGAAGGATCAAAAGTAAGAGTGATCTTACCATTGCTAGGTACAGGGACAAGTTTTTTCTCTGTTGACACGAGTTCCAACCTAGCAGAAGTAGCCTCAGACATTACTGCCTAGCTACTACCTGCCTCAGAGCCACCCGAAAAATGTCGGCTACCACTAGCTATCACCGTTATTGGCACTATATCGGTGCATGTGGGAGGAACTGGAGAAGATTCAAGTTCTGCATGGATAAAAATGTAGATGTCAGCTATTTAATCTATGAAAAGAAGGTTGATAATGTCATGTAATACCTTTGGGATCAGCAGTAGTAGTTTCCTCAGGTGCTACTTCTTCACCTGTATTCTTTTCTGGAGACACATGCACCTCAACATCCTCTTCAGGATTCAGCGTGTCATCAACAGCTTCCGAGGATACATGGACATTAGCGTCCTCTTCTGGATTTAAAGTATCATCAACAGCTTCTGTTGATGTATCTTCATTACTCACACTGTCTTCTGGTGCTTCTTCGCTGTCAGTTGCGGCGGCCGGATCAACATCATCCTGGAGGCCGAAGTCGTAGTCGTTCAGAGCATCGATCATTAATCGATCCTCTTCATCACGAAGTGTTTTCGGTGTAGCCGGAAGCTGGGTAGTCTCCACTGTAAGTGTAGGAGATCGCACCACTTCATCTTCTTTCTCCACGGCTTCCTTCATGGTCTCTACAGCCTCATCCCTCCTCTCTGGGCTGAAAGCTTCAGGTTCAGGGGCGGGTGTAGGAGATGACATTATAACTCCGGCAATAGCACTAGCCACGACCGATGACATAGGTCGAGGAGTGACTACCTTCTTTCTTCTGAAGACCATTTTCTTTCTGTGTAGAGGTCTCTCTGGACTCTCTACATCTATAACATTGTCTTGTCTTTGGATAGAGGTCGGGGTCGCCGCCTCTTCTCTTTGAGTTGACTCGGCCTGCTGCCGAAATTGTGATCGGGTCGTGACCCTTTCTGATGATTCCAAGACGAGCTTCTTCTTCGCAACCGGAGAAGAAGGTTCCTCTATTCTTCTCTTCCTCTCCTTGGCTGGAGATCTGACAACTTTCAAGGAAATGCGCAATGGCTCGTTGACTTCTTCTGGGAAGTTGGCTTTCCTTGAAGCTTCCAACGGTGCATCGGCCGGTTCACGCTCTTCATCGTTGCCAGGAGCCGACACAACAGTTACTCCTTTCTTCAATCTGGCTGCTGTCTCAAAGCTGTCCGCGAGACTGAAGTTCTCGGCAAAGGTATTCGCGGATGTATAGAAAAGTGAATATGTATACAACATCCTCGGACCATGGTCGCTCTTCATTGGCATCGAGAATGTTGTTCTGGTGTCTCGAGCATTATAATAAGCCCATGCCCGGGCTCCATCAATCAGATAGCCTTTTCCTTGTAGGCACGTGATTGCGTTACCTACATGAAACTGGTCGTAGCCGAATTGACGGGCAAAGCGGCTGGAAAGATAGGGTTCCAAATAACATTCATCTGCAAATCTATAGACCAGGTGTGACGGCCTGATTGTCCTCAGCCAATCAAAGACTGCATGACCCAAAGGCTGCCTCCCCAAGTCGACCAGATTCGAAGCCATGTGCTCGTAGCCTGTCGAAGGGGGAACACAATAGAAGTTCCACCCTTTTCCGAGATTCAGAGCATGTCTGCAATCTCTTAAGCTGGTGTATATCCATTTGCTCCTGGAAAATCTCCTTAAGAAGCTGTCGCCTACCGCTTCTATATCGGGATTCATCAGAGCAGGATAATGCAGCAGCAGCCATCCGAATAAGTATGTATATGGCAGCTCTAGCCGCGGAAAGCTACCTTTCTCGCCTTTTCCTTTGAGCATTGAATCTACAAACAGGCGGAGGCCAGCGTTCACTCGGCAGGTCATTGCCGACAAAAGATCCATCCGATAGCCAAAGACTAAACGGACGGCAGCAAAAAGCACGCCTCGATGGAAGCGATCGACGGCGCTCGCTCCAGGGACGACGAATCGTCGGAGCCAGTAGGTGAGAAAACCCGCCAGCTGGGCTTCCTTTGACATGGGCCTATAGCCCATCCTCATGAAACTTTCAATATTATCTCCTGTCTTGAAAGGAGGGTATTGGAGATCATCATCGATCATAATATCCATCTCCTATTTTCTTCCATCAACCCAATCACCTCACTGCTGCTGAGTGGTTTGAAGAAGTTGGGTTTATAATTGTCATGTTCCTTGGTTTTCTTCTCTATAATGTGGTTAAGGAACAGATAGGGTAACCACTTCGTCGAGTAACAGGTGCCTGACGAACCGCTCTTGTAATATAAGGAACAGATTTTGTAGTGGCACAAGAGCTCCTCGAAGACGGCCACCATATCAGCGTTCTCCTGACGAAGTTTGTCCAACTCGTCATTGGTGGGAACAAATTCCTCATAAGGGATATTCCCCATTGGAAGGCTCGAGATGTACTTCATCTCGTGAAGAGCCAGTCCAATCTCTCTACAGGGCGTCATGAAAGTCCATGTCCTAAAGTTGTACCTCTCCGCCAATGCGAGAAACAGATGAGGGTTGGGGTGGAATCTGTATACGGTAGAGTATACCGCCTGGTACAGCTCAATCTCCTTGAGCTTCTCTTCGAACTGAGCCAATATCCAATTGGCTATGCAGTTCCATCTTTTGTTATCTGGATTCACCAGACCTGTCAATCGGATGTCCTGATCCGGATATCTTCCCTCAACCTTCGCAAATTCATTCGCAAAGATCGGTGTTCTAACTGGCAGCAGCAGGGAGGAGTTCTCCGGTGGAATGCAGCCGGGCTTCAATCCTCTGAACAAGGAGCTGTGACGCTCAGAGGAGCTATAGAACATATCCTTGTTGTTCGGCCCCTTCTTCACACAAATGTTCCTCGTTCTGGCTTGCTGGAGAGGAGTTATATCCCAGTCCATCCTCCTGGGATAACTCGTATGAGCATAGCGAGATAGGGGGGAAGGCACCTGAAAATTTCCGGTAATAATATCCTTTTCTCGTCTCTCTGAAAGAGTCTTTGTTCAACTCGAGGCCTTGGCTGAGAACTCTTATCAAGAGCCTCACCAAATAGAAACAGAGGCTTCTTATGAGTAACGGCATCAGCAGTTTGCAAAGGCTGCCCGTTTATCAGACTTAGCAATGTCTCATTGTCCTGTGCTATTAGAATGGCCTGTCGAGAAGATGGCAGGGCATACTGAGGAAATGTTACATGAGACAGATCCTCCTTAAATTCAGGTTCAGCCAGAGTCCCTGTAAAGATCTCATATTCTGGGTCTTCCCTGAGATTAACTGCATCAAACAAAGAGACAGAATTCAGTACATGTAAAATCAAAGATTATGTTCAAAAGATTAGCAAATTGCGCAAGCATCAGATTGCGCTATGTGCATGGCATCAGATTGCGCTAATGCAGTCTACATGCGCAAAATATCCAGTTGCGCCAATACATCTACTTGCGTAAGTCATCAGATTACGCTGAGCAACTTGCGCAAAGCATCAATTTGTGCTGTACAGACTTGCACAAGTCGGTAGATTACGCTGAACATTTGCCAGCGCTTTCCACCGATTGCGCAAGAAAATAGTTTTCATAAAAATGAAAACTATTGTGTGTGTGCAACCAAAACCCTAAACAGGGCGGCACAATACAACCGAATCTCTAAAAAGAGAAAGGTTTGAAGGTTCGACAATGTCAAAGAACCCTAAAAAGGGTTTTTTGATCGAGTCCATCGACTACCTTGCAGCACAGGGTGATCGACTTCGTGACGAGAAATCCGGAGCGCAGCTCGAGTCGAAGACTCAGCGGGGGCTTTGTCCTTCTCGGCGGCTGAACGTTTGGGGGCCATTGATGTCGACGGAGGAGAAGGAGAAGATTCGAAGATGGCACAGGAGCTTTTTCTCTCTCGAACAAATGGAAACAAGTAAAGAATGACAGAAAGAAGAATGAGAACTATTTATAGTTTTTCAAAAGTAACAGTCAACTCAGATTGCGTCGAGAAATTAGGAGCTGATTCCTCCAAACGCGCAGTCAAGGCATCACTTGCGCAACTTGATTTTAAAGTCGAAATTCAAAGTATTTCGAAACTTTGAATATTTTCAAATTTCGAAAACTTTGAAGGGGGTCTTGTAGGTCCTAAAAATCAAGTTGCACCCATCAAAGAAGCAATAAAAATCAAATTGTGCATCCTTCAAAGTGAACTGCGTACGAGACAGATTGCACAACAACTCAACTGTGCAAGCTGAACTGCGCACACATCCAAGCGCGCTAGCTGACGTGGCAACGCCATCATTATCTGACAAAAAATCAGATCTTCTGACAGTTGACAGTCCGAAGAACGAGGAAACTGTTCGTTTCTCATGCAGCACAGCGCTCGAGGACAGTTGTACAGCCAGCACAAGCTACCAGCCCAATCGAAGCGCAGTCTGCCATGTTCCCTGCAGTGTAGTTCAATCCCAGCGCAGTCTGAAGCCAGCATAGTTCATGTGGCGCACTTCATCAAGACAACTGACAATTTACACGTGGCCTACATGCCATCAATTGCTCACCACGTGGCAACCGTCTGTACACGACCAAGCACATTTCAATCAAACAATGTCACGCATCTCATATAGTTGGTCCACGATCGAGTAACTGCCAGCGCAGTTCGCTGCTTGCGCAGTCCAATGTCTGCGCAATCCATCCTGCGCAATCCAGAATAACTAAAAATTAGTTATTTCCAGAACTCTATAAATAGAGTTTCAATTCCTTCATTATCAAGCTCGAACCAGAGATCGGAGATCAGATCATCACCAGAGATCAGGAGTTCTTGCCAAAGTGCTGCTGCATTCTTCAGAGGTTACCGTCTTCAAAGTTCACATCGTCCAAGGGATAAAGCGATCGTCTTCAGATCGGATTCCTATAGTTGTACTTTTCCAAAATTCTATTGTAATCTTCTTACAAAGTTTGTGAAATAAAGAACACTTTTGTTTTTGCAAACAGCGAACCATGGTGAAATCTAACTATTGCTTCGGCCATAACTTCCTCCAAACAAGTCAAAATCTAACTTTCCAAAGGTCAAAACTGTGTAGAATCAAATTTTCTACAACATAGGACCATTGGTTTTCGAAAATAGCCAAGTTTGATAGATCAAAACCATGAAAATCCATAAAATCTTAGTTTTTAGGAACTTAGATCTACACAAATCTAGCCATCAAAATCGAAGGCTTCAAGAACTAAACTTATAGAGAATGAAGAAAAGAACAAAATAGACAAATAATATCAAGGAAAAATTAAGAATGTAAAATGCACAAAATCTCCTCTTTTTGAGCAAGTTGTACTTGCCTATGGGTGGTGGTGGTTGAGAAAAATAAATGGAAGAGTGAATGAGGAGAGAGAAAGAGGAAGAGATATTAAATAAGGGTTGGGTTGGCTTAAGAAAACCCTAATCCCTAACCACTAATGACAATGCTAAAAAAGCTACATGCCATCATTAATAAATAATAAACAAAATTTATGTACATGCTAAATACAGATACCGTATACAGAATCCATGAAGATTACGTATATCGGGATCGGAAAGTGACATCTCTATCCTTCTTAGAAAAATTCCATCCTCGAAATTTCAGCCAAGACAAGATAGAGGTATCCAGGCAAGCAAGGTACAATTACAATCTACGCTAACAACCCATCATTAGCAGTCATCGATCATACATTTCAAAATTTACCAAGACATGAGAAGAAACATACCTTCTGAGTCGAACAAGTACGGATACCGAGATCTAATCTCGTCCTCGCT